>PVHT021183619.1:11560382-11592998 GCA_004024745.2 Catagonus wagneri | reverse complement strand
TGGATGGAATTAGAAACCCTCATACTGAGTGAAGCAAGTTAGAAGGAGAAAGACAGATGCCATATGAAATCTCTTATAACTGGAGTCTAAAACACAGCACAAATGAACATCTCAACAGAAAAGAAAATCACGAACTTGGGGAACAGACTTGTGGTTGCCAAGGGGGCGGGGGAGGGGTGGGGAAGGGGTGGGAGGGAATGGGGATAACTAGTGCTTTAATGATGGAATAGGAAGGAGCTCCAACTGTATTGCACGGGGAACTATATCTAATTACATGTGACAAATCCATATATGTACATGTAACTGGGTCACCACGCGGTGCCATTGGAAAATCTGACAGAAATCTGTAAACCAGCTATAATGCAAATAAATAAATAAATAAATAAATAAAAATAAAATAAAATAAAAAAATAAAGACTATTAGAAAAAATAACTTTTACATATAGATCATTT
The DNA here is from genome assembly GCA_004024745.2 of Catagonus wagneri. NCBI lineage: Eukaryota > Metazoa > Chordata > Mammalia > Artiodactyla > Tayassuidae > Catagonus > Catagonus wagneri. Next base: position 11,592,545 of record PVHT021183619.1, on the reverse strand, counting down.
CTGTTTCTTCTGAGGTAGCTACAGTAAACAATGTCACCATTTATGTTACCCCTGTTATTAAAGCCCACACAATGACTTATTTCATTAAGCTTATACGCTTTCTTATGTTAGACATAACTCATCATGTTTCTTTTCATATTCAGGCTTCTAGAAAACTTCCAAGCTTACCTGATTTTAGTTTAATTAATTTATTTGTTCATTCAACAAACATTTATAAAAATGATTACTTGAGTGTGATTATTTTAGTGTGATATTGTCCCAGCCTCAAAGGTTTTTTTATTTCCTTTTTATGTTTATCATAACAGCTCTTCTATTATATGTTTATACTTATGTTTTTTATTGTATGTATTTTGCTTTTCAAATGTAGTTAGGAGAGTATACAGTATAAATGATAAACAGCTAAAACTTATTTATTGTAAAAATGATAGAATCTGAATAGCATAGATAGACATAGAATAGAAAATAAGAGCACAGGACTGGGACCCTCATGGACTCTGGATTTAAATCTCAGTTCTGCCCACTAACACTGCAAATTAAGACAAATTATACTTCAGGTCTCAGTTTACCGATTTGCAAAACTGGACTAATCATTTTCACACGAGGTGTTTATAAAGATAAGACCCACCAAATTAACAAAATGAAGGATAAAAGTCATATGATCATCTCAGTAGATGCAGAAAAAGTATCTGACAAATTCAATATCCATTTATGATTTTAAAAACTCTTAACAGAGCAGGCATAGAGGGAATGTATCTCAACATAGTAAAAGCCATATATGACAAGGCTACAGCTAACATAATACTCAACAGTGAAAAGTTGAAAGCCTGACCAGGAACAAGACAAGGATGCCCAATCTTGCCACTTTTATTCAATACAGTATTGGAAGTAATAACCAGAGCAAGTAGGCAGGAAAAAGAAATAAAAGGCACCCAAATAAAAGATGAAAAAGTAAAACTGTCATCATTTGCTGGTAACATGATATTTTCAAAACTTCACTGGAAAACTGTTAGAACTAAGAAATGACTTCAGTAAATTTATATGATACAAAAATCAATATGCAAAAATCTGTTGTTTCTACACATCAATAATGAACTATCAGAAAGAGAAATTAAAAAAACAATCACATTTACAACTGCATCAAAATAATAAAATAGCTAGGGATAAATTTAACCAAGGGGATGAAAAATTTGTAATGTTAAAAACTGTAAGACATTAATGAAAGAAACTGAAGAAAACACAAATGGAAAGATATTTCATGCTCATGGATTAGAAGATTAATGTTGTTAAAATGCATATACTACTCAAAGCAATATACAGATTCAATGAAATCTATATCAAAATTCCAATGACAGTTTTCATAAAAATGGTCCTAAAATTTTATGAAACCATAAAGCACCCTGAATAGAAAAAGCAGTCTTGAGCAAAAAGCACAAAGCTGGAAGCATTACCCTCCCTGATTTCAAACTATATTACAAAGCTATAGTAATTCAAAGTGTAATATCAACATAAAAGCAGATATATAAATCAGTGAAATAGAATAGCAAGTCCAGAGATTAAACCCACACTTGTATGGTCAAATTATGTATGACAAAGGAACCAAGAAAACGATAAGGAAAGGACAGTCTCTTCAACAAATGGTGCTGGGAAAATTGGACAGCCACGTGCAAAAGAACAAAACTGGCCTACACTCTTAAACAACGTGACAAAATTAACTCAAAATGGATTAAAGTCTTGAATGTAAAACCTGAAACCATAAAACTCCTAGAAGAAAACATAGGCAGTAAGCTCCTTGATATAAGTCTTGGCAATGACTTTTACGAATTTGATACAAAAAGCAAAAACAACAAAAGCAAAAATAAGTGCAACTACATCAAGCTAAAATGCTTCTGCACAGAAGAGGAAACTATCAACAAAATGAAAAGGCATTTTCCCTACTGAATGAGAGATTATGTTTGCAAATCATGTATCTGATAAGGGGCTAATATTCAAAATATATTAAGAACTCACATGACTCCATATTGAAAAACACAAATGATTAAATTGAAAAATGGATAGAAGATTTGAATAGACACTTCTCCCAAGAAAACATACCAATGACTAACAGGTACATGAAAAGATACTCTAAATCATTAACCATCAGAGGAATGCCCATCAAAACTATGAGATATAACCTCACACCTGTTAAGATAGCTGTTATCAAAAAGACTGGCACTAACAAGTGTTGGCAAGATATGGAGAAAAGGGAACTCTTGCACACTGTCGATGGCAACGTAAATGAGTGCAACCACTATGGAAAACAGTATGGAGGTTCCTCAGAAAACTGAAAGTGCAACTACTACATGATCCAGCAACTCCACTCCTGGATGAGTATATATCTGAAGGAAGTGAAAACACTAATGCAAAAATATACATGCACCCCAATGTTCATAACAATATTACTTACAACAGTCAAAATATGGAAACAACCTAAGTGTCCATCTGTGGATGAATGAGGAAGATGTGGTATATACATATATACACAATGGAATATTACTCTGCCATTAAAAGAATGAAATTTTGCCTTTTGCAACAACATGGATGGAGAGCATTATGCTAAGTGAAATAGTCAAAGACAAAGAGTATATTACCAATTATATGTAGAATCTAAAAACAAAATAAATTAGTGACTATAACAAAAAAGAAACAGACACAAAAATAAAGAGAATATATTTGTGGTTACCAATGGGGAGAGGGAAGTTGGGAGGGATAAGATAGGAGGTACAAATTACTGTGCGTAAAATAAATAAGCTAGAAGGATAAAACACATAACACAGGGAATATAGCCAATATTTTATAATAACTTTCAGTGAAATATAACCTACAAAAATTGCAAACCACTGTTATATACTGAAACTAATATAATACTGTAAATCAAATATACCTCAATCAAAAATTAAAAATAAAACAATACCTTATATGGGTGGTCACCAGTTCATAGACACAAAGAACATATCAGTAGATTCCAGGGGCAGAGGGTGGGGAGTAAGAGAAATGGGTGAATTGGGGCTTTTTTAAATTTTGTTTTCAGTTTAAAGTGAATTTTAAAATAAATAAAAGAAGCATTTCCTCAAGAAAGGTTGACTCAAGGACAGCAGCATAACTGTGTTTATGAGCTAAGAGAGCAAGATGAAGGAATTTATTAAAAACGAAAAAAACCACAATGTGGCAGAGGAAATAGCTTCAACAGCCTTAAAAAAGCTACAAATGGTTTCTCATCCCCTTTTAAGCCCAGAAACTACTTTATACTTTTATACACTTTCTTGTCCTTTTCTGATTGACAAGAAATAACAGTTAAAAAAAAATGTTTCCTTAATAAATTGTTTGACTATACTTTATAAAGCCCAGATTAGATGGAAAAATGCCTATATAGTCAATTTCTCTGCCACAATTATCTGTTGTTTCCATTCTGTATATATGGATGTTCAACAAGAAGAAATACAGGGATGGTTCAAATGCATTCTTTCATTACACAACCAAAATGATGCCAGGTAGTGCTATTTCTCAGCCAGACTACGAGTCAATACATTTAAGTTACTGCAAATCCTTTCCATGAGATGGTTATTCAAAGACTGATTCAGGCAAAACCTCGAATCCAGCACTTGAATCCACTATTTCTACTATCTTTTAGAAGAAAACAAAAGAATATAATGTATATAAAGCATCTAGTACCTCTTAGCACATAGTAAGCATTTAATAGTCGCTACTTGTGATTAAAGCAGGTAAAACATACAACAAATAAGTCCACCCATAAATACCGAGTCTCTGAGGTGGATTGACCTTGGTTTCCATGGAAAATAAATGGACATTTTTAAAACCTCAAAATTTAAATTAATTTTAAACTATTTCCCTTGGTCTTCTCCCAGATTCTCGGCAATATTCCATCACTCCTGATTTTCAAGCCCTCTTGTCTAATTATAAACTAAATTCTGGCTTGTTAGCAGGAAAGATTTTTCTCAGGCTCTGTTCTGTAAACAATACCAGAGAAATCGCAGATGCTTTGAAAACTGGGAACGCTCTTCCAATCTGCAGTTTTTTTTTTATCTTAAAGATTCCACAAAGGACTGGCTTTAAAATTTATATATGTGCTATCAACAAGCACAGCACCTAAGCTTCCCTCTTCAATAGCATGCATCTCACCATCTTGTAATTGTCTACTGCTATATCTGCCTTACCACAGTAAACTCCCGTTGGCCTGTTTCTAGCCCAGGGACAGGCATATACCAGGTGCTCAATAAATATTTGATCAATCAATGAATGAATCAGTCAATTAATGAAAAGCTACATGAAAGCAAGGACTATTTAATGTACTGTGTTATCTTTCACAGCACCTGTTATAGTGAATGAATGAATGAATGAATGCCATTGAGTTAAGTCCACTGGAGATACAAAGAACTTTTAAAATAGTAATAATTTAAACATAATTTTCAAGCTGGAGTCACAAAATATTAACCTTCTTAAATCCCCAAGTCAATTTTTAGAGAACTCTCAAACCCACTGCAAGTATTTAAGAGTTTGTACTTCTTTGTGATTATACTCATCAAAATTCTCAACCAAATCTCACTAAGTTCATACAGTGTTCTGGTGTGGAGCCGTGATGTTACATGTTGCCGCAGTGACAGAGGAAGCTTGGGCAGAGAGGGTAAATGGACTCCCCCAAGATCAGACTGGGTTTAGCAAAGCCTGAAACCAGAGACTGGGTTATGTTCTTCCTAGAACTCAGGCATATCTGGAAGACGTGAAATCGAACTCTCAGGGTTCATTCACTGTGAAAATCTAGGGGGCTCTCAGAAAATAACACTTTCAAAACTGGGTTCAAGGACAAAAAGACAGTGGAGAACTAAAGAGTGATTCCAAGTATTCCCATTTGTGGACTTTCTCAAGTGGTTTCTCTGTCATGCACGGTACTGGCTCACACCAAAACTCAGCTTCTTTCTGGATTTCCGCATACACCCATATTTAAAACCTAACCTCACAGAGCCTTTCTTTGAATGGCAGACTTGTTAAGTCTCCAGAGTCCAGACTTCTGTCAAGTAACTTGGTGCCCCTCCCGCTCACCTCCTTGTAGGGAAAAAGGCAATCCAAATATACCTATGCAAAGAGACATCCAAACCCTTTTATTCTTTCTCTTTCTAGCCTCTGTTCTGCTTATACTTTCAAACCTAAATGGTTCAAAGATATTTCCCTAAACAAGGCATTTCTCACCCTAAGAATTTTGTACCAGCTGTTAAAGAATGATTTTTCCCACTTGATCCAAGATTCCTGATTGTTTCCCAGTATTCATTCTCCTTTTACATGCTAAGAAAGAGAATTCTTGGGTCTCAGTGGTATACATGACACCCAGAATAATGACTAGTTTTCTCAGCCTCCCTTGCTGCCATGAATATGAACAGAACTGATGGAGCAACTTACTAGTCATGTCCTTACTAGGAAGGTGCATGCCTTCCACTGTCTTCCTACCTCGTTCCTATTGGAAGAAATGTGGGCATGATGGTGAAAGCTGGAGCTGCCATCTTGGACCATAAGAGGAGGCTGTGTGCTGAGAATGACAGAGCAACAGGATAGAAGGAGTAGGCTCCTGACACTGGAACTGAACTATTTACACTCAGACTATATATTGGAGAGAAACAGACATTTCACTTGCTTAAGCTACTCTTATTTGGGTTCTTTGTGACAGCCACAAAAACTGTATCCTGCCTAACACTTCTCTTTACACAGATATTGGCAAACATCAGCAACATCCAGAAATACTGTGACAGGCATTCTAATCAGATTACCCATTAAAGTAAGCCACGCTCATTTCCTTTCTATTGCTTTTTTGTTTTCTTTTTTCATGTAGAATCATTCAGCAGACTCTTATCAAGTTGACAGATCTCTATTGTTTCAGGTTATAAAAATTTTAGCATTTATATGTGTTGGGATTTTTTTCAACTATTTCCAATGAATGCTTCTGAATATAACTTTAGTTTACATTTAAATTAAAATTTTCTATTTGAATTTCATTAAGCTTAACAATGTTCATCTCTTTCAAGTTTTTTTAATAAATGTTTTTAGTATGAAGTCTTCAACTCACAGAAAAACAGAATATCTTTTTTAAAGCCCCTAGAAATTACTAACTAATCACACTGAAGAAATCTTTAGATTTTATATTTAGTTCATTTTCTTATTCGAAAGAAATTAAACCTTACATATAGCTGAAGCCCCCATCAACCCCCAATCCCATTCTTCTTCCTTCTTCTCTAAAGGTTGCCACTACAATGAGCTTTGTTATGTTACCATTCCTATACATATTTTCACACTTTTATTATATGCTGAATCATAAGCCATATATAGTACTCCTCCATGTATTTTCAAACTTGAAATAAATTTTATACATATCATTCTGCAGCTTGCTTTTTCATTCAATACTAGGTTCCAATTCATTCTATTTCATAATTATTCTGCAATGTATTCATTCTCCCATAGATGGACTTGAAGGTTGTTTTCAGTTTTTTACTATTTCAATCAGTGCTACAATGAGCATTCTTACAGCTAACTCCAGGCACACAGGGTCAAAAACTAGGATATATGCCTAGAAATGAAATTCTAATATTGTAATATTTCAACTTAACAGACTGCTGAATTGCTCTATAAACTTGCTCTACCAATTTATACTCATTCCCCTTCATCTTCACTAGCATATAATAGGGTCAGGTTTTTACTTTTTGCCAGTACGAGGGGTATACAATGGTAACTCATTTATCTTGCATTTCTTTGGATTCCTGATTAGGTTTATTTGCTATTCAGTTTTCCTATTCTGTGGCTTGCCTCTTTATGTCCTTTTCCCATGTTAGTATTAGGTTATCTGGATTTTTCTGTTGATAAGTAACTATTCTTTATACACTTGGGGGTCTTAAATCTTTCTGGTTACATGCATTGGAAATATATCCTCCCAGTCTTTTAACTTTAGTGCACAGAATTTAACCATTTTAATGTCAATTCTTTTTCTCTACAAATTGTGTTTTGTCTTAAGAAAGCCTTTCCTGCTTGAAACCATAAAAACAGTCTTTGATATTTTATTCCAATAATTTCGTAGTTTGCTTTTCAAATATAGACCTCTAATCCATGAAACAATAAACTTAAATTTAAATATTATAATTCTGGGTATACCAGATTATGGCTTTTATGACATCTGAGAGGTTTGTGAGAGAAAAAAAAATGTAATAACATTTTGAAAAAATAGAAGTGACATCCAAAAACATCCAGAAAAATATCAGCAGGAGCTGAAAGAATTCTGTCACATGCATGTCTTTCCTTTTTTTTTTGTCACTTTTTGAGTACTTTTTGGATCCTTTCGTTAATTTCTCATGCCCCCACTCCAATCTGCTTCTCATCACATGCTCTCCAGCCCTGCCACTTGCCTTTCCTCCCAGGCTGGAGTCATCCCAGAGATGGCTCATATCCCAGCTGCTGCCATCGCCTCATATCCTAACCTCTCAAATTTTCTCAGCCTCCCCAGGGATGAGGACCAGGCTTAGGCTTGGACTCCTGTGCCAGCTGCATTGGAGCTGCAGCAAGTCTGATGTGAGGCCAAAGCTGGCTGAAGTCCACAGAGACTCTGGTTTTCCCAGCCAGTGGCTGCCCCAAAAGACTGTGTAATGAAGAGGCAGGTAGGGAGACTCAAAGCCTTATAGGCAGGTTCTCATGAATGAGCCAGAAGATCGAAACAGGCTGCAAATAAATGTCATGTCCTTATCCTTCTTCCACAGTGGACTGGTCTCAGAAGCAGTGAATATACGTGGGCAGTCAGGAGATATCCCACGTTAGCAGTGTTTTCTTGAGAAGGTATGCCTAAGCGTGGCCACACACCCGTTTGTAATGTCTTCCCTCCTTCTCTGCCTCATTCCTTTTATTCCCTCCCTCTTGTGGCCTCAGAATTGCTTCCTCTGCTCCAATAAGCACTGGCCTGAGTTTTTGCTCCATACTCTCTTTTCTAGAGATCCCACAATAAGGGAGTTTGCTTAAAATTTAAAAACATGGAGTTCCCATTGTGGCTCAGCAGGTTAAGGACCCAGTGTAGTCTCCGTGAGGATGCGGATTTGATCCTTGGCCTCGCTCAGGGGATTAAGGATCCGGTGTTGTTACAACTGTGGCATAGGTCGCAGATGTGGCTCAGATCCAGTGTGGCTGTGGCTCTGGCATAAGCAGGCAGCTGCAGCTCCGATTTGACCCCTGAACCAGGAACTTACATATGCCACAGGTGTGGCCATAAAAAGGAAAAAAAAAATTAAAACATGTTATCCATCTAATTAAAATTCAAAATTTTGATTAAAACTGGTTAGCAGTTCTATTAAAAATGTTAAACGTAATTGTCAATTTTGTCAATCAATTGTCAATTTCGTAAATATTCTAGAATGAGTTGGTTTGTTGGCAGTTCATTTAGTAGTCTTGCTTGCTTTCTAGGGAAGGGAAGATAAAGAGAAGTACAAGATTTCAGCCATATTTAGGAGATGCATTGGATAGGAATTTGTAATTAACTAAATGTGAGTGTTAAGGGGGAGGTGATGTTGAAGGTCACACCTAGGTTTCTGTTTGGGGCAACTGATTCAATGGCAATGGCATTCATTTCATTAAAGCAGAAGGAGGTCTGTGTGTGCAATAGGGCAGGACCTCAGGGTATAGGCAGAAGATTTCAGGGAAAATGATGAGTTCATGGAATCTGGGAAGTCTAAGATGTTTTGTAGGCATGTGCGCAAATGGGGCTGAACTTCATGAAGCAGATCTGGGCTGAAGACATTGATTCGGGGATGCTATGGGTGACATTATTTATTAACCCAATTATTCCCTCTCACCATCCTTGCTAACAGAACTCCCAATTTCATTCATGCAGTGATGTACCCAGTTTAGAGGACAAATAAAAGTTTGTTAAGTCAACTATGGTAACCCCATTTCTCTTTGTCACTGGTATGATATGTGACTCATTTATAAGGCAAGTGAAGGCCACTGAGGAATTTCTAGGAAAGATTTTCCTCCCTGATAAAGCAGAGAGCCACATGAGGAGAAAGCTCTCTTCTGCCTGCAAAACTCCCCTTCCTTCTCACTTTAAATCTGTTATATGAGAACCTGAGATTTGGAGCTTCAGCGGCCATCTAGAAGCTGGTGAGACAGCTCTGTGAATGCCAGGGATAAAAGGTGGAAAGAAACCTTGGCATCTGATGACATCTCTGGCCCCTGAACCATCCCTGGAACAGACTATCTCCAGACTTTTTGTTCTGTGAAGTACTTGATATCATCATGGTTAAGACATTATGGGTCCTCTGATGTTTGCAGCTGAAATCTCCCTAAATAATGTACATATCACCTGCACATCCTGGTAACTAGAGCTGTAGGAGTGAGTGGATGAGACCAGCCAAAAAGGTCTTGGATAAAAAACAAAAATACCAATATTAAAAGCACAGTCAGAGGACAGGGGAAACTGCCAAGATGTGTGAGAAAGACTAGCCCAAGAGATGCTAATAATCCCATAAACGAAGGTAACAGTAGTCATCATCTAGCAGCACCACAAGGAAACAGATGAAAAGAAACATAACTAAAAGCATCAATTTCGCTCTTTTTCAAAACTGTTCAAATATTCGGCCATTGATGAGAAATGGGTACCTTAGGTTTTTATCTAAATAAAGTTTTTTTCAAATTTTGGGAGCATCATTCTTTTTTTTTTTTAACCACATTATCCCAATCAGAAGTTTGTCTGGAGTCATTCACCGATAGATAAAATGAGCATCTTCAAATTCCATGCTCAAGAGTTTCTCGTGGGTTTGGGTCATGAAATTCGCTTGGCCCTGCAGAAATTATCATTTGTCAGCATGAAGCCAGATTGGTGAATACTTTTCACAACCCCACACAACAAATCAGAGAGAACTAGCCAACTTCAAATTTCTCTACTAGCTCCTGTTTTTTACCAAGTTTTTAATTGTGAATGGACACGATAAGGTTATCTCTCTCCTTTCACTTAGAATAAATATTTGTAGACACACTGACATTACACTATCCATATCGTCCATGTATTCTTTCATTTGCTCTTGGTGATTTAAGTCACCAATACTCTGTGAGACCACAGCATAAAAGATGAGGTCAGGGAAGACTTCATGTGAGATAATTCTGCAATTTTGGAAATGTTCGAGGTAAACTAATTTAGCACTAGAAAGATAAAAGGTCATGGGAAAAAGCTCTGAAGTCAAACAGAATTGGCATTAGATTTTGGCCCCACCACTTAGAAACTGTGAGAAATTAAGCAAATTACTTATACTTTTCAAATCTCAGTTTTCTCTCTGCCAGATGGAGATAATAGTATCAGCTCCAATTAGGCCTCTTGTTCTGAAGACTATATCATGCCTACAAAGAGCTAGCACAATGCCTGACTTTATTTTTTAAGTTTTATTGAAGTATAGTTGATTTACAATGTTGTGATAATGTCTGCTGTGCAACAAAGGGATTCAGTTATACACGTACACATGTCCATTCTCTTCCAGGTTCTTTTCCCATATTGACTATCACAGAATATTGGGTAGAGTTCCCTGTGCTATACAGCAGGTCTCTGTTGATAAATAACTAAAAGTTATAAATCAATATGCTTATAGATTGCTTTTAATATTGGAAAAGGTCATTAATGCTAAATATCTATTAACTACATTGCAAAAACATTCTCCCAAGAAGTCATACATTTCTTAACTTTGTATATAGTGTTTTTCTTTGGCTAAAAAAAAAAAATTTCCATCTTTCTGCAGTCAAGTCTATCCATTTTTTTCTCTTTAGGGCTCCTGTGTTTATGTTTTGCTTAAGAAAGTAGTTCTAATTTTCAAGATTTAAGTATTTTTCCATGTGTTTTTTCCTAATGATTTCTTAAATATACCCCATTAATCTGATACTTAGTGTTAGAATATGATCTTTTTATTCCAAATCAATATTCAATAACCTCTTTATCAGCACTCTATGAAAACATTTTAAATGTACACCTATTTCTAAAAGTTGTCCTCTGTCTCACTGATTAAATTATCTATTTCCATGTACGTATCACATTATTTTAATTAACATTGCCTTAGAATGCATTTAGTTTTTTTGGGGTTTTTTTTTTGTCTTTTTGCCATATCTAGGGCCGCACCCACGGCATGTGGAGGTTCCCAGGCTAGGGATCTAACAGGAGCTGTGGCTGCCGGCCTACACCACAGCCACAGCAACGCAGGATCCGAGACGCATCTGCAACCTACACCACAGCTCACGGCAATGCCGGATCCTTAACCCACTGAGTAAGGCCAGGGATCGAACACGCAACCTCATGGTTCCTAGTCGGATTCATTAAGCACTGAGCCACGACGGGAACTCCAACATTGCCTTAGAATGCATTTAGATTTAAGGTAAGGCACATGCCTTATTAATCTTCTTAAAATGTTTTTAGGGGTTCCCACTGTGGCACAGTGGGTTAAGGATCCAGCATTACTGTAGCTATGGTGAAGGTCACAGCTGCACTTCAGATTCAATCCCTGGCCCAGGAACTTGCATATGCCACAGATGCAGCCAAATAAATACATAAATATTTTTTATTCTGACATAGATTTTTTTCAATGAGATGAACTTTAGAATCAGTAATTAGCTTTCCTTTTTTTAAAAAAAAAATCCAGTTCTAATTGTTACTGGTATTAAATTAAACTGATATTTTATGAAATACAGTCTTCCCATCCAAATCTACTTGAACCTTCTTTTGTGTCCTTTAAAAGAGCTTTCTGGGAGTTCCTGTCGTGGTGCAGTGGTTAACGAATCTGACTAGGAACCATGAGGTTGCGGGTTCGATCCCTGGCCTCGCCCAGTGGGTTAAGGATCTGGCATTGCTGCGAGCTGTGGCATAGGTTGCAGACGCGGCTCAGATCCCTCATTTCTGTGGCTGTGGTGTAAGCCAGCGGCTACAGCTCCTGTTAGACCCCTAGCCTGGGAACCTCCATATGCTGCAGGTGCGGCCCTAGAAAAGGCAAAAAGATGACAAAAAAAAAATTTCTGTTCTTTACTGTTAAGCTTATTCATATATACTTTATAATTTTTATTGCTCTGTACAAATCTTGTTAGGATTTTTGGTATGCATTTTATATTTTTATACAAATAGTTTTATATTTTCTAACTGGTCATCACTGATACATAGGAAAGATACAATTTCTAGCTTTTTATATGATCATGTGTGTGACCTTCTGAATTTTTTTATATTAGTCTTACTAGTTTTTCCATTGTTTTTCTTAGATTTCTTAAAGTAGTATATGAGATTTTTACCAAAAATGACAAATTTATCTCTTCCACTGAAATATTTATACTCTTCCTTTTTATCATGAAATTATATTTTTAAGCCCTTCAGTTTAATGTTAAAATGCAGCTGTGATAACAGGCCTCCTTGCCTTTTTTCTGACTTGATAGGAATTTTTCTGATGTATCATCATTACATATAATGATTTTTTTCTAACTCAATTTTTGCTAAGAGATCTTATCAGGAGCAGGCATTGGCTTTCACCAAATGCTTTTTCAAGATCTGTCTACTTCCATCATCAATAAACAGCTTTCTGAATGTTGAAGCATCCTTGTATGCCTGGGCTAAACCCTACTTTGTTGTGATATATAATTTTTTCTATCCTGATAGATTTACTATGCTGATTTTTTTAAAGATTTTTCTCATTCATTTATAAATGGGGTGGGTGTAAATTTTCCTTTGTGTGTGTGCTCTCTGGGTTCACTCAGCTCCAAGCCCACCCCTTCTATACTTTGATTTGTGATGCTAGGGCTGGAATCCTGCAAACCACATTTCTGCTTTGGCAGCTGGCTGCTTCTTAGTCTCTGACTAAGGGAAGAAGGGACTTGCTCCTTCCTGATGGCTTGCTGTGATCTTTCTGTCTGCTTCCTTTTCCTGTGTGTGGTATCCTGGCAATGCTTCTTCACCCTGCCAGCAGCAGTTCCTTCCCCTAGCAAAAGCTGAATCCAGTTTGTGGGTTTTTCCAACACTTGCAGAACCAGCCTCAGCACACACCACACCTCAGAGATGCTAGCACAAGTGGGACAGCAGCCTCTCTTCAAAGATCTGAATTTCAGTTCATGAGGACCCTCCTCCATATCTCTCTACCTGAATACATTCAAGTTCTTTCCTTTATTCCTTCACACCTAGGGTGTAAACTGTTTTCTATAGTTGCTGCAATTCAGATACTTAAGATTTCACTTTTTATCCCTTGGATTACCTGGGTAACGAAATTCTTTCTATCATTTTATCAATTTTCAGCAACTTGCAATGTTTCTGTCTCTGACAGGACCTTCACTGTTCCACTGTACTTGTCTGGCTTTGGTAACAGGGTCTGGTAGCCTCTGTGAAGGAGTTAGAAAGTTTTCCATATTTTTTCAGCTGTTCTTTCAAGTTCAGTAGAACTCTCCTACAGGTAGTTCTGGGCCTGGTGCCTTTTAATAGGTATATATATTGAAATTCATTTTCAACTTCTGTGAATATAGATCTTTCTGAGTCACTTTTAGCAATTTATATTTTGAGAAAATCATCCATTTCAACTTTCTCTTCAAATTCACAGTATTCTCTTAAAACTTTACTATTAAGCTGTTCATAGTAGTCTCTTAAAACTTTACTATCACTAATATTCTAATTTACCTGGTTATAGAACTTTAGATTCAAAATCAAATTCTTTTCCAAAACTTCAGGCCTCTGAACATCTGGTCCACTGTCTTTTAGCGTTCTGCCAATGAGAGAGGTCTGTTATTACTCAGCTTCTCTTTCTTTTACAAAGAAAGCTTTCCTTTCTCTTATTTTTTCTCCCTTTGTAGAAATTTTCTAATATTTTCTTTACTCTTTTAGAGTTAAGAATTTTCACAGGGTGGATTTGATTGCATTCACTCTGCTTGTAAATCTTTGGGCCCTTTCAGTTTAAGAGAAAGTGTCTATTCAGGTCTAGATTTTTTTCTATGCCTTGATCATCTTTGATAATTTCCTATGTCTAGAAATCTTAGATGAATATTGTACCAACTTCTACTACCACCACTGATGGGGTAACAGAGACTGAATTTATGCTCTTGCCTTATACAACTAGAAAACCAGACAAAATACACAAAACAAAGGTCTTTTTAGACTTTGGATAATAGAACGCAGGAATACCATCCCTGAGAAAAGTGACAGAAATGAGGTGAGCCCTATGATTCGCACAGCTTCTGCAGGGAGGCAGTTTCCAGGCCACAGTGCAGGGGGGATGTAGCCAAACAGAACTCACCTAGCAATCTTTCTGAGTTGAGGAGACAGAAGTCAGAGTTTGGGGAGATATCATTGTTCAGTTATCAGACTTTACAAAAATTAAAAATCATGACTGTACTTACTGTTGACAAGACTATGGGAAAATAGGCACCCTCGAAGATGCTAGTGGGGCTACGAACTGGTACTATTCTTCACAAAGAAAATTTGGTCACATATTACAATAACTACATATGTACTTATTTTTGAACCAACAATCCCAATCCTAGAAATCTACCTTGAAGATACACCTTCAACAACTCAAATATATATGTACACATACACTTATGTGGTTATTCATTGCATCATTGTTTACAGCTACAAATACTCAAAAACCTAAATGCCCAAATACAGGAGATTAATTGGATAAACTGTGACATGTCCACACAAGGAAATTATACTGCTATGTAAAAAAAAAAAACAAAACAAAAAAAAAAACAAAGGGAAGATATCTGTGAGTTGATATGACTATGAATAGTCTCCAGGATATATTACTGCCAACTGAAAAAGAAGCCAAGTATAAAAGAATGTATATAGTATGCTATCCTTCCTGCAAGAAAGAAGCATATAAGAAAATACACATCCTTCTGTGCAAAATAAATTCAGGAATGATAAACCAGGAACTAACGAGATTGTTACCTCTGAGGAGTGGATGGGAAGAAGGTGGAAAGAATGGAAGAAGGGGAACAGGGTGATAAGGATGAGTTAGGTGGTGCCACTTCTCCGAACTTCTCTTAGAGTCATGGTAATGTTTCAAACGCCAAAATATAAATAACCAACTAACATCAACTGAGGTGAGTGTATGAATGGGGCAGAGGGCAGGGAGGGACCCAAAATGAAAGACAAATAGTAACAGGCGAATCTAACTGTATTATAGGTGAATAATATAGCCACACTTGCCATACCACAACGAAGACAAATCAGAGTCCAAACTATACACCAAGGACTCACTGTTCAAGCCTAACACTGTTTGCCAGCCAGAGACTTTTTCTCATGCTTTTCTCTGCCTGAACCTCTGGAGCCCTCCAGCTGTTTGACTGGGTTTCAGTTATTGGTCATCATCCTAAGTGACATCGTTAGTTAGCATCTGGAGAAGCTCTAAGTTTAGGAATAAACGTTCATTATTTTCAGACTCGGCTCTTAGTTTTAGAAAAATCTACTATTGGGTTCAGGACCATGACCTGCCAAATCTAGGGCAGAGAGTGAAAGAGATTGGCATAGGGTTGGTGGAAAAGGAAATTCTTCTCCTATAAAATAAAGGACACTGTGTGGATGAAAAGATCTCATTGTCATAGGTTTCTAAATGACTTTCAAATGCTCTTCATGCTCATTAACACAGATTAATTACAGTTAGCCTTTTCAGTTTAATTGAAGGTGGAAGAGAATTAGGCACTGGTTTTAAAAGCCCAGTGAGAAACTGAATAAGTGAGTGTTTAAGTGACTCACTGTTGGGGACCTTAAACCCTCAGCTTAACATCACGTGTTAGGCATAATGCTGAGAAACAATCAATAATCAAGAAGTCATTTTTTTGCCTTTAAAAATATTGACCTGCTGATTTCATGTTTAGCAATTTCTAATGAGGAAATCATAAGTCACACACAAATATTTACATACAAAGGTCGCAACATTATTTTTCAAGCACAAAAATGCAAAGTAGCTAGATGTCCACAATCGAGAAATGGCTAAAGACATTACATTACAGTTAGATTGGGGTACATTATGCATCTATTAAAAATATTTTTACAAAACCATTTAATGACATAGGGAAATACTCAGAATATTAATTAGAAAATAATGCTTCAGGGTAGTTTGGCAGCATTATGCTGCTTACTAACAGAAAAATGTTGGGTATCAACAGCTCAGAGGTATTATCATTACATTAAGTTTTAAAAAACAGAATAAATATGTATTCTGTGTAGCTAAAGCAATACGTGTGTACATATACATTGCTCTGTATTTGTATTTATATTTTTGTACATATATACATGTATACACACATAGAAAAAGTCTACTTCAATTAACAAGGAAGAAAAAAATGACTATATGGAAACATACTGAAATGTTAATGATTATCTTGAAGTAATGGGAACTGTGGATAGTTGTTTTCTTACTTGTATTTTAGATATGTTCCAGATATTCTGCATTAAACATGAGTTAATTTTACTAATTCTAATTTTCTTATTGCTCAAGCCAATGACTCTGCAGCCATCTTGACCTTTTTTCTCTAAAATCCTGTATCCAATCCATCAACAAACCTGTCAACTCTACCTTCAAAAAAGTTCTTGGAGTGGAGTTCCCTTCGTGGCTCAGTAGTTAACGAATCCAACTAAGAACGATGAGGTTGCGGGCCTCATCCCTGGCCTTGCTCAGTGGGTTAAGGATCCGGCGTTGCCGTGAGCTCTGGTGTAGGTCGCAGACGCGGCTCAGATCCCGCGTTGCTGTGGCTGTGGCGAAGGCCGGCGGCTACAGCTCCTGTTAGACCCCTAGCCTGGGAACCTCCATGTGCCGCACCCATGGCTCTACATAAAGGCCAAAAAAAAAAAAGTTCTTGGAGTTATTGTTGTGGGTCAGTGGGTTAAGGACCCAATGCTGTCTCTGGATGCAGGTTCGATTCCCTGGCCTTGCTCAGTGGGCTAAGGATCCAGCATTGCCACAAGCTGCAGCATAAGTCACCAATGCAGCTCAGAACCCGTGTTGCCGTGGCTGTGGGAACTGCCATATGGTGTAGGTGTGTCCATAAAAAGAAATAAAAAATTCTCAGTCTCTTCACTCACCACCTCCCATTATGATGGTCCAAATCATTATCATAGCTGCCTGAATTTCTGCCACAACCTTCTCTCTGGTGTTTCCCTACTTGCCCTTCTTTTCCTACTTGGGACCCCACCCCAGTCTCTAGAAGGGCCAAAAAGAGGGGCTATATGAGAAAATTACAGAGTAAAACAGAGTCCCATTTAGAGCGATAAGCTAAAGTCTAAAAGAGGAACATTTCTAGTGAGGGAACTGCAGAAAAGCCTGCTCATCTCAAGGCATCCTGACATTGCATATGAAACTATTTTCCTGCTCTGAGGTTAAATTACACACTCTGTCTCCTCTTATACACACATAACACATAGTAAAAATCTCTTATCCACAGTAACCCTAAGTACTAGTGCTCTGGGTTTTTGTGGTAAATCCATTCAGATCTAACATAGAAAAAGTAGGAAACAGCATGACAAAGAAGAGCAGGGAAGAAACTGGAATAAGACATGATCAACAGGAATCCTCAGAAAAATTGGGTAGGGTGCTGAATTTCCCACAGTAGGTGCAATGGAGGCTGGAGACATTTCATTCCATATGAAAAGAAAGGGGGACCTCAGAGAAGTCTGGGAAACTTAGGGAACCCACTCTGGCATTTATATTACGTTAATATAATATCAGGGGAAAGATGGGCTGGACAGATGCCATTTCAGTGTTGTTTTCTAGTTGGCTTCCTATTACTATCTCATGAGTAGAGGCAGTATCTCATTCATCTTCATATGCCCGACAGCTACCACAGGACCTACCACAAAACGGAGGTCAGAAAACAGTCACAAAATGAGTGGATTAGTGCATTGGGAAGAAAGAGGAAGGGAAGGAAAGAAGGAAGGGAGCCAGGAATGAAGGACAGAAGGAAGGAAGAAGAGGAGAGGGAGAGAAGGGGGGAGGAGGAAAATGAATGAATGAATGAACAGATAACAATAAGGAAGACTAGTGCTTCTGGAGCATCTTCTAGTGCCGTTCTAAGCGCTTTCTTGTACTAGCTCATTGACTCAAGATGAAAATTCAATTCCCCTTGGCTTTATGTGCCTTTATATTTTCATTATCACCTTCACCAGTGATCAGACTCATGGCGCAAAGAAACTCTCTAATGAGCCTAATAGAAAAAAGCAGATGTCCTTAATTAAAAAGAGGATGCTCATCAAAGCTGCTCTTATATAAGATGTCCAGGTGCTTCTAGCTTATAAAAACTGCATATGAGCACCAGAGGCTAGAAACTCTGAGGGGATGTCCTCATTATTCCATTATATGAACAACTAGAAGTGACAGGCTGAGTCAAAGCAAAGAAATTATCCTCTTAATTTAGGCCTCCACCAAAGCTGCTGGTCTTGGCAGTTGTCCTAGTTCACTAATAATAAACCTAACATAGACTTATATTTTTTCCCCAGAGATCTTTGAGTACACTATCTTCCATTTAGTCATCTGAGGTTGTTGAGCACCTACTATGTGCCAGGCACATAGTGTAAGTGTCTGGGTACAGCAGTTATCCAAACAAAGTCATGCTCTCAGAGTTCACTATATCTCACAACTGAGACAGAAGAACAGTAACCCCCATCCTACAGAAGAGGAAATTGGGACTCAGAGATTAACTCTGATCATATCGAGCAGAGAGATAAAGGCACCAGATTCTGATCCTTGATCCTTAGAATTTAAAATACTGTTAATTTGTATAGAGTGATGGTTTTGATGAAATAGTTCATAGTAGTTTCGTTCCTCCTCAGACTATAAGATATTTTGTCACGTGTCGCACACACATTGTGAAGGTTCTTGAACCCTGCATTCCATTGCTTTGGCATTGCTTAGATGGTTCAGTAGAGAGATTACTAATAGGAAAGCCACAGGCATCCTTGTTTCCTGTTTCTCTCAAAACCCTCAGCAAATCTTATCCAGACCCAGTCACTTCCCATTACTTCCATCGCTACCACTCTGATCTAAGCCACCATCATCTCTTGTCTAGTTTTTTTTTTTTTAGGGCCACACTCACAGCATATGGAATTTCCCAGGCTAGGGATAGAGTTGGAGCTGTAGTTGCTGGTCTACACCACAGCCACAGCAGCGTGGAATCCAAGCTTCAGCTGTGACCTACACTACAGCTGATGGCAACGTTGGATACTTAACCCACCAAGCAAGGCCAGGGATGAAACCTGTGTCCTCATGGATACTAGCTGGCTTTGTCACTGCTGAGCCACAATGGGAACTCCTGCTTGTCTAAGTTGTTGAAGCAGGCTCCTACCTGGTTTGGCCATCCTTCTCCCCCTTCACTTTCCACAAGAGCCACAAGAGCCAAGGAGATCCTTTTAACATGTAAATCTGATCCTTTACTCATTCACCCAAAATCACCCATTTCATTGACAGTAAGAGTCAAACAATGCCTATACCATAGCCTACAAGGCCCTGCACAACCTAGTCCCCACGTCATCTGACCTCATCTCCCACCATTCTCCTCTTCACTCTCACCATTGTGGTCACACTGAACTTCTCTCAAACCCACAGAGCATATGTCCACCTCAGGGCCTTTGCACCAGCTCTTCTCTCTGCCTCAGACTCTTCATCCCAGATATCTGCATCTTCAACTCCTTCAAGTCTTTGCTCAAGGATTACCTTCTTGGTGAAGGCTGCCCTGGCCACTCTATTTGGACTTGCCACACTCCCAGATATTTCCAAGGTCCCTTACTTTCTTTCTTTTTTTTTTTTTTTTGTCTTTTTGCCTTATCTAGGGCCGCACCCACGGCATATGGAGGTTCCCAGGCTAGGGGTCTAACAGGAGCTGTAGCTGCCGGCCTTCGCTACAGCCACAGCAACGCGGGATCTGAGCCGCGTCTGCAACCTACACCACAGCTCACGGCAACGCCAGATCCTTAACCCACTGAGCAAGGCCAGGGATTGAACCCGCAACCTCATGGTTCCTAGTCAGATTCATTAACCACTGAGCCATGACGGGAACTCCTCCCTTACTTTGCTCTATTTGTTTTCCTCATCACACTTAACACCTTCTAAAAAGCTAGGTAAATTGTTTCTATATTATGTTCATTTTATTTCTTTCCCAACAAGAGTAGGAATTTTACTACCTTTCTTTTAAATCATATTCCCAGAAGCTAGAATAATGCCTGGGTATATTACAGGCACCCAGTAAATATGCATCATCATTATCATTATTATCATCATCATTATTATTTGTGAAAGTCAAGGAAAGGAAATATGAGACCTTTAAAGAAAGAAATTTCCCCACTTGGAGACCTCAGAGAAAGAAATCAAAGATTTTCATCATCAAAATGTTGAGATTTGAATCCTAGCTCTGCCATTTACTTGGAACTTTGGGCAAGTTACTCAGCCTTGTGAGTCTCAGGCCTCTGGAATGTAAAAGGGAAAAGTAATCTCTCTCTCAAAGGTTGCACTACTAATGAAGTGATGTAATACACGTATAGAAAACATCCAGTGCAATCAGAGTACAGTTAATATTAACTCTCTCAAATTAGTACTAGTCGCTTTTTACTTTGGCAGATTCTTATTCAATGCCGTGGCTTTCAAAACACTGCTTCTTCTTCTGGAGGCTCAGTTCACACAGCTCTATAAATGAAGACTCACTGAGATGTTCTCTCTCAGTGGCTTGGAGAAGTCCAGGCAGGCTGGTGGGAGCCTTGGGCCTCACAAGACATTGCTTCACCCTTTCTGATGGGTTGGCTAATCTGCCACTGTTGGTTACCGAGTGTTTTAAAAGTCAACAGATAATAACAGGAGATAAATAAAACCTTTGTCACTTACTGCTGCCTCAGTTTTACACAAGCACTGCCAAAATGAGTTGCAACAGGAACCTTTGAACAGTAGACCAGTCAAATGGTATGTGCTGATAAAAGTTTGTTTAGAATGCAGCTTTTTTTTTTCCTGGAATTTCTCAGTAATTAACTAACTGCATTAACCAAGATCATTTTAAACAACTGTTTAGAGTAGTTGTTCCCACACTTCTTACCATGAGGCACCCACCGGTTCTCCACAGCCTCCCCCACATAAACCTGAGTTTCTGGAGTTTTTTCTACTAAATAAAGGATGCATCTAAGTGATAATGCTGTATTTTTTATATTAGAACTGTCAAACAGCATGAGATAGACATACTTTCACACTACATGGTAATCCTCCCAGTCAAAAACAAAGAAATTTGATATTTTAGACAACCTGAGCAGCCTAATTTAAAGTATATTCACTCATTCATTCAATCTGCCTATATTTAATGAACACCTCTTATCCCGCAGATACAGTTCTAGGTGCTGGGGACATAGCAGTGAACACAAAGCATCAAAGTTCTTACCCTCAGGGAGTTTGCATTTTAATGAAGATAGGTAATAAGTCAGGTAAATAAATAAAACATATAGACAGAGTAAGTTCTAAGGGAAATAAAGTAGGAAGAGAGGTGGGATATGCAAAGTACAGTGAGGGTATGGGGGGTTCTTTTCAACAGTGGGGTCAGAAAAGGTCTAAGAAGTTGATATTGGAGCAAAGATCTGGAGGAGACGGCAGAGCAATCCACTGAGATCCCTGGGAGAAGAGGCGCAAACGAGGGAAACAGGTCCCGAGTAGGGAGCAGTACCCAGTGTGGTGGCATATCAACTAAAAGGTCAAGGCCACTGAGACAAAGGATGGAACCAGGAGACACAGTTAATAGAACAGATTGAAGAAAGTCTTAGAAACTGTGCTCGTGATTGTCTTTTACCATGCACGAGAAGGGAGCCACTGGAGCATTTTGAGAAAAGGAATGGCCTGATCTTCCATTTTAACCACATCGTTCTAACATCTGTGTGAGCCAATGGGATGTTTCCAGTAGCAGCTGTGAAATACTGAAAATGGTTTATGAATGCAGTAAAGGCAATTTCAAAAATACAGGGCCTAGGCATTATTCATAAAAGCCAAAAAATAGAAATAACCCGAATGTCCATCAACTGATGAATAGATAAACAAAGTAAGGTATAGCCATATAGTGAAATAGTATTCAGCCATACAAAGAATAAAGTATTGACATATGCTCCAGATAGATAAACCGTGAAAATATTATGCTAAGTGAAAGTGGTCAGTCACATAAAGCCATAAGTTATATGATCCCCTGTATATGAAATGTTTGTAATATGCAAATCCACAGAGACTGAAAGTAGCTTAGTGGTTGCCAAGGGAGAGGGTCACTGCTTTGGGTACAGGGTTCTTTTTGGAGTGATAAAAACATTCTGGATTAGATAGTGATGATGGTGTGACAGCACAACCCTGTGAATATACTAAAAGCCACTTTAAAAGAATTAATGTAATGACATGTGAATCATATCTCAATTTTTAAAATAAAGGATTTAGGCTTTTGGAAACTGGTGCCGGGAAAATGGTTTTTTTCTATCTGCTCTTTGCCCTGTCACTCAGGTAACACACAGCACTACGTGAATTTAATTCTGTGAAAGTGATCAATATAAATGCTCTCCAGAATAATTTCACCCAGGAGGGTAAGGCCACCCTTCTCTTCCAGCTGTGACACACCATAAGCTGTGATTTGATTCTTTTTTTCAAATGCCTCCCACATCTACCCTCGAATTTATATCCTCATCACCATGACCCTCGTCCACTACACCTGGATAAATGCACCAGCCTGGCTGGGGAACCTACCTCTTTCCTTTCCCTGTCTCTAATCTCCAACCTGTTCTTACAGAATAACCTAAGGCATCACTTTTATCACTTCTGTGCTCCATTTAAGAATCCAAATTTGCTTCCTTAAGTGATAAGATTTCCCCTATCAGAGTACATATTTTCTGATGGGAAAAAAAAAAGATGCATCACTTAACTATGATTTTTGTGTTGCTTCTGCCTTAAGAATGGAGTTTAGATGCTGGAATGCTAAAAGATATTTTGCTAATTTATGCAGAAAATGGAATGAAGTATTTCATATCAGCTAATCTGGAAAATTCAGGAAGAATGGTCAATGTACCAACTGCTACCAACTGCTTATCAAATCCAGGTTACAAGCGTATTCCTGGCATTACTCATTCTGTAACACCCATTTCCTTTCTCCCACGTTTCTCCTATGTCCACTCTATGACACCTTCTCTTTAAGACCCAGACTTTCTCTTCTCTGAAGTTTCAGGCTAGACCAGTGGTTAGCCTGCCCTTTGGGATCCCTTGGCCATTCCAGTCGTCTGGACAGCAGCCTGGGCATAAGCCCCACCCTCTAGGTGGTTCTAAAGTGTAGCCGAGGTTGAGAACACTATGGTAGACATTAGTTTCATCCCTGAACCCATAGGAATAAACAAAACAAACAAAGCCTTAGCTCCCACAGAACTTACCTTCCAGTGGGAAAATTAGCAATAAGCACAGTTTTTTAAAAATAACGTAATTTCAGAGAGTGATAAATAAAATAGACATAAGCATACAAATAGTAAAGATTTGCTAAGAACATGGAAGAGGAAACTTAAGAAAATCCGAGGGTTCTCTTATGTGAGGATCTAAAATAGTCAAACTCTGGGAGTTCCCTGGTGGTGCAGCAGGTTAAGAATCTGGCATTGTCATTTCTGTGGCACAGGTTTGATCCCTGGACTGGGAACTTCTGCATGCTGTGAGTGTAGCCTAAAATAAAACAAAACAGTCAAACTCACAGAAGCAGAGAGTAGAATGGTGGTTACCTGCGGCTGGTAGGGGGAGAGGAAAATGAGCAGGTGATGGTCAAAGGATATAGTTTCAATTATGCCAGGTAAATTCTGGAGATCTGTTATTCAGCATAGTCCCTGGCCAACAATACCATATTGTATACTTAAATTTGCTAAGTATAACTCTTATGTTTAATGTTCTCACCAGACACTAATAATAATAGAGGTAGGAGGAAACTTTGGAGGTGATGGATGTCTGTGGCCTTGATGCTGGTAATGGTTTCATGGATGTATACTTATCCCCAATCTCACAGAGTTGTATATGTTAACTATTTATAGCTTTTCACATGCCAATCATCCCTTAATAAATTTGTTTTTAAAAATTTCATTTCTAGTGACATTTAACTAATACGTGAATAAAAAGAAGGAGCCAAGATATGAGGAAGAATCATTTGAGACAGAGGCAACAAGATGGGGTTGTTTGAGTGACAGAAAGGAGGGCAATGAACAAAGGGAAGCATGGACCAATATAAGATTGAAAAGGAAGTCAGATAATGTAGGCACTTGGAGGCCATGGTGAAAATTTGGTTTTTATGCTAGTTGTGAAGAGAAGCTGTTGTAGGTTGCAAAGATGATCACTATAGTCCTTACATCCCTTTTTGGATGTCCCTTTAGCAATGTGTGTGTGTTTTTTTAAGGCCATATCCATGGCATATGGAAGTTCCAGGGCCAGGGACTGAATCTGAGCTATAGCTGTGACCTAACCACAGCTGCAGAAACACCAGACCCTTTAACCCACTGCACCTTAGCAGGAACTCCTGTAATGTGGTTTTTGAGGCTCCTCCCACCAAGAAGCAAAGTCTATTTTCCCTCTCCTGGAACTGGGACTGGCCCTGGGACCAAGAGAATGTGGAAGAAGTGACACTGTGGGGCATTTGAGACTTGGCCTCAAGAGGCCCCTACAGCTCCCATTCACTCCTTCTTATAAGGCTGCCCAATGTCTACCAACTAAAGAAGGCTGGTCTAGCCAGCTGGAGGCTGAGAGGCCATGTGGTGGAGAACCAGAACCCCACAGGCAAAAGCTAGCACCAACAGCCGGTTAAGGCCATCTAGGTCATCCCGACCAAGTCAAGCACAAGAGGACTGCAGTCACAAGGGTGACTCCAGTGGAGACCAGCAGAAGAACCACCTGGCTGAGCCAAATCCAAATTGCTAACCCATAGAGCTGTGAGCCAAGACACAGTTTTGTGTTTCAAAAACAAAAATTCAGTGGTGGTTGGTTCTACAGTGATAGACAAGTAGTGCAGAAATCCTGAGAATTTTAAATAAGGAGTGAAATAATACTTTTATGGTTTAAATACCAGTTGTATCCCCAATACACTGATGAATCCATCCATAAAAGCTATGGCCTTCAATCTCTCTCAAAAAGATAAAAATATTACGGCCTTCATTAGAGAGAGAGAGCATGTAGTTCACAGGCCTGTGCTGGACCACTGGGGCCTTAAACCTTTCTCTTCAAAATGAAATCTTATCCTCAAGCATGTTAAAACCATGTGAAACCACAAACACTAGACAAAAAAGAGCCAAAAGTCATTTGACTCTTTACCCCATTTCAACCAAAAATAGAACAAGAAAAATTCTGATGAAAACCAGGATCACATTTTAGACCAGAGCTATTATGAAATGTATTCCTAAAGAAGATTAAAAAGGAAGTATCTGCAAACCCTAAACCATGGAGTTCCATTTTTCTCTTATGCTGAAATAAGCAAGAAAGCATTACATCATTCTTAAAAATGTGAAAGATTGAAAGATCTTTGAACATGCCATCGTGGGAACAACTTTAAAACTACCAACACTCTTAAAATATAAAAAGCTATTTTGTGGAAAAAAATTTTTGTAATTAGTGAAAGCCAAGATGCTTGCTCTTGCTGTGCATAATTATTTGATCTGTAGGGAAGTGGGATTCACTTTGGTTATATAAATAGCATTATTTTTAATAGCTCTTTCGGTGATAATATTTAACCAGCCTTATGGCTCTTTATTCACAGTACCTCATAGTATTTTCCATTAATTTCTCAAGAATGTTAACATTATCTTCCTGGGGTATTCATCATCATGCATTATTACATATTATGGTCAAATGTCTTATGGCTTGAAAGGACACTATGCAAGTAATTTCCAAATGAGTTTATCTACTTAATGCCTGTATCTTACAATCACTGCTAGGGAGAGTGGGAAAAGATGGCAGAGAAATAATTCCTGCCAACCTGACCACCCACCACTCCAAGCCAAGCTCCCCAGTCATTCTGTTACAGTAGAGAAGGAAGAAGAAAGAGGGATATGGAAGAGGACCGGAAAGAAGAGAGAAGAATCCAAATGGAGGCGGGAGATAGGAAATATGATAGAAAATTAAAAAGGAAGTTAGATGAGGAAAAAAAGAAGGGGCGATGAGAAGGCCAGGTGCCTGAGCTAGAAAGCCAGACTTCCACAAAAAGTATCTCAAGTAGTGATCACTGGTTTCCCTCAGTTTAGCACCCAGGAGCTCATTCTGGGCGAATCCTAGCTCTTTTGGACCATGGACAACTTTGAGAAGGTTATAGATAAATCTTTTCTCCAAGTGAAACATATACAACTTACCATTTAGTTCACATTTTCTAGAGGTGCTTGTGGACCCCAAATTGAGAAGTCTGCAGATCCTGCGGAGCTCCCCCGACACCAGCGATGTCATGAACCACAGTGGCTTTTTACCCGGCTTCAGGCTCTGTCGTGAATCGCTCTTCCTTGCCTGTGATACTGTCTACGTATGAAATTTGTGGCAAAGTTAGAGCTTCACCAACAAAAGCTCGGCCTCCTCTTGCAGTTTTGCCAAGGGAGGTTGGTCGTGCTCGGCTACAAGCCTGAGAGAAAGGCAGCTCCGTCCACCCCCACCCAAGAAAGCTGAGGAGGAATGAGAAGTGGATCCACCTGGCGGCAACCCCCCAGCCCGTTGGCCCGGATCCTACAAATGTTACCATGCAGATGGCTTAAAGGACAAAGGTCTCTCGCATCAGCGGTATGGCTAAGTAATTTGACTTAAACTTTCTTTCAGGATCCAGGCTTTATGAGAGGACAGGTATATGCGGAGTGATAAAAGTTTACGCATTTATCGGGCCGAAAAATGGAGGCCGCTCCGGCGACCCCGCCCACAACACAAATCCAAACCTAAGGCTGCCTTTACAGGAGCCACCTGTCAAGGAAACCTGAAGACAATCAAACCTCCAAGCCAGCTTCAGGGAGCTCACCTCACTCTGGAAAATAAGACTTGCTTATTGGGAAACCCCCCACCCCCTAGCCAACCACACCCTGCTTCCAAGTTGCCTCTTCTAACATTCTGTAAACCTCTTTCTTGCCTAAATCTTTTGGGAAGATTGCTTCACTGCTAGTGAGTTGTTGTACTCTCCTCCAATTCATGAGTTGTCTCCCCTCAAGTAAAGGACACCAGACTCATTACTAATTTTGTCATTCGACAGGAGAGAAAGAAGAGACAGAGAAGGGGGAAGGAGAAGGGAGGAATGGAGAGAGAGAAGAGGTCATATTACTTTGTGCTATTACTGTGTCTGAAGTGCTTTGAAGCCCTGGAATTGTAGTCACCTCTCCACTTCAAATGTCACTTTTAAAGAAATGCATTTCAGTCTCCTTGATATTGCTTTTCAGACAGCCACGGTTTTGCATTATCTGCTGTTATTTTTGCTAATAAATTTAACTGACCAGGTACTTATTGAATGATAAATAATTTAGAAATGGCAGAGTTCACACTATGGCACAGCGGGAAAGAATCCAGCTAGTGTCCAGGAGGATGTGGTTATGGGTTCAATCCCTGGCCTCACTCAGTGGGCCAAGGATCCGGCACTGCAGTGAGCTGTGGTGTAGGTCACAGACTCAGCTCAGATCCTGCATTGCTGTGGCTGTGGCATCGACTATAGCTCCGATTCTACCCCTAGCCTGAGAACTTCGATATGCAGTGGGTGCAGCCCTAAAAATCAAACAAAAAGAAAATTAGAAATGGTAAGTCAGTTTAATTTGTCCTTGAAAATATTTCTTACTGATGAAGTAAAGGATTTATTATAAGGAACTCCTTTTTATAACTGAAAAATTAGAAATTGCCTGAAACATCTAACAACATACATAATGTGAAATAAAACCATTCTGCCATTTAAAAAATCGTGCTCTCATTGGTTTGAGTGCGGAGCAAGTGGAACTTGGATTTGTGGCTGACTGGAAACGTAAAATGGCACAGGTACTGTGGGAAAGTGTTTGACAGCTTCTTACAAAGTTATACATATACCTACCCTATGACCCAGCAATTCACTTTTAGAGAAATAAGAACATACATCCACAAAAAGACGGTATTTACAGCAGATTTATTCAAAATAGGCCTCTCTTCCCCCAAAGTGGAAACAATCCAAAGGCCATCAATAGAATAAAGAAATTTTGATAGAGCCATGCAATGCAATATTACACACCAATTAAAAAAAAAAGGAACTAGGGATAAACACAATAGCAAAGACCAATTTTTAAAATATTATACTGAGGGAAAGCAGGATTCAAAACAGTTAATTCTGTGTGATTCCATTGATATGACACTCAAAAATGGGCAAAATTAGTCCACAAAAACAGAAATCAGAATAGTGGTTACTACCAGGGAGTGGTATGCAGTTATATGCGTACATAAGTAAAAATCAATTGATCTGTAAACCTAAGATCTGTCCTTTTTATGTAAATCTCAGTGATCTTTTTTTTTTTTTTTTTTTTTTTGCTTTTTAGGGCATATGGAGGTTCCTAGTCTAGGGGACTAATCAGAGCTACAGCTGCTGGCCTACGCTATGGCCACAGGAACACCAGATCCTAGCCACATCTGCGACCTACACCACAGCTCATGGCAACGCCAGATCCTTGACCTACTGAGCAAGGCCAGGGATTGAACCTGAAGCCTCATGGTTCCTAGTCGGATTCGTTTCCACTGCGCCATGACGGGAATTCCTCAATGGTTATTTTAAAATCACATTCTCGAAGAATGTTTTAAAACACGGGAATTTATTATATGAAGTTAATTGCAAAAACCACAACAGACTCACAGGCATAGAGAACAGACATGTGAATGCCAAGGGAAAGAGGGGAGAGAGTGGGATGGACTAGGAGTTTGGGATTAGTAGATGCAAACTATTATATTTAGAATGGATAAGCGCTGAGACCCTACTGTATAGCACAGGGAACTATATCCAGTCTGAGATAGAACATGATGGAAGACAATGTGAGAAAAAGAATATGTATATATATTTATATGTATATGCATGCCTGGGTTACTTTGCTGTACAGCAGAAATTGGCACAACATTGTAAATCAACTACAATGAAAAAAAAAAGGGAAGCATCAGAAAACAAAACAAAAAAGCAGGATATAAAATTGTGTTTTGCAGTATGATCCCAAATTGTTCAAAAATACGTATGTGTAGAGAAAAGACTGGAGGAACATTTGCTAACATGTTAAGAGAAATTAAATATTCTATAATATTAATTTTTATTCCCTTAAATACATTTTTCTCTATTTTGAAACTTTCCACAAGGGAGCATATATTACATTTTTTAGAAAAGATATTTAAGTTTTTATAATTACCCTCTCTTCCCCATTCCATGCTTTAGTCCCGTCCTGCGCCACCATTTCTAATAGATTCTAACTAACCTCTCAGACCAAAAATTCTGTCTAGCCCAATCTGTTTCTCTGGATACTTCTTCCTCAAAAAAAAAAAAAAATGGAATTCTATGTTTGTGTCACAAAACTTTTCCTTTAGATTAAGGTTTGTTCTACTCCTGGAGGCTGAGTTTCCTCCGTGTCTTCCTCTCCGTGTTAAGCTCTATCTTTTGCGTTGGGCATTTTCCCGAACTCTCAGCAATCTTTGGTTGTCTATTCCCAGGTAAGAGGAGGACAGTAAAAAGTCCATTCTTATTGAATGTACTCCATTAGGGCTTTATCATTTACATTAAAACTGCTCTTATCAAGGTCGCCCATGACCTCCACGCTGCCAAATCCACTGGTCCATTTTCAGTCCTCATCTTACTTGGCACAGCTGATCATGTCCTAACCCTGACCCTTCCTCCAAACCATTCTTTCCTCTTTTTTTTTTCTTCTTCTTTTATTTCCCACCCCACGATACACTTCTAATGCATCCCCAAATGCTAATAAAATAGAGTGGCCTCAGTGTGCTAGTCTGGCCTTGCTCTCAGCCACTCTTTCTTCACTTGGCCACAGGCTGCTCTCCTGTCTGGCTCCCCTTTCCCACCTTGCCACCTCACGTTTCCATCTCTTCTGCTGACTTCTTCTCAGCTTGCTGATATCTAGAGTGCTCCCAGGGCTCAGTCATGTTCAAATCTTGCTGATCTCATCCGGTCTTGTGGCTTTAACTACCACCTGTGTGATACGATGATGACTCACAAATGTATAGCTCCAGGTCTGACCTCTGCCCTGAATCCCAGGCCGTGTTCAACTGCTCACCTGATATTGCCACTTAGATGCCAGTAAGCACATAAAAATTCCAAAATCAAAATATCCAAGATTCCTGATTCTTGATTCCTTCTCCCATCACCCTGATCCTCCCTAGTCTCTGCCTCTCAGCAAATGTTCTGGCCTTCTTCAAAATACATCCAAAACCTGACCTCTTAAGAGACTTGGTGTTCTTTAAATATGCCAAGAGTGTTCCCACTTCAAGGCCTTTGTACTTGCTTTTCCCTATTCCTGGAACCCTTTTTCCCATTCCTGGAATGCAAATAGGCTCCTGACTTGCTCCCTCCCTGCCTTCCATTCTCTGCTCAAAGTTCACTACTTCCCTGAACACTCAATATAGCCCATCAACCCCCACACTCCCTATCCGCTTACCCTGTTCTGTTTGCTCTTAGCATTTATCACCTTCCAACAAACTCTATACTGAATTTACGGATCAGCCTGCTTATTTTCTATATCTTCCCCCTGAAATCAAGCTCCAGTAGAGCAGAGACTCATTTTGTTCGCTTACTTTCTACCCTAGTGCCTGGAACATTATAGGTGTTCAATAATTGAAGTGCTCATTATAGATGCTAAATAATGATTAAATGATGGAATTTTTATTCCTATTGGCAGGGCTTGGTGGGTGACCTCCACAGGAAGTGATTGGGCAGTGAGCTATTTATTTTTACAGGGAAGCCCCCAAATATCCATAACTGTAAGCCTTTCTTTTAGAAAGTGAGTTCCCACCCCTTGACCTGTAAATCCTTCAGTCTCCTGCCCAAGAGGATATGAGTCTGACTACCAGCATTTTGGAAGTTCAGCCCATGAAGGTGGCTGAAAGTTTTCAGTGTTTAGTATGCAAACTTTTAATTAATTTCCCTGTGTTTAATTAGGTTCATTCATTCATTCACTGACTTGTTCAACAAATATTTGCCAACTGACTATTAAGTGCCAGGCACTGTTCTAGGTACTTGAGATTCATCAATGACCAAAACAGACTAAACAGACCATTTAGAATGTATATTCAGCTATGAGAGGTGTTTGTTGTTGTTTTTCTTTTCTTTTGTGGGGGAGTGGTATCCCCACAGCATATGGAAGTTCCTGAGCCAGGTATGAACTCGTGCCACAGCAGTGACCTGAGCCACAGCAGTAAAAACACTGGACCCTTAACTGCTAAGCCGCCAGGGAACTCCGAGACAGCTATTCTCTAATGAATTGATATTCATTGTACTCTAATGAATTAATATTTTTGTGATTTCTCCTGGAGGGGTCCAAATATCCCTCCCATACAAGATTTGCTCCCTACAAACTAGTTCAGATCTCCCAGGATGCCACATAGCAGAGTCACATCATTTAGGGCACTTGGGGTTAGGAGACTCTTTCAACATGCCAAACAAGAGTTCATAAGACCCTTATCTAGGCTAGAGCTGAGTGGCAGATGTAATTAATGTTCTCTTGGTAATCCGCATGCACTGCTTTATTCCCCCCCACCTCTGAAGTTAGGTTGGGGCTATTTGACCAGTGTAGGTAGGTAAACTAGGAGCAGAAATAACGGTGTGGTTATGAAAAGCCAGTGTACCTGATATCAAAACTTATAAAGAAGAATGTACATATATGCAATGGAATATTACTCAGCCATAAAAAAGAATGAAATAATACCATTAGTAGCAACATGGATGGACTTAAAGATTATCATACTAAGTGAAGTCAGACTGAGAAAGACAAATGTTGTATGATATCACTTATATGTGGAATCTAAAATATGTTACAAATCAACTTATTTACAAAATAGAAACAGATTCATAGACATAGAAGGCAAATTTATGGTTACCAAAGGGGAAGGGGGAGAGGGATAAATTAGGAATATGGGGTCAACAGATGTATACTACTATATATAAAACAGATAAACAACAAGGAAT
>PVHT021183619.1:11540921-11559382 GCA_004024745.2 Catagonus wagneri | reverse complement strand
AAAAAAAGTTTATATTCTCCAAATGCTGAACTAAAAAATGGTAGGTGGAGAAAAATAAATCCTGGGTACCTGAGTGATTGTCTGGAACAAGCCTCCAGTCCACCCAACCCAACCTGCACTCAACTAGCAACACAAGAGAGAAATAAACATTTTTTTTGTAAGCCACTGAGATTTAAGGTTTAATTTATTACCACACTAACTCTAGAGAAATAAATCAGTTTGAGAGCACTTATGAAGACAAAATTAAAGGGGACTTCAGCATCCATTAATGACAGATTAGATAATTCAGACCAACTTCACACAAGAAAAGACAAATAAAACATTTTTTTAATGTCTGCTCAAAAGCGTTACAGTAACAGCATGACAGTGAAAAATTACCTGGCTACCATCTGGTCATCTGGGAGAAGATGAAAGTCCAGAGAAGTGAGCCTGACATTTGAGGCCACTTTTCTCCTGGGAGCATTTGTTAATCATAACAAAGCCAGTATTTGATAGCTGAATAGTTTGATAACCTGATATAGAGACAAAAGCTGGATATTGGCGAAAACACAGTAGTGTGGGATGGGACCAGGAAGTGCTATGTTCTAGGAAAAGGTGAATTGAAAGCAGAAGAGCCTCTACACTGCCTGCAGTCCAACTTCAAATTATCTGGGTGGCTCAGAATATCTCAGGCCTCTCAGTTTGATTAAAGAGATCCCAGATTACTAAAGCCTTCAGGCTCCTGGAAGAAGCAAACAAAAATCTTTTCTGGAGAGAAAAACAAAAACATTATTTTAAGCCTAAAATCATTTCTATAAACAATTTTTCAAATACAATTTCAGATACAATCGAAGAAAACCAGGCATAGATTAAGATAATGTGAACAAGAATCAGCAAAAACAATAGAAAATAGAGAATTATATGGTCCCCAGATATTGGCACTGATCAGATTTTAAAATAATTAGCTTCTTATGTTCCAGGAGATAAAATACAGGGTTGAAAAATCTCTGCAGAGAACTGGAAATATTTTTTAAAGACATAGTAGTGTTGAAAAATAACCAATAAAATTTCTAAATCTGAAAATACAATCATTGAAATTAAGAATATAATGAGTGGATTTTTACTAGACTAGATCTTTCTAAAAAGAGAAATAGAGAATCTAAAAATAAACCAGAAGAATAACACAGACAGAGGCAAATGGTTGGAAAGTACAGAAGAGATGTGGTCAGAGTCCTACCCACAGTCCAGCATCCATTTAACTAGATGCCCAGGAAAAGCATACAGAGAGTAGGGAGCAAAAGCAGGGATAATTGCACAAAATTTTCCAAAACTGATGTAAGACACTGAGCCCCAGATTGAAAATAAAATTAAATGGACTTGGCAGAGAAGAGAGAAAGGGCTATTTTTTTTTCTTTTTCAGATTCTTTTCCAATATAAATTGTCACAGAATATTGGGTAGAGTTCCCTGTGCTATACAGCAGGTTCTCATTGGCTAGTCATTCCATATATCACTGTGTGCATACACCAATCCCAAACCCACAGTCCACCTCCCCCAACTGGTACAACCACTATGGAAAACAGTACAGAAGTTCCTAAAAAACTAAAAATAGAACTACTATATAATCCAGCAACCCCACTTCTGCACATCTGTCTGGAGAAAGCCATAATTCTGAAAGATACACGTACCCCAATGTTCATTGCGGCACTATTTACAATAACCAAGACATGAAGCAGCCTAAATGTCCACTGACAGAGGAATGGATAAATAAGATGTAATATATGTACACAATGGAACCATACAAAAGAATGAAATAATGCTATTTGGAGCAACATGGGTAAACCTAGAGATTATCGTATTAGATGAGGTTAGTCAGACAGTGAAAGACAAACATCATATGATATCGCTTGTATGTTGAATCTTTAAAAAAAAAAAAGGATACAAATGAACTTATTTGCAGAACAGAAACATACTCACGTACTTTGAAAACAAACTTATGGTTATCACAAGGGACAGGGCTACTTTTTTAGAAGTCAAAGATTCCAAGATTTCTAGCTCCAGGAAAAGGGTGACATGATTAATTGTGATAAGAAACAGGGAAGGAAGACCAGGTTTGTTGTGCTCAGAAGGAGACAGAGTGAAATAGAAATAGTAGGTTCCAATTTTTACCTGTTGAATTTAACACCCAGGCAGCGATAACGAATGTGTAATTATTTCTTGAATAAGTATGCTTTTTCTTGTCACATTCATGTTCCCAAACTTTCATTCTTTAAAAAAGACCAAACTTTCTTGTCTCAAGAATCCAGCATCCTCAGACCTCCTCTTCTTGCTGGAATTCATGCTGAGTTGATCTGCAAGTGGGTATTTGCAACAAAATGTGCAATAACTTGCAAACTACATCTGCCTGATGTTCAAATGTAATTATCTGTTCATTGCAAACTTCACTAAACACATCACAACAACAGCAACAAAAAAATGTGGTTTCTAGTTTTAAACACCATACTCCAGAGCTCTATTTTTTTAATACTATAAGGGCAAGTTACAGGCACTCTAAAAGCTTTGATTTATCAAAATGTGGAATTTCTGCAAAGAACACTGACTTCAAACGACGGAGTAGGAGTTCCCATCATGGTTCAGCGGTAATGAAACTGACTAGGATACATGAGGACGCAGGTTCGATCCCTGGCCTCTCTCAGTGTGCTAAGGATCTGGCTTTGCTGTGGCTGTTGTGTAGGCCCGCAGCTGTAGCTCTGATTCAACCCGCAGCCTGGGAACCTCCATATGCTGTGGGTGTGGCCCAAAAAAACAAAGAAGGAAAGAAAGACAGAGAGAGAGAAAGAAAGAAAGAAAGAGGGGAAGAAAGAGAGAAAGAGAGGAAGAAAGAGAGAAAGAAAGAAAGGAGAAAGAAAGGGAAAGAAAAGAGAAAAGAAAAGGATGGAGTAAATACAACTTGGTGTCATGCTTCATAATATTAACTTAAGGATAATCGTAAGATTCTTTAAATAGTTATTTGACTTCATTAACAGAAGAAAAAATAAAACACTGGCTACCATAAATATCTCATTGTTTTTTACTTAGAAAACAACACGACTTTCACAATAAATCCTGTGATGAAGGAATGAGAATGACATAGCATGCTTTCTTTTCAAGTGAAAAGTTCCGCAATAGGTTAAAAGATGGCAATGATGATGATAACTAATGTTTATTGAGCACTTTCTACATGCCAGGAACTGTTCTCAGGAATTTACATGGATTCATTCACTAACAAGTTTTAAAGGTATATGATAACACAAATGATATATCAATGACATAAATATACTATTTAATGGAAAATCAGGCAATTTTTTTCAAAATTATTCTTTTTACAAAATACATTGCAATTCTGCTGATACAATTAGGGACCAGAAATATATATGTGGGAGAAATTAGGGGGGGAAACACTTTACAATAACAAGCTATAAGTAAATCTATAATTTTTCTGCGATACTATATTTTTCTTCTGAAAGTAGAGATAAAATTTTCAAAAGCAATGAACAGGAAAATAGTCTTACTTTCAAACACCCTTTTACATGCCAACATTAAGTTTTAAAATATCATTAAATTTTAAAATATATCTAGAGAGTATACATGTTATTGCCTTATGCAATCGAAGATTTATTTTTCAACACCAACTTTGAGTTTAGTCTCAAATGTTTAAATTCTAGTATTTCACCGTTTAACTACCGCTATATTATTGTGGTTTCCCTGAATATCATTCCAAATGCAGTCATTAGGAATACTTCAATCATAATTTTGTATAAGTTGACCAAATTTCCGAATATCACCAGCAGAAATGGCTAAAGATACACATTTTTTAATAGAAGACTCTTTTGAAAAGAATTTTACCTAATAAAATGCATAAACCAGCTTCTTAAATTACTATGCATCTTAAAGATTTTGAAGCAATTTGGGACATTACTTAATCACATTCTTGATATTATAAATGGTTGACATTTAATTTACTTCTCATCCATTCTGACCATCAGATTCTTCGAAATGTGCATTCTTAGCTTTGTTTTTTCTTTTTTTAAACCTATTTGAATCCCTCACATAGTCTATGATCCTTACTATTTAAAAAACTATAAGTTCACAGAATTATCTGACTCTTCAGATCACCTGGGACCCTAAGGGCCTTTGAATCCAGTCCTTCATATAATGTTTGAATGTTCTCTGTCACATCACCCTAAATGTTCCCTATCCCCCCATGCCTGTCACATAGGGAATTATCCCCGTGACAGCCCACCCCGTTTTCAGTTTTCATTATTAGAAATGTCTTTCTCTCACCTGGAGTGAAACCCTCTTCTCCAAAACTGCCACCTGTTTTGGACTCCGCCAATCTCAGCACTGTCCTTGGCAGGATGACCTTGGGCAAGCCAGTCTCTTGTTGCTTTTGTTTTTTTGTTGTAAAATGGGCATAAGAAATGTATGTCATAGGGGTGTGATGATTAAATGAGAATTTTATAAAGCACCTGGCACAATACAGGGCCTTCATAAGAAGTGGCCTTTATTAGGAATAAGAAACCTCCCCTGCCTGGCTGCTCTCAGAAATGTAGTGGCAGCTCTTGTTTTTTCTCTCCCAGGCCAAATGTCCCCATTTCCTTCCATTTTCCTTGAAAGACATGGTATTGTCTCTTCTAGTTCTTCTAGTTATTCCTTCCTGAATAAGTTTAGTTCTTTGAGAGAAGAGTCAATTGCCAATCAAAAAATTATACACACACACACACATATATGCATAAATACACACACTCATTTTATCAACTTAGAGCAAGTTGTCATTGCAAGATAATAAGACAATACCTCTCTTTTCCCTATTGCTGATAAAATCTCCTCCCCCTGCTCCCCCACATCCAGTGTCCCTATAGTTGACCCTCTGGCAAGCCAGGCTATGGAGAAGGCAAAAGGTATGAATATTTTCTGATTCTAAAGCAAGGAGAAGACAGAGGTGCCCCTCAGACACTAGGATGTATCAGAGTAGTCTCCCTCTTCATTCTGGTAGGAGGTCAGGTCTTCCTCATCCAGCATCTCTCTTCTCTGTCCTCTCCATTCCTTCCTCTGGACTTCACAGTTCTGGGTGGTGGCTCCATAGGACATCTTCTTTTGGGGACTTGCAAAACTCTCATGGTTGAGTTCTGTCTCCTCAGCTAATTCATCTCGGTCGATGATCCCACACTTCTCCTCAGAGAGGTTCTCAGGGTCAGCCCACTCCTGTTTCTCCCCAGAAGCAAAGACCCCGTAGAAGATCACGCCACTGTAGTGCACCATTGCCGCTATGAGGAACACGTTCTGCCATTCCTCACGGGTCTAAACAAGGAAACATAGTAATCATTAATATAATGGTATCTTCTAGAGGCCTCCACTGGGACAACAGCATTTGGTCACCCAAAGACAATGCTGCACTTCTTGGAAAGACGTGTGGCAGAAGCATGCCCAGGATATAAATGGAATTTGCATGTTTAAAACATGAAAGTCAAGACTATAGTGAATATGTATTTTTTAACTTAGAAAAATACTTTACAAAATAAACATCAGGGAGTTCCCA
This sequence comes from Catagonus wagneri, assembly GCA_004024745.2. Lineage (NCBI taxonomy): Eukaryota > Metazoa > Chordata > Mammalia > Artiodactyla > Tayassuidae > Catagonus > Catagonus wagneri. The sequence continues at coordinate 11,553,827 of PVHT021183619.1, read as the reverse complement.
TTGTGGCGCAGTGAAAGTGAACCCGACTAGGATCCATGAGGATGCGGGTTCAATCCCTGGCCTCGCTCAGTGGATTAAGAATCCCGCATTGCTGTGGCTATGGCATAGGCTGGCAGCTACAGCACTGATTTGGCCCCCTGCCTGGGAACCTCCATGTGCTGTGGGTGTGGCCCTACAATAGCAAAAATAAAAAATAATAAAGTAAAATAAAACAAAAAAAATAATGGGAATTTGTGTTTAAAGTTAGTGGGGAGACAGTATCTGGGATTGAATTGTCATGTTACCAATCCTATCATTTTCTGAACAGAGACAGAAAACATGGATCCTTTGCCTATAAAATCTCCAAAGCCCACCCTCCTTGTCTATCAAAAAATAAGAAAAGTAGTCCCATACTTATTCTCCAAAAAGCTGGAGTAATTTCTGAAGTCTTATTTGTAGTAGGGAATCCAACAACAAAAAATAGTTGCATAAAAACTCAAGAGTATCAAAAAAATTTATTTGGAGAAAGCAGCATCTAAAATCCTTGCAAAGACAGAGGTTAAGGAACCATGTGGCCTGTGACTGAGCTCTGGATAGTTCTGGGACCTCCACATACTAACCACTCTAGTTGTTTTTTTTTTTTTTTTGTCTTTTTGCCTTTATGTAGAGCCGCACCCGCGGCATAGGGAGGTTCCCAGGCTAGGGGTCTAACAGGAGCTGTGGCTGCCGGCCTTCACCATAGCCACAGCAACGTGGGATCCGAGCCACGTCTGCAACCTACACCACAGCTCACGGCAACGCCGGATCCTTAACCCACTGAGCAAGGCCAGGGATTGAACCCGCAACATCATGGTTCTTAGTCGGATACATTAACCACTGAGCCACGAAGGGAACTCCCCACTCTAGTTGTAATACACAAAGGTTCAGTAATGACCTAGTGCCACACACTAGGTTTCGCAGTTTCTCGGGAAGGGTCATTAATGTCTTGTTTATGTTCTTCATAATAAGGAAGTGTAACTGTCTAATATTTCCATGCTGGAACATGCTAAGCAGCAGATGGAAATAGGCTATAAAATTTAAATATTTAGAATTATAAAATGATCATGGGTAATTTATTTATCCTGCATTGACTGCCTCAGTTTCTTCTTTGTGTCTCAAAATAGTCCTTATGGTATTAGCACCTCCCCTACATACACACACACACACACACACACATGCACACTTTATTTCTCAGATGAAGAAACAAAGAACCAAACATCAATCAGCCCTGTTGCCATCAATAAACAATAATTTTTTTAAAGAAGCAATAAAAGAAAAAAAAAGAAGTTCAAGTGACTCAGCCAAGTCAAGGACATCTACATGTACATAGGCTAGGGTAGCACGTTGAGAGTTTGTGCAGTACTTCAGTCCTGTGATACTGTCGCCCACAGCCCCAAAGGAAACCATTACCTTGTGCTTGGTCATGGCACCCACAATGAGGGGACAGACCATTCCAGAGAGCGTCCCCACTCCGTTTGAGATCCCCATGAGAATGCTGGCATAGCGGGGGGCAATGTCCAAGTGGTTGACATTAAAACCTGCAGTGAAGCCAAACACCTGAAAATCAGACTCAAGTATAGAGTTCCAAATACATTTTGGAAAATACTTATCATTCCCCAACTCTCATCAATCTATTTCCTCTACACGTAACTAATGGATACCTTTACTGAAAGGGCTGGGTTGAGGGTTATCAGGCTGTGTTTGCACATAGCAGAGAAACATACTGTGATTAATTAGCAATGGCTACCATGGATTCTCCAAGGGAAGAAATATAGCACCTGCACCTTCTAAGTTTAGAACTCCAAAATAATGGTGTATGGGGCAATACTGAAAAGCCCAAAGCCTGGATCACATGTATTCAGAGTAATCATACAGTAACATACAATGCGATTAAAAGCAAACCCTGCCTCATGATATCCTCCCTCCTAACTCTCAACTCACTCACGAAAGGCTACTATAGGCAGACTTGCCTTAGTAGCCACATGGCATAATGGAACAGGCTCTTTTTTGATCATAAAGATTTACAGAAGCATTGGCAGAATCCTCCATAATTTACAAAATACTTTCACATAACATACTTGATTTGAAGACTGTAAAATGGACTCAAACCTTAATTCCCAACTTCTTTTTTAAAAATTTGTAATAGATTATAGTTGATTTACAATGTTGTTTCTTTTTTACTTGTTTATTTTTTTATTAAAGTACAGTTTAAAGAGTTCCCTAATGGTCTAGTGGTGAGGACTCTACACTTTCACTGCTGCTGCTGGGATTCAATCCCTGGTCTGGGAACTGAGATCCCACTGTACACCACAGCCAAAACAATTTCTTTTTATTAAAACAAAAGTATAGTTGGAGTTCCCGTCGTGGCTCAGCGGAAACAAAGCTGACTAGAATCCGTGAGGACCCAGGTTTGATCCCTGGCCTTGCTCAGTAGGTTAAGGATCTAGTGTTACCATGAGCTGTGGTATAGGTCGCAGATGCGGCTTGAACCTGGCATTGCTGTGGATGTGGCGTAGGCCAGTGGCTACAGTTCCTATTTCACCCCTAGCCTAGGAAACTCCATATGCTGAGGGTGCAGCCCTAAAAAGAAAAAAAAAAAGTATAGTTGATTTATGATATTTATGATGTGCCAATTTCGGCTGTACAGCAAAGTGACTCAGATACATATATACACACACTCTGATACACACATACACACACATATTCTTTTTTAATATTCTCTTCCAGAGTTCCCATTGTGGCTCAGTGGTAACAAACTCAACTAGTATTCACTAGGACGCAGGTTCAATCCCTGGCCTCACTCAGTGGGTTAAGGATACAGCACTGCTGTGAGCTGCGGTGTAGGCTGCAGATGTGGCTCGGATCTGGCATTGTTGTGGCTGTGGTGTGGGCTGGCAGCTGCAAGCCACAAGCCTGGGAAATTCCATATGCCTTGGGTGTGGCCCTAAAAAAAGACAAAAAAAATATTATTTTCCATCATGGTCTATCCCAGGAGATTGGATTTAGTTCCCTGTGTTGTACAGTAGGACCTCATTGCTCATCCATTCTAAATGTAATAGTTTGCATCTACTAACCCCAATCTCCCAGTCCATTCCACTTCCTCTATTCCCACTTCTTAAAAAAGTCCTTTTAGGACTTTGTTTCCTTATCTCCACTTTGAAGTCTAACATTACTACTTAAAGATGCTATGGGATGAGACTCAGGGGAAACGTGTGTGCTCTTGGCAAACAGTAAGTTCTATCTATCATGACTACCACTATCTATCACGACTATTAATACCAGCACCACTCTTGCTGCTGCCACTGCTGCCAAGCATGCCCTCTCTTTGAGGTCGTCAATAAATAGGTGACACCTCTGGGAGTCACAAAATAAGAAATCACCCACAACTCCCTATTAATCTCTTTATCAGGGAAAGGAATGAGTCGGATGAAGGAGGGGTGAAGGAAGGGGAAGGCAAGGCTAGGACAGAGGAGGCATCGGGCGCTGGGACCACCTCTACCAGTATTGACCAGGGGTATAGTTCAGAGTCAGACATCGGCTCTGGCAGCTTAAGTGAGATGCAAACCTGGACAGATGATTTAAACTTTCTGAACCTCTGCTTCTTCATCTATAAACTGGAATAATCTTTCTTATAAAATTGTTGTCAGAGAGTTCCCATTGTGGCTCAGTGGAAACGAATCCGACTAGGAACCATGAGGTGGCGGGTTCGATCCCTGGCCTCGCTCAGTGGGTTAAGGATACAGCATTGCCATGAGCGGTGGTTAGGTTGCAGATGCGGCTCGGGTCCCACGTTGCTGTGGCTGTAGCATAGGCCAGCAGTTGGTAGCTCCGATTAGACCCCTAGCCTGGGCACCTCCACATGCTGTGGGTGCGGCCCTAAAATGACAAAAGACAAAAAAATAAAGTAAAATAAAATAAAATAAAAATAAAATTGTTGTCAGAATTAAGTCAAATAATACATGTTAATTACCTAGGTACATAGAGATGAAAACCAACATACAGGTTCTTTATGGCTGGTTATCCATCTGCCTTGTTTACCACTGTCTTCCCTGAGCTGGCAAAGTGTCTGGCACCTAGTCGGACTCAATAAATAATTGTCTAATGAATTACCAATATGAGCTCTGAAATTACAGCAATGGGTTGTAGGTTTTGTTTATTCACATTTTTTGTTTTCCCTTGTCTTGGTTTTCAATTCTCTATTTTGTCTGTGCAAAGAACCTGAAAACAGAATTAAAAAAAAAATTTTTCTAATCTGGCACATTGGCTTGTTTTTTTCCTGTCTCATTCAGAGAGAATTTTGAGAAAAATCTCTCTGGAATAAATATATCTTCTCTCTCAGATCAAAGTGGCAGAAAATCAGAATATAAAACAGCTACAAGATTAATTAAACTTATTATTGATTTGAATGCGATAAACACCTTATTATAAAAGAACCCAGGGATGAGAAGCAATTAATATGATTGTCAAGTATTATATTCTGCTATAAAGCCCAGGTATCTGCATTCAGCTAAAGATAATATGAGAAAAGCCCTTTAGGTTTCTAGCTGCACAATCCTAGCATTCAGAGGAAAAATCATTGAGAAACTGAAATATTGATAGATTTATTTGAAGCAGACACAAGATAATTTGCATACAAGTTAGGAGAGTCTGTCTTCTCTACATAGGAGATTTTCTCTTTTTTGTTTTCATGGCTGTACTTCCCAACATTTGAGAGTTCCCAGACCAGAGACTGAATCCAAGCTGCAGGTACAACCTACGCCGGAGCCTGTAAACCAGTGTGCAGGGCTGGAGATCAAACCTGCATCTCTGTCCAATTCTTAACCCACTGTGCCACAGCGGGAACTCCCATAGGACATTTTCTAAAGCAGGCATCACCCATCCTTTGTATCTTTCTGATCTCATCTGTCTCAGCTCTCTTCTCTATAATTAGTTCCTAATTTGAGCAAGTCTTCCCTGGTATCCCTATTAACTCCTTATAAAGGTGGCAGATAGCAGATCCTAAGGAATCAGCAGCCCCATGACATAATCTCTTCCATGGTCTCATTGGTGGGTCAGTAGCTTTGTTCCAACCTCAGCTACTTCATTTACCTGGGTGAATTAAGTCACTTTTCCAAGCCTCAGTGTCCTCACTGATAAAATGAACATAACAATACCCTTCTCACTGGATTGCTACAGGTTTTGAATGAGATCATATCTCAAAAGTGGCTAGAACAGGACATGAATCTTTTTGGCCTCACAGGGCTATCAAAGGAAGGTATTCCTGAACATCTTACTGGAGAAAAGTCATCACTGCTCTATCGTTGCTAGTTCAGGTGTGGATTATTGATCAGCAGCATCAACATCACCAGGGATCTTGTTAGAAATGCAGAATTCTGGACCTACTAACTCCGAATCTGCATTTTGCAGGGTCCTAGGGTGATTTGCATGCACACTAAATTTTGAGAATCACTGCACTAGACTGAATAATAATTGAACAACATGGAGTTCCCATTATGGTTCAGCAGAAATGAATCTGACTAGTATCCATGAGGATGTAGGTTCGATCCCTGGCCTCGCCTCAGTGGGTTAAGGATCTGGTGTTGCCGTGAGCTGTGGTGTAGGTTGCAGACGTGGCTCGGATCCCGCGTAGCCGTGGCTGTGGCGAAGGCCGGCGGCTACAGCTCCGATTAGACCCCATAGCCTGGGAAGCTCCATATGCCGCAGTGCAGCCTTAAAAAGACAAAAAAAAAAAAAAATTGAACAATAGTGAGCATCTGTTAATTTTTTTTATGCATCTGGCACTGGGCTCAGACCTTCAAATTCTTTATTTCCACTGGAATGTAAACTTTATGAGGACAGAATCCTTTCTTTTGTTTCACTGCAATATCCACAGTGCCAAGAACAGCGTCTGACTCTTGGAGAGGTACGTTGGATGAATGAATTATCTCAGTTCATTACAATCTCCCAACAACCCTAGGAAGTTGCTGTTACATCTCTCTTATCTCTAGATGAGGAAACTAGAAGCTTGAAGATTTAAGCAATTTAGCAAATTTTTAGCTTCAGACTTAAAGCTTGAAGATTTAAATAATTTGGCAAATTTTTTCTTTTATAAATTTTAAGAAATAAAGAGGGGCCTCAAACCCAGGTCTGTGCATCCCAAAGCTAAGTTGTTAGCAGCAAGCTACTTTTAATGTAGACTATTTTTTTAATAATTTAACTCTTTATCAGCTCTGATTACAGTTAACCTTTGAACAAAGCAGGTTTGAGCTGCACAGATCCACTTACAGGTGGATTTTTTTTTTCAGTAGTAAATACTACAGGTCTATAGGACTTGTGGTTGATTGAATCCTCCAATGCGAAATCTGAATACTCAGATGTGAAACTGAGGATACAGCAAAATCCATGATGCAGAGGAACATCTTACATAGAAGGCTGAGTATATGCTACAGGCAGATTTTTGATTGTATGGAAGGTCAACGCCCCTAAACCCCGTGTTGTTCAAGGGTCAGCTGCATTTTGACAAGATCAAGCCCCTGTTTTAGGGTAATTTTGAGCAGAGGTTCCATGGTTTTCTGTTCTGGGATGTTACCACCCTGTCTGATCTTTAAGACAGCCTGGAATCACAGAAAGAGCACAGGCAGGGAGTTCCTGCTGTGGTGCGGCGGGTTAAGGATCCTGTGTTGTCTCTGTAGCGGGGCAGGGTCGATCTCTGGCTGGTACAAGGGGTTAAGGATCCAGCATTGCCACATCTGTGCCAAAGGTCACAGCTATTCCTTGAATTTGATCCCTGGCCCGGAACTTCCATTTGCCATGAATGTAGCCAAAAAAAAAAAAAAAAAAAAAAAAGGAAAAAGAAAAAAGAAAGAGCACAGGTGTGGAGCTGGGCAGTACTGTACTTCACTTCTTCCTTTGCTCCCAACTGTGTCACAATAAGAAAGTACCCAATTTTTCTGAGTTTTAAGTTCTCCTCAGTAAAACATTACTATCGTTTGCTTCACAATGTGGACAGACAGATGCAATATATGTGAAGTATTCTGTAAGTGATACTTTCTAGTATTATAAAGTTAGAGGGGAAAAAAAACTAAATTTTCCTTTTTTCAACCAGTTTTGCATAGGGAGCTTCTGAAGTCTACAAAACATGATGGGATAGCGCTGAGACCTCTCACACAGTAGCCTGGTTTCTGCTCCTGTAAGATGGGAAGACTGCGAGCCCTAGGGTAGCTGTGTGAATTACAGGGCTTAGTACATGGAGAAGGCTTTGAAAGTCCCCAGCACAGCGTTTGTGCCTGATCGATGTCAGCTCTCCTCATCACCCTTTTTCTTCTACCTCCTGCTCTAGCCTGTTTAGAAAATCACTTGACCTCTCTGGACCTGCATTTCCTTGTTCGGAAAATGAAAGCCACAGAGTGGACAAAAATCCAAAGATTTCCACCCTTAAAAATTTCTGATTCTAGGAGTTCCCGTTGTGGCTCAGTGGTTAACAAATCTGACTAGGAACCATGAGGTTGCAGGTTCGATCCCTGGCCTTGCTCAGTGGGTGAAGGATCCCGCGTTGCTGTGGCTGTGGTGTAGGCCAGTTTCTGCGGCTCCGATTAGACCCCTAGCCTGGGAACCTCCATATGCCACAGGTGCGGCCCTAGAAAAGGCAAAAGGACAAAAAAACAAAACAAAACAAAAAAAAACCTTCTGATTCTAACAGATTGGGGGGGGGTGAACTGGAGGTTTGGGATTGACATATGGGCAGCTGAGGTATATGGAATGACTGGCCAATGGGGACCTGCTGTATAGCACAGGGAACTCTACCCAAAATTCCATGATAATCTATATGGGAAAGGAATCTGAAAAATATAGTTAAGTAAATAAAATTTTCCCTCGGACTATTTAAATAAATAAATAACCAAACAAGCAAACCAGTCAGGAAAAACCTGAAAAAGAAAAACGAAACCTTCTGATTCTATGCCTATATGTCAAATGACTATATCCTTTGACTTCTGAGCTAATATTAGCAGTTCTCCAGTAGGAGGTGAGGATCATAAAGATCACAGGATCTGTTAGGTAGTGTGACCTGCTGCTAAAGTATGAAGGTGCCACTTCACCCAGAGATACATGCTCTGCCCAGGTTGCAGAGGGGGTGCCTGCACTTTTGTCTTCTTCCAAGGTGGAGAAAGTAGTAACAGTTCCAGCTTGACTGGGCTCCTAAGCTCAGTCCTCAGTGATTTTATAAAGTCATCCCCACTAGATGAAAGGCTCTAGCTAGTGGCCCTGATCCTTGGAAATGAGCTGGCCACCAAAGGAAGATGCTACAATATCCTTTCCTTCCTTCCTCCCAAGCCTTGCTCTATCTGCAGAAAAGACTTGGAAACCCAAAGGACACTTTACCTGAAATAGCAAAACCGCTAAATCCTACAGCAAGCACCAGAAAGGAGATAGCCACCCCTTTGGTGTGGGAAAAGCCAACCACCAGGAGTAAGGTTGCCTCCATGCCAAAACCTACAAATGAAAACAGCGGGGGAGGGGGGAGAGAGAAATGTCATTTTCATGTCAGTCAGTCCAAGTTCATAAATTTAGCAACTAAGAATTTATTTCTATTGCCATGGACCCAAGTTTTCAGTATATGCATTCTGGCATAATGTTTACAATTTTTGTCAGGGTGTTTCTTGACTATAGGACAATGCTAATATTACCCAGGTGTTCTGTGAGCCTTCCAACATTTTCCCACTGCACCTTGAATGCCAGATGAATGGTCCCAGGAGGGACAATGATGCTGTGGGATGAGGGATGTTGATTATCGGTTGTTTATGAGTAGGTCTCCCTGCCATTTTTAAATATGAAAACCATCAATGATTCTCTTTTGACATAAGTTATAGTCTCTCACAGAAAAAAACAGAAGAAAAAGAAAAATGACTCTCTAATAGTTTATTGCTGAAAGGACCAGAAAGCCGTACTCAATATCTGAAGCAAAAAGCCAAGCCTCATCACTTGTAAAGCGTAAAGGAATATTCTTCCCTTTCAAAAGTTCGCAAAGCTGTCAGGCCTCTTCATAAAGCAATGACATATTTACACAGAAAATACAGCAGGACAAAAGTACTTTCTGTTCCTTTCCTTCAGAATAAGCAAATACAGCACAATAAAAAAAAAAGGGATGAGGAAATTATGAAGATGTTCTTTCTCATCAGCACACACACAAGTGCAGCTGACAGCGGACAGAAAGATGGGACATGAAGTACCCTGGGCGGTGGAAGACAATAAAATGATGCCTCACACTAGATACCATCTGCTGCTGATTCCAGACATCGCCCCATGACTGTCCTTTGAGTTACAAGCCCAAATCAATTCTCTGTTCCCCTTGTTTTCACTCCTTAACAAACAATGCAAACTACCACCACACTTTCTTCTTCTCCAAATTAATCTTCTGTCCGCCTGTGTTTAGAACCCAGACTTTGTCAGACAGACCTGAGTTTAGTTTTTCACCTCAAAATCACTAATTATGTGATCATGGACAAGTCACTTCACCATTTAGATCCTTCATGCCCCCCCAGTGGAGTTAATAATACAACCTGGGAGCACTGGAAGATTAAATGAAATTGGGTATATAAGGTATTGAGCATCATCACCAGGCCACGGGCAAAGCTCAAGAAATGGTAGCTCAAAGTCCAGTACGGACATCTCAGAATCACCTTGGACCTCTTTCTCTTCCTCAGCTTTCACATAAGAATCCATGGGTTTGGCTTCAGAAATGTCTGCCAGATCTGAATTCTGCTTTCCCCTCCTTTACTACTGTCTTACTTCTGGGCTTCATTACCTTCACACTTGGACAACTTCAATAAACTTTTTCTTGGTCTTCCCATCTCTTCTTCCTATTACCCGTCCTCTAGATTATTATCGTTCCAAACCACAAATCTGATCACTTGCCCCTCTGCTTAAGTCCTTGTCAGTGTTTCCACATTATGAGCACGGTGCTGGAGAACAAATCCTCCTGTGGTTCCAGTTTTGTCCTCTGTCACTATCACCTCCTTGCCCACTATGCATCGTCCATAGACAGCCCTCTATTGTCACACAAACCTATCAGCTGTTTCCTGGTCACAATAATGGTTTGTGGCCTTCATGTATTTACAGACTGTTCCCTCACCTGCCATACTCTCCTCCCACCACTTACTTCTCTTTTCTGGAGAAATCTTACCATCTTGGAAAGTCTAGCTTAAATAGTACGTCCTCTAGCAAGTTTTCCTGACAACCCTGACCTTCACCCACCACTGAAGCTGACATCTTCTTCTTACTCATTTCGTAGAAATTTTCAGCTTGCTTTTAGTTTTTAATGTATGTTTCTGCCTCCCCCACAAAGCTGTGATATTATCCAGGGGAGGTATCATGTCTGTGGCACAGAGCCTGGCTAGCATGCAGTGGGAACTTGATAAATAATGCTTGATGAACAAATGCGAAGGAAAGAAAGGAAACCCAAGACAAATAAATTGAAATACAAGCTACAGCACTTTTTATAAACCTTGATAAGTTGCTTAACTTTCTGAGAACATCTTTTTAAAACTATCATAGAAATAGGGCAAGCATCAATAATTGTCTTAGATGGTCATCTAGGAGGATCAATGAAATTATTAATTTTTAAACTGGGGGCTTCATAGACTCACTGACATAGAGAAAAAACTACTTGTTACCAGTGGGGAGTGAGCAACACAGGGGTGGAAGAGGGGAAGGTAGAAACCACTGGGTTAAGATAGGCTCAGGGATATATTGTATAACATGGGAAAATAGCCAATATTTTGTAACAACTGTAAATGGAAAGTTGTTTAAAATTGAATATTTTTTAAATTTAAAATAAATACATAAAAATAAAAAAATAAACTGGGTTTTATACCATTGCTACTCGTTATTAATTTTGTTTCAACAATTTAAATTATACATAGGGAAAACTGCTAGTGTTTGTATATCATTTGTATTTTAGAAGTGGCCTGTCTTAAGCAACAAGGCACAGAGCTGAAACTTCCTTTATTTTAACACTCTCAACAAAGTGATAACAGAAAGTTAATTCCACCTCAAGAATTAGAATAAAGAGCTCATGGGAAGAAAAAAAAAAAAAACACTTACATATGCTACATTGGTTCATCTATAATTGGGGGGGACTTTGGTAAATAAAATCTCAAGGAAAGAAAAACCATTTAAGAGCCTAAGTGGTTCCTATTTACAGTGAAAATGCTAGAGATAGGTCTGTGTGTCTCAGGAGCTGAAGGATAAATTTTGAACTTCGGGGGTAATAGAGAAATCACTGGAAAGTGAATTTATTCAGAGAAAACAAGAGAAAGAGAACTAGGATTGAAAGGCCCGAGAAAAATTTCATTTCATAGTAAAACAATCTGAATTTTACATAGGCAATCAATTCAGCAGACTAGAATCTGTAACCTAAGTCATACTTTCCATGTACTATCGAGGGAGGTATAAGGATTTGACATCTGTCTTTGAGGATCTTAGAAATATGCCCTGATTCAGAATGAACTGGAATAGAGCATAATGTCTTAAGATGATCTGTTCACTTTGAATAATGCTAGCAGCAAATATCTCTGGGCTATGGAAAGAAAAGAAGGAGGTGACAAACCCCAAGAAATGTGTGATCTTTCTCAGATGAGAAATATCCTCTGTGTTGCAGCTTAAAAAATATGAAACCAGCTAAAATTCTCTGGAAGATCATGCAAGGGCTTTGTTGTATGTACCTAAATCAATCTGGCCTGTTCAGCAATGGCACAAAACTCTGTCTTTATCTCTAGTCCAAAATCTCTGTGTTTTGATATTTATATTTGTATTTAAGCAAAATGGGGCAAGCATGGTCTTTGGTTTGTTTTTTATTTGTTTGTTTGTTTTTAATTTTCTATGTAGCGAACTCACTGGTTCTGCTATCTCAAAGTATAAAATGACAGGAACAGATATGTGAAGAGAGGTTTTTTTTTTCTTTTGAGATGGGATGGAGGCCAGGAAAATTCTACATAGGCACGCTAGTTTTTGCAAAAAAGGATTTGCTCTCAGTGAGCACTTTATAGCATTTAAAAATCCTTGCGCATTACCACCACCACCCACCACCTAAACTACCAGCTATGGAAAAGCAACGGCAAATGTGATGGGGCAAAATTACATATGAACAAAAACATCCCTATAAAAACATCATTAGAGTCTTCAGGGCACCTGTCTTTATTTTATTTATTTATTTATTTATTTATCTTTTTGCCTTTTCTAGGGCTGCACTTGCGGTATATAGAGGTTCCCAGGCTAGGGGTCTAATCAGAGCTGCAGCCACCGGCCTACACAACAGCCACAGCAACGCGGGATCCAAGCCACGTCTGCAACCTACACCACAGTTCACAGTAAGGCCAGATCCTTAACCCACTGAGCAAGGCCAGGGATTGAACCCGCAACCTCATGGTTCCTAGTCGGATTCATTAACCACTGAGCCACAATGGGAACTCCCAGGGCACCTGTCTTTAGAAGAGATTGTATAAGTAGAGTTTAAACCCGGAATTGTCTTTCAAATTCCAGGTTTAGAAGCTACATACTTTTGGCCACGGGAAATATGATGGAATAGCAGACATTTATTGAATGCCTCCTTTGGAAAACTGGTTTATAAATGATTTGAACACAGAAGAAAAAAGCACTAACATATGTTATGAAACTGCTGTATGTTGAACCCATGTTAGGTGCATTTATACATTGTCTTATTTAACCTTTATAGCAATCACCTGAGGTAAACATTATTATTCAAATTTTAAAGAAGAAAGTAAGACTCATAGAACTTAGAAACCCATCCTCCTTAGTCTCCACCTTCACTGATGCTATTTTAGTTCGAGACACCATCTTCTCTTGACAGAATGACTGAAATATAGCCCCTTAAGATGTATGACTGAGTCACTT
>PVHT021183619.1:11495694-11540821 GCA_004024745.2 Catagonus wagneri | reverse complement strand
GGGGGGTTGGTCATTTTCTAGGGTCAAACCCACGGCATATGGAGGTTCCCAGGCTAGGAGTCTAGTCGGAGCTACAGCTGCAGGCTTATGCCACAGCCACAGCAATGTGGAATCCAAGCCAAGTCTGTGACCTACACCATAGCTCATGGCAATGCCGTATCCTTAACCCACTGAGTGAGGCCAAGGATCGAACCCACATCCTCATGGATACTAGTCAGGTTTGTCAACTGCTGAACCATGAAGGGAACTCCTCCAGCTGTGCATTCTGATCCCATCTCTGTCACTCTCCACCTCATTCACTAAGTCCCAGCCATTCTGACTTTTCCTTCCTTCTGTTCTCTTAACGTGCCACGTTCATGCTTGCTCAGGGTCTCTGCAATGCTATTCCCTCTGCTTAAAACACCTTCCTATAAGAGCTGTAATAAGCAAGTACAGGATGAGTTGCCAGCCAAGTGCATGGATGGTAAGGAGCAATCACTGGAGACAGGCGTAGCCTTAAAACACAAGAGAAAAGCCTTGAACAAATGTTTTCTCAGGTCAGTCTCCCAAAGCAACAGAAATAAAAGCAAAGATAAACCAATGGAACCTAATCAAGCTGACAAGCTTTTGCAAAGGAAACCGAAAAGAAAACTAAAAGACAACTTACAGAATGGGAGAAAATTGTTTCAAATGATGCAACTGACAAGGGCTTAATCTCTAAAATATACAAACAACTTATGCAACTCAACAGCAAAAAAGCCAACAACTCCATGGAAAAATGGGCAAAGGACCTGAATAGACATTTTTCCAAAGAAGATACACAGATGGCCAACAAACACATGAAAAAATGCTCAACATCACTGATGATTAGAGAAATGTAAATCAAAACTACCATGAGATACCACCTCACACAAGTCAGAATGGCTATCATTAAAAAGTCCACAAATAACAAATGCTGGAGGAGGTGTGTAGAAAAGGGAACCCTCCTGCACTGTTGGTGGGAACGTAAGCTGGTACAACCACTATGGAAAACAGTATGGAGGTACCTTTGAAAACTATACATAGAACTACCATATTACCCAGCAATCCCACTCTTGGGCATATATCCAGACAAAAATTTCCTGGAGAAAGACACTTGCACACGCATGTTCACTGCAGCACTCTTCACAATAGCCAAGACATGGAAACAACCCAAATGTCCATCGACAGATGACTGGATTAGGAAGATGTGGTATATATACATGATGGAATACTATTCAGCCGTAAAAAAAGAATAAAATAATATAATTTGCAGCAACATGGATGGAATTAGAGACCCTCATACTGAGTGAAACAAGTCAGAAAGAGACACAGCTACCATATGATATCACTTATATCTAGAATCTAATATACTGCACAAATGAACCTTTCTACAGAAAAGAAAATAACAAACTTGGAGAACAGACTTGTGGTTGCCAAGGGGGTGGGGGAGGGAGTGGGATGGTATGGGAGTCTGGGGTTAACAGTTGTAGACTATTGCCTCGGGGATGGAAAAGCAAGGTGATCCAGCTGTATAGCACTGGGAACTATGTCTAACCATATGTGATGGATCCATATATGTATGTGTAACCGGGTCACCACGCGGTGCAGTTGGAAAATTTGACAGAAATCTGTAAACCAGCTATAATGGAAAAATTAAAAAAAATATATATATATATATAAAAGAAAAGCCTTGAGCTGCTGTAGTAGGATGTATAGGAATTGAAGAGGGTGAGCAGAGCTCAGAGTAAAGGGAGAGGGGATGAGCCAAGTATAGAGAAAGATGTATTCAGGGCCTGGTATGGAGGGCTCTTTAGCTGGAATACAGTCTGATCATCAGAGGATACTATGACAACTATAGAAGTTTCCAATTGTTACTATAAAAAATTACTGCAAATTTCCTGACTTAAAATGACACAAAGTTATTATGGTACAGTGCTAGGGATCAGAAGTCTGAAATGGGTCCTACAGAGCTAAAATCAGGGTGTCAGCAGGACTGAATTTTTTGGAAGCTCTGAAGAAACTCTGTTCTTACTGTTTGAGCTTCTAAAGTCAGATTGCATGCCTTGGCTTGTGGTTGCATCACACTGACCCTCACTCCCCTTGTCATATCTCTATCTCTGATTCTGACCCTCCCACCTCCTCTTATAAAGACCCTTGTAAGTATACTGGTTATCCAAAATAACCTCTCCCTCTCAAGATATTTAATCACATCTGCCAAGTTCCTTTTGCTGTGTAGGGAAACACAGTCACAAGTTCTGGGAATTAGGACATAGACATGTTTTAAGGCCATTATTCTGCCTACCTCAGCTATCTTGGGGAGGATCCTGCATGCAGTTCTCCAGAGTTTCGTGTCCTGTCTGCTAGAGAGCAATCCCGCGCCTGCCATCCCTTGATCTCCTATAGAAGTTTCACGCCAACGGCGGGCTCCCAAATCCCTGCTTGGGACCAGCAGTCAGACTGGTGAGAGACCAGGTGTTGGCAGATTATTCCCAATCTCTCTGCTCAGACTTTCTTCTGGAGATGCTGTGGGATCACAGCACGCCTGCTCTTGGGTCCCTCCTTATGATCTTCACTTCTAAAGGTCCCTGACCCATCTGTCTGGGCTCAGTGCCCCCATTCCCTCCTTTTCAGCTTAATAGCCCAGTTACCACATTCTGCCCATAGATGGCACTGTCCTCTACCTCCCACCTGCCAATCACAGTCCCCTGGAGAGGCAGGGGTAGTAACTGTAAGCAATGGCACTGAGCTCAGACAAACCTAGGATCTTGCATAGGCTCAGCCACTTGAGCAAGTCACTTTATTATACCCCAATGTCTTCAATGTAAATTGGGTTTAAGGATAGCACTTGATCCACAATGTGGTTAGCAGGGTTAAATAAAGAAAAACCTGTCAAGAACTTAGTGTCTGGGACAGAAAGTGTTGAATAAATGCTAATTTTAAACTCAAAATTAAAAAAAAATGAGAAAGTAGAAGGTTTTAAAAAGATGAGCCATCATAAACTTTGTAGGGGTTCATAATTACTTTTCCCAACCTCTTTTGGAAAATTGCCCAACTTCCATTTTATCAAAACACAAAACAGGAACTAAATAAATAAAACAAGAAAAAGGGCGATGTGTGTGTTTGTGTTTGTATGTGTACACCCCATGCACAAGCATATGTTGGGAGAAAAGACGACCATTCAGAGAAAATACTCATGTTTCTTAACCAAAACATGTATATACGCAATAAAGAAAGAGGGAGATAAGGGAGTAAACTACAAAAGCAAAAGATTCTGTATGTGGAAGGATATATGGGAAAGATAGATAATAAACAGATATATGACAGTAAAATATGTTGTTTTGGCTTAAGAGTAGATGAAAGAAGCATGTTTGCACTTGCCAGTGTGTCTGTTGATGTATCACCTAGGTTGTCCTATCGTGGGTTGCCCAAGTACAGGCTGACTGACCACTAGGCAGCGGGGTGTGATGAACACTCAAGTATTTGCTAGGGGTTGGACTTAAGGGCTTCTAAGATCCTTCCCAGTGATTGGCTATAACCTCCAAAACAATGCTGCGATTCAGTTTCACCTCATTCTATAAAAGCTGCTTAAGCACCTATGATATCCACAGTACCTCCACAGTTCATGATTTTTCGGACAGCAGTTGTGGTCAAAATTTTTCTGCTTCTTAAATAATCAGCCAGTTGTCCTCCAATAGGCACAACGATAGTCATAACCATGTGCGGGACTGCTGACAAGAGACCCACCTGGAATGAAAAGAATCAATGAGCTATTTTGAGCTACTTCTGAAAGAGGTACTTCCCTAACCACCTGCCCTGCCCCACCACCTCCAGCGCACCGCCCCCACCAACTTTAATCCTCTAATTACATAGGACCGTGGTAGGCCTTTCTTTTATAACAAATAAAGAATGAACAAAAGTTTTTTTTTTTTTTTGGCCTTTTATGGCCGCACCCCCGGCATATGGAGCTTCCCAGGCTAGCGGTCTAATCGGAGCTGTAGCCACGGGCCTTCGCCACAGCCACAGCAACGTGGGATCCGAGCCGCGTCTGCAACCTTCACCACAGCTCACGGCAATGCCGGATCCTTAACCCACTGAGCAGGGTCAGGGATCGAACTCGCAACCTCATGGTTCCTAGTCAGATTCGTTAACCACTGCGCCACAACGGGAACTCCCAAACAAACAGTTTTAAGGATAGACCTAACTGACCTATCCATCAGATCAGATCTATCAGGTCAGAAGCTCCTCGAGGGAAGAGATGACTTTTATCCCTCAAAGAGGCCCCAGCACCCAGCGTAATGCTTGGCATGTGGCAGTTAAACCCTTGGCACAGAGCGAGTTCTCGGATGGCAGCCACCATTGCTTGGCTAAGCTAGCCCTTTCTGACAGTATCTGCAGCTGCACAGGTATCTACCTCTACAGGTGCTGTTCTTCCCCTTGTGGGAAAAAGGCTTAATTCTCTTAGGATGACAGTTTATGTTTTACCTCCACATACTTTCTCCTTGAAACATAGACAACCTAATGGCAATGGCAGGGACAATGGAAAGGTTCTAAATGATACAAAGCACTGGTCACTATCGCTACAACCATCATTACGGAGAGAGGGGTGATCGGCAAAATGAGCTTTAAGGTTATTACTGTTCCTCACTAAATAATTTATAAGAAAAAAATAAACTTCTCACCCTTAAATCTCTTGATCCTTGCCTAACATGCAGTCCTTGAGTCAGCTCCAAAAACACTTTGAGATCGGGGAGAACATAAATCTCTAAAAGCAGCTTAGTACAGCCCTGATCCTTACTAAGAAGAAATTAAATAGCTACGTATACTCTGCACAGAATGGGTAACTTATCTGACTGACCTCCAAGGTATTAGGTGTCACAGCACTGTTAGGAATTATGATCAGCAATTTAATTACTTTATCATGCAAAGATTTTCTCAGCAGAAGCAAGAGATTTAAAGTTCAAGAACACTTGGAAGCATCTATGTGTTTACCTTACTTATTGCAAATCCAAAGACCTCTTCAAAATAAGCAGGCTGACTTATCAACAGCAAATAAAAGGTCCAGCTTCTGCAAAAATTTGCCACAATGATTGCATAGACCGGTAATGATGTGAAAAACCTTTTCCATGGTGTATTAAATTTCTAGAGAATAAAAATACCATGAGATTTTTAGTGAATAGTCTGACAGGTTATTTTTCTTAAGAGGATAACACAATCACTGAGAGAAATATTCATAGCCAAGAGGCAGGTCTTTATCTTTCTGCCTCTACTTACACTGAGACTAACCAAGTTGGCTCCTTCTCCTATACTTGTCTCTATATAGGTCTTCTCTTCATGGGATATTGTTGGGTGAGCTGCTGGACACTCATAGGCCTGCAACAGCCAAAACATGTACCAAATCATCCCAAGCATACCTGCAGTAGAAAAACAAAAGGCTTAATGAGATGGTTTCATTTTCCTCCATCTCTAAAATTTTCAAATTTCAATGTATTGTCAAACGGCACTGTGTTCATCAGGGAGAAAGTACCTGGTTGACTTTCCTATTGTTGTGGTTATTAACTGGTGATTTAAGGAAAGATAATGTTCTGCTCATTAAGAAATTCAACTTCAGGGGTTCCTATTGTGGCACAGCAGTAACAAACTCGACTAGTATCCATGAGGGCAGGGGTTTGATCCCTGGCCCCACTCAGTGGGTTAAGGATCCAGCATTGCCATGAGCTGTGGTGTAGGCTGCAGATGTAGCTCGGATCCCTCATTGCTGTGGCTGTGGCGTAGGCCGGCAGCTGTAGCTCTGATTTGACCTCTAAGCCTGGGAACTTCCACGTGCTGTGGGTGCAACCCTAAAAAGACAAGAAAAAAGAAAAGAGAAATTCTACTTTAATATCAACTTTGAATGAATCATTTGTTAGGTCAGTATTCCATTTATATGATAAACTTTGTGGTAGTGATCTCTGCTGTCATACCATCACCTCTCAGCCAATCCCATCAATTATGATCTCTAAGAGTCACTCACAGGAATTCATGAAATCAAATCACTCACCGTAAATGTAAAAGACAGAGGCCCATCCGATGTATTGTACCAACACCCCAGCCAGCGGCATGGCGATGACTGCACCAGCATAGGAACCTAAAACAAGAGAAGGTTAAGGAAAACAGCCGTAGTGCAAGCCCTTTCAACCCATTTAGAGCTGATGAGGTCAATGTGAGGAAGAACCAAACCGAGAAGGAGTTAGAGTGCCTCTGTACAGAGGGGCAGCCACACCCCCACTGTGCATTAAACAGGGCTTCTGGGAGAGGAAAGGCCACCAGGTTGCCCTTTAACTTCATCCAGAGTCCATGCAGGAATTAGACCAAGATGGCTCAGGTGCTGTGATTTGGAAGTACATGAGAGAATGGAATGAAAGATAGAAAAATCTAAGAGAACTTCGAAAGATTCAACCAGGCACAATACTGGGTGCTGAAGACAGAAAGTGAAGGAACATGTGGATCTGCCTCTGAGAGCTCACAGTTCAGGAGGATTATCACCTAGGCCTTTTTTTTTTTTTAAGTTGTTGTTTTGGGGTTTTTTTGGGGGGGGGGTGGCGCGGTGACTGCACCTGCAGCATGTGGAAGTTCCCAGACCAGGGATCCAACCTGCACCACAGCAAAACAAACAGAGCAATGAAAATGCCAGATCCTTAAACCACTGAACCACCAGCAAATGCCTTAAAAAAAACGTTTTATTACAGTTTTATTGAGATATAATTCACCTAGGTCTTTAAATGAGGGACTTTAAACTTTGAAAGGATCAGGCCTTCTAGAGTCTCAATTTTTTTTAAATATCAGGAAATAGTTCACTTTCAGAGTAGCAGAAAGACCAGGATGGCTGTTGTCTCCATCCACCTGCTAAATGGACTCATTTTTTCATTTATTTCTTACTTTGTAAACACTTAACTTTGTAAATACTTACCTATGTGTGCATGTTTATCTTGTCTAGACAAGATAATGAGGGCCAGAGGCAGTGACCTTGCCGCCACTATCTCTCGCAGCTCCATGATAATCTACTGGAGAAAACACAAGCGCTGCAAACTCCCAATAAATATTAACTGAATCAAAAAAATTACCATCTTAAATGTTGATTTTTGGGCGGCTTTTTAGGGCCGCACCCACGGCATATAGAGGTTCCTAGGCTAGGAGTCAAATCAGAGTTACAGCTGCTGGCCTCCACCACAGCCACAGCAACTCGGGGTCCGAGCGGCATCTGGGGCCTACACCACAGCTCACAGCAACACTAGATCCTTAACCCACTGAGCAAGGCCAGGGATCAAACTCACAACCTCGTGGTTACTTGTCAGATTTTTTTCCTCTGTGCCACGACGGGAACTCCATGAATGAAAAAATTCTTGCTTTGCAAAAAGTGAGCAGAAAAAAGAAATTCTGGATCCCAGAATTCAATGTTGAGGGAAACCTTCAGGAATGGGAGCTTGGAGATCTTCCAGAGAAAGAGATTAAAGCCCATCTTTCCAAGCTGGGCCTGACTAGCTAGGAAAGACCCAACATGGAATCCAAAATCTGAACATCGTAACACCCAAGGAAGGCTCTCAATTTTTCCAAGTAATTTCCCTCAGAAGATGGGCGTGAGATCTCTATCTCACAGCCTTGTTTTGAGGAGCCAATAAAGTATTACATGAAGATGTTCTAATTAGTGCTGCATGAACCCAACTATTACTGCTACTGTTAGTAATAGTTTTTTAAAACCTCAGACTTCCTCAAACCAATAAAGCAAGCATTCCAGGGCATATGGTTAAGAAAGAAGAGCTGCAGGCCTGATTCCTCTGTGGGTGTGGAGAATATGGTCTTTTTTCTTGGACCAAATGCCCTGGCAGTACCGGGTGTGGGGGCTCTAGTGTAGATGATACAAACAGGGAGAGTCAGGAATAACCACCAACTAAGATGCACTGAGTGCTTTCTGTGTACCTAGTAACATACTGAGTATTCTGGACCCCTGACTTTTAGTTAACCCTGTTTTCAACCTGAAAAATTGGTCATCCCTATTTTACAAGAAAGCTGAAGGATGGGAGGTAAATTTCCTGAGGTCATGTGGTTGTGAGTGACAGGAAGTCAGGTCTGCAGGAATCCAAAGCCTTTAACTTTAACTATTTAATGATTTAGTCCTATTTCTTCCACTCATCAACGATGAGAAGCATTCCCTTTTTTTTTTTTTTTTTGTCTTTTCTAGGGCCACACCCGCGGCATACGGAGGTTCCTAGGCTAGGGGTCTAATCGGAGCTGTAGCCGCCGGCCTGAGCCACAGCCACAGCAATGCAGGATCCGAGCCATGTCTGCGACCTACACCACAGCTCACGGCAACGTCAGATCCTTAACCCACTGAGCGAGGCCAGGGATGGAACCCACAACCTCATGGTTCCTAGTTGGATTTGTTAACCACTGAGCCATGACAGGAACTCTGAGAAGCATTCTTTCATTGAGGAAATTTTATGACTTGAAACTACCCTTCCCTGTCTTTTAGACAAACTCTTCCTCATCCTTCCAGACATGGTAAATGTAATCTCCTTTCACACCCATAGCCCCTGAGCCTATCCCAACAGGCTCTCCACCCAAGTTGCCCCAACTGCACCTTGACCCCTCTGTGTGTTCACCCCAGAGGAAGGAGGAGGCCCTCCAATGCTTGTTGAATGGTGTGAAGAGACATGACTAGCTGAACTGGGGCGGGGGGGGGGTTCCCCAGCTCTGTCCCCACTCTCCATGAGAATGCATGTCTTTTTTTCCTCCCTGAGCCTCAGCATCCTCCACTATAAAACAGTGGAGGTAGAAAAAGAAGACAGATTTGTGGTCATCTGTGGCAGGGGTGGGGAGAGGGGAAATTAGATGAAGACAGTCAAAAAGTACAAATTTCAGTTAAAAGATAAATAAGTACTAGAGATGTAACGTGCAACATGATAAAGATAAGTAACACTGCAATATGTTATAAACGAAAGTTAAGAGAATAAGTCCAAAGAGTTCTCATCTCAAGGAAAAAGTATTTTTTTAATGTTATATCTATATGAGATGATGGATGTTCCCTAAAGCTATTGTGGAAATCATTGCATGATGTATGTAGGTCGAATCATGTTGTACACCTTAAACTTACACAGCGCCGTATGTCGATTATATGTCAATAAAACTGGGGGAGAAAAACAAAAATGAAACAAAACTATGTCTTTGAATAAAACGAGTTTTAAGTATAAAAAATTCAAATTAATTTAAAAATAAAACAATGGATATGACGATGTTTTCTAAAGCCCCTTCCAACTCAAATATTTTTTAAGTGTAAAAACAAATTATCCCCAAGCCTGGGTTTACTTCTGATGACATTTCCCTTGGTTGTTCTTTGAAACCAAAGCCGCACCTTAGCTAGGAAATGTAATAAACCTGTTATCTTGATCAGGCAACATTCCTTAAGAGTCAAACCATTTCTTAAATCAGCCCTTTTAGGGCTATAAAGACACTAAGAATGGGGAGTGGCTGCTAGTTGTTCTTGTTTTGCTGGCAAATCAAAATGAAAGGTTTTAAAAATAAATCATCCAAGGAATATAGGTCAAGGTCAGTTGGGGCTGAATCATATTCTTCTAAAATTGGTATGAGATCAGTAGTGGAGGTGGAGATGATCCTGAACTGCCAATGAGAGGATAGAAATGGTTTCTAAGGACAAGAGAGACTAAAGATGTAAAGATATCTGAGCTGTGCATGCAGTTCCAGACTAAGCACAAAATAGCACATGGGTGAATATTTCACACTAAATTCCCAGGGATCTTTTTTATTATTATTATTATCATCATTATTATTATTATTGATAAAAAGAGAGAATGAGAGAGAAATAAATAAAAACATTTAGAGAAAAAAAGCTTTCTGTTTAGCTAAGAAGTACAAGTCAGCTTGTGTCAGAAAAGGCACACTAGCTTGAAAAACTAGGCAGACGTAAATTCTGATCTTAAATCTGCAGAGGTATACCATGATTTATTTGTGGCCTAAGCCACTTTTGCCTTCCTGGACCGCTTTCCCCTTTAAAAAAAAAAAAAAATTTGAAAATACATTTTCCAGTTGTGTTGGTGGTGGCAGCATGTGCTGTTCTTATTCAAATGTTCATCAGTACTTAGTAGGCCCTTCAAACACTCATTACTCCCAGAAATTCATAGAGGGGCCAGTTGCAAAGGCATGGCTTCAAGTGAGACAACCTTAACAAGGTGAAGTTTAGAGACCCAGGAATTAAAGTCACATCACTACTTAAAAGCCAGTAATTTAATTTCAGATAAGATGGATGGTGTCCACCTCATTTTTATCTGGAGGATAATGGCAAAAATTGATTAAATGGTCCCTATGATAATGTCTACATAGTAGTGTGCAGTGAGGATAGTTCTGAATCAGAATTAGGTGATCTAGCTCCAGCTCTATAATTTAATAGCTGTGTGACCTTGGAAAAGTCATTGGACTTTCATTTCAGTTCAATGAAATAAGATTTAAAATTTAAATTTTGATTTTTCCATTTGTAAAAAGCAACGGAGGCCTTGATGATTCTGTACCTTCTACTTTCAACTTTGGAAAATATCATTTGTTGGCTAATCCTACAGCCACTTCCAACCTGATCATTCTTGACTTTCTCTATTAAAGATGTTTGAAAAGCTAAGTACTTGCTTTCCAAGATTCCTCTGCAGTTAATAAAGCATACGACAAAATTAGGACCAAGGAAATATAAATGAAGCCTGTTAGGCCGGCGGGGATGGGTAGCGGCCCCCCAAATGGGAAAGAGACCCCTCATATCAAACAGACCCCATGAGGAACGGACAAACCTGCGCGGGAAGATAGGCCGCCAGCCCCACCCGTGCCAACAGACGATCGAAGCCACACCTACCCGGAAAGCCTCCAAATGCCTATCCCTGACCAGTCACCTAGGGACACAGTGGTACCTTGCCTAATTTGGCAAAGGCACTACCCAGATCCAGACCCGGAACCAACAAGGCTTAAAACCCCCAGTGCTCCCCAACCCGGGCACGACTTCCCTGACTCCACGCCCGAGAGTCACGGAACCTCACCCAGGAGCCAAATTCTCCAACAAATCATGATCGCTGCCTTTTGCATATATCCCTTGCTCGTTTCTTTCTCCCCTCTTTCCGTGCTAAACCAATTTCTTACAGAGCCTATTGAAGGTTTTGAGAAAGGTTTTGCTTTCCTGGTGAAAGAAACAGATGTGGTTAGGACACCCATCCCCTCTTCTTCCTGCCTTTAATGGGGGCTTGATGCCTGGAGCTGTGATAGCCATTTTGTGAACATGAGGAACAAGCATGAATATAAGAAGTTATCACTCTGAGGATAGAGAAGTAGAAAATCAGAACATGCATAGGCCCTATATAGATCACCAAGCAGCAGAATTAACACTGGCAACTGTTGACATTTGGACTTCTGTTACATGAAAAATATAAACTCTATCGATAGGGTTGCCAACTTAAAAAATATGCAGAACTTAAAAGTTGAGAGTTAAGTTTTCTTCGGGGCAAAATGGGGACTATAGGTCGGGAGGCAGCATTTCAGATAGCTCTGAAATATCGTTCCAAAGAGGCGGGGGGAAGGTCAGTATATACATGATTTGGGTGAAGGAGGAGGTACATGCAACCAAGCACAGCTTTTACAGAAGGTTGCTGCTGGTCTCATAAAGGTTACTGCTAGTCCCAAGGAGCAGATGTCACCATAAAGGATTTTAGTGCTTTTGTAGATACAAGGAGATACAAGAACTGGGCTCCTAAAGTCTTCTCCTGAAAATATCTAACTATCTGAAAACCTGTTCTGCCAGTTTTCCCAGAGCACAGAGCACCTCACTCCTGATTTCCAACCTGAGCTCCTTTCAGTGGGTGTAGAGGTTCAGCAGCTACAGTGGCTCATGATTCAATCTTTGTAGAGGCAGATGGCAAGTGCCAGTCTCTTGCTCACAGCGTCTTCACCTAAAGCCAAAAACTTTTTTTTTTCTTTTTAGGACTGCAGGTGTGGCATATGAAAGTTCCCAGGCTAGCGATCAAATCGGATCTGCAGCTGCTTGCTAACCCACAGCCACAGTAACGCCAGATCCGAGCTGCACCTAAGACCTACATTGCAGCTCGCTGCAACGCCGGGTCATTAATCCGCTGAGCAAGGCCAGGGATCAAACCCTCATCCTCACAGATACCAGTCAGGTTCATTTCTGTTGACCCACAATGGGGACTCCCCAAAAACATTCTTAAATGAAACTTGGTATGATTCCAACACACTTACCACAAAAAGAAGTTGTGGCCAGTCGGCTTCTCTCCAAAGGCGGTGCCCACTTACTCCACATCCCATGGCAGGCAGGGTAGGTCACACCCTGGCAAAACAGTTGAAAGTAGATCATTTGACTCAGCTCCGGTTCCTTTTTACGTTTAACATGGATTTCGCTTCTTTAACATTACAATACAAAAGCTCAATATAGAGATACTAGATAATATGTGTCAGCTACTTTGATCCATGGCACAGATGCTGAAATTCAAACATTAGGTCAAGTGGAAGCATGGTGGGGAATAGCAAGGGGGTCTTTATATTTCATATTATTATAGAATATCAGTGCAGAAAGGGATTTCCACAATCTGCTGGTCCATCTCCTCCTTTCAAGATAGAGAACCTAAGGCTCAGAGCCATTAAGTGACTAGCTCTAGTCTTTATGTCTGCTAATACCATGTTCTTCCTACCACCTCAGTATTCTTCCAAGTGTGGAATATGTCCTTCTAGTGGGACTACAGATGGATTTAAGGTGCTACAACCACCTACATATTTATTATAATCGTTACATATATACCCTAATATGCTTTAGAAAAATATAAGTAGTACATTAAACACATGATATCAAAGATATTTTTGCTTATGATGAGGTTCTTTTATTTGGCTTTGTCTGGGTTTTAAGTGAACTGATCTAAGGAAAAACTACAGGCAAATAATAGTATGAATCATGTGGATGTGACAAAAGTGACAAAGCTTGGAGGTAAATGACTGAAACATTTCTCTGCATCAGATGTTGGCAAACTGTGTACAGATTTGGCCCACCACCTGCTTTTGTTTGGCCCTCAAGTTAAGAATAGTGTTTATATTTTTAAGTTGCCAGAAAAAAAATTGAAAGAATATTCCCTGGCATGTAAAAATCATATGAAATTCAAATTTTAGTGTCCAAAAAGTTTTGCTGGAAAGTAGCCATGCCCACATGTTTAACTATTGTCTCTGGCTGCCTTTGCACTATAGTGAGAGTTGAGTAGTTGCAACAGCCCCGTTATATGGCTAGCTAAGTCCAAAATATTTACCTTCTGGTTCTATATTATGCTACCTCCTTCATCAACTTAAATCTCCATGTACGACTACAGCCTTAGAAATTGACAGATTTATTAATAAGTCCATTTAAATTGTTTGAGTGGAAAGAGCCCTTGCTATGTGAACTGTAGGTTTGGGGCTTCAGTTTCAAAATTTATTCAATGAAAATGGGTTGGATTAGATTATCTCAGAGATCACTCCTGCTTCATCTGAAATTCTGCACGCTGTGAAATGGCCTTTTATTGTGTATAAATTTGGAATCACAGAAGGCATTTTAATCAAAGTATTCATAGCTGTGGTCATAACCAGAGAGTTGAGATAGCAGGAAAAGGTAGAAGACAGGAAAACTGAGCAAAGGGGATTTTCTTCAAAAGCTGACATTTCTAAAGGACCATGTTGCTTCAATGATATCAAAGTTGATTAAGAAAAGAATCTCCTACCTCTACTAGACCTTGCAAAATTCTGACACACATGACACAGCTGTAATGCACTCTGGCTGCAGAAGGAATGAACATGTTCAAGGTCGATGTTAAGAAGATGGCGGCTCCGAAGACCCTGAGGGACCAAAACACTACATTACTGGGCGGGCCCACTGATGGATATGGCACATTAATTAAGCACCAGGAATGAACCTAACAGTTCATGGAAGATCACTATAGAAATTAATAGAAAGAGAAAGATGTTTTTTTAAGGTCTGGTGTGTTCCAAGCTAGAGTGTTGGGCTGCTTTGATTCCTGAGCCCCAGTCCCTGGACCAATCATGGGAAGGTGTTTGGCAGTACAGTTGCAGGGATGTCCTGGATGAGACCCTGAAGCTGGAGATGGACCCACATGAGGTAAGCTTGCTGGAGACCCACCATCCTTCTTGGTTCTGATCCATTCTGACTGTTACCTTGTAACTTCTGCATATTTGGGTTGGGTCTCCTGCTTCCCAATTCTGCTCTCACTTTACCAGATGCGGATAAAGCCTCCAACTCTCTGCCCAGTACCCTGTGCCTTCTCCTCTACACTTGGACAGGAGTGTCCTGGGAAAAGAGATCAGGCAGCATTTTCTTCCTTTCTCATACATGTTAACAATGCTCCAGACTTTTTTACATGCTAGGAAATTACATTCTGTGTTATTTATTTTTAGGGCAGAATTGTAAAGCAACAACCCCAGAGACCATAGGGAGCAAAGTTTGTTCAGTTTTTGAAAAGAATACAGGAAGTTCCCATTGTGGCACCTTGGAAATGAATCCAGCTAGTATCCACGAGGATGCAGGTTCAATCCCTGGCTTAACTCAGTGGGTCAGGGATCTGGCATTTCCACGAGCCAGGGTGTAGGTCGCAGACGTGGCTTGGATCCCACATTCCTGTGGCTGTGGCATAGGCTTCAATTCGACCCCTAGCCTGGGAACTTCTATATGCCGCAGGTTCGGCCCTAAAAAACTAACTAACTAACCAAATAAATAAATAAATAAATAAATAAATAAATAAATAAAAAAAATACAACAGGTAAGTGACAATAAAGGACACAAATTAGACAGAATATATGTAAATATGAGTCATGTTTACACATGTTTTGGAGATCTTATGGAGTTCCTTTAAAATTTTTTGGCCTTGACCCATAAAACAAAATAAATCTTATATTGCCACCCAACACGTATTCATACACACAGAAGTAACTGAAACAAGTTTCAAAAACTAATACTTAAATGAGCAATGAGCTAAGATACTTTCGCTTCTATTTGATTATCTTCTATTTTCTCTTTCTCTGTTTTTAGAAAATGCCCGTTGGTAAATCACTGTGTTAATTTTATTACCATCTAATGAGTTCTGTTTTTTTAGAGTCTGAAAAGAAAATTGCTTTATAAAGCATACCCATCACAACATATGTAAAGTCAATTACAATTAGAAGAGATCTAGAAATAATTAGTACACTCCTTCTGATACATATACACACTACTACTTCCCCAAGTGGCCATAATTTTCTGCTTAAGTAATTTTAATGACCAAGCACTTGCTATTCCTTGAGGCAGCTCCTTTTGTCTTGGACATCTTTTTTTTTTTTTGGCCCCATGGCATTTGGAGTTCCAGGGTCAGAGATCAGATCCTAGCCATAGCTGCAACCTAAGTTGAGCTGCAGCAATGCTGGGTCCTTAACCCATTGTACCAGGCTGGGATCCAACCTGCGTCCTAGCACTCCCAAGATACCACGGATCCCGTTGCACCACAGCGGGAACACCACTTTTAATTGCTTAAGCACCTGCTATAGAACCTCAAGGTAATTAAAGACATGAAAAACACTGTATGGCACAGAATGATAATAACATGGTACAGAGCAACACAGAATGTCATTTCACACATGAGGAAACTGAGGCTCAGAGAAAAAAGAACTCAGAAGAGGTCACCAAGTAAGTTACTTAAGGTCCAGGAACTGTTTCTCCTGACTCAGAACAAATTGATCTGCTTACTGCATAATTAAAGAATTGCAGGATTGATTAGACTAGACAAAAAAGTAAACAATAAGAGACTCTTAAGAACAGGGTCATACAAGATCCATGTCTGTGAATCACATCTTTAGGAATGGCTTCTATCTGCCATTCTGAACCCTTCAATTGAGAGCCAATTATGCATATTTTATAAAAGGACAAAGCCATATTATGATCTGGGCAACACTCATGTTAAATCAGTTTCTCTTACCTGCTAGCAGCAAACTTATTTGAAATGAAGCCACCCGGAATTTGTGTCACAATATAACCCCAGAAAAAAGATCCATGGATAAGGCCCACTGTCTCCGGATCCCAGTTAAACTGTGCTGTCTGAAAACAAGAAATCAGCTACAGTTGGTTTATAAGAAAACACTTGATTGCCATTGTTCAATGATGATCTGACATCATAACCCCACGACATCTTTCTTCCCTTCTTTATTCAGCAAATATTTATGAAGGGCCTCCTGTGTGCTTGGGATATATGACAAAACAAAGTCCCTGATACCACGTCTAGAGAGAGATTACGTACAAATTTAAAATATATAGAGAGAGGTATGTATCAAATAATGATGAGTACTAAAAAGAAATAAAACAATTTGTAAAGAAAACAAAAATACATTCTGAGTTTACTAGGTTTTTACTAGGTTATTCAGATACCAGTTTAGTGAGAGTAGAAATTGAATGAGTCTTAAGATTCTTTCTCTTTTTTCTTTCTTTTTTTTTTTCGCTTTTGCTTTTCAGGTCTTCACTTGAGGCATATGAAAATTCCCAGGCTCCCAGGCTAGGGGTTGAATCGGAGCTGTATGTGCTGGCCACAGCCACAGTCCCAGCTACTCGGGATCTGAATTGCATCTGCAACAAATGCTGCAGCTTGCAGCAACACAGGATCCTTAACCCACTGAGCAAGGCCAGGGATCAAACCTGAGTCCTCATGGACCCTTTGTTGGGTTCTTAGCCCAGTGAGCCACAGTGGGAATTCCAAGTCTCTCATTTCTTAATGAGGGTAATAAAACCTGTTCTACCTACCCATAGGATGTATGGGGATAAACAGCATGAATATTTCTAGTAGGTGATTCCTCTGCGTAGAGTTTTTGTATTTAACACATTAGGATAGTGGCTGGAACATAGTCTAGACTCAATAAATGTTAGCAGCCACTGTTGTTATTAAAATGCAGCAAGCTACCCTTCCACAACTCTTAGGCCATTGAAAATGTGATTCTCCTAGGCTAGCATGACTTTCCTCACTTTCTTACACAGGCAAAGTAACTAATCCTTTTCAGACTCCTTGCAAATGTCCTTTCCTCTGACGAAGCTTCTCGACTGCCCTAAACTGAAATGGTCACTTTCCCTCTGCTTGGTCCCCAGGACCTCTGTTCTTGAAGCCGTAGCACCCATGCTGTTCTCAAACAAGCCTTTCCCGTGTCCATTTCCCACACGGGGTAGCAAGTAATTCTAAGGTGGCAGCCATGTCCTTTTGACTTTATAGCCTCAGTACCTAAAACAAACACCTGTCACATAAAAGGTGCAAGTAAAGATTTGCCAAATGAATGAAGAAATGAATTGCTTTGTATTTGTAAAGCATTGATATCAAAATGCAAAATGGTGCTATTTATAGAGTAAGGATTCTTAACTGTCAACATGCTACATCTTATAAACTTTCATCACAGTTTATTTTCCTATCACAAATTGTTATGTAATTATTTGCTCGTTCATTCACCATGCACCTCGTGCCTCCTGTGTGCCAGGTCAGGTGATAGAGAGTACAAGTTCAAACTCAAGTAAGTACTGCCTTTGCCTTCTAGGAGACATTGGCCTGTTCTCTGAACAGTCATTCCCGTTTTGCAGATTAGGAAGTTGAAGCTCAGGTGTAAAATGGAAGTAACAATCATTAATTCAAATCAGCTCAACAAACTTTTATTTCATGCTACTACGTGTCACACCTTGACCTAGGTACTGGGGATACAGCAGTGGGCACAATAGTAATTGTCGTTTTCTCAAGACGCCAGTGAGGATGGCAGGAAGTAAACAAGTGCACACTGTGTTAGACGGTGACTAGTGATGAGAAATAAATAAATAAATAAAGGGACGGGGACAGGAAGTAATGGGAAGGAGTGAGGTAGGAAGCAATTTGAGACAGTAAAGGAAAGGTTTCACTGAGGAGGTGATTTTTGAGTAAAGCCCTAAATAAAGTAAAGGAGTAAGTCATGCTGTTCATTATCTGACAGGAAAGCTTTCCATGCAGAGAAATAGCAAGCGTAAAAGCCCTGAGGTAAGGATGTGTCTTGTGTGTTAGAAGAACAGCAGGAGGTCACTATAACTGGAGAGTAAGGAGTGAGGGAGAGGACAGTAAGAATTAAAAGAGGTTCAAATGACAAAAGCGGAGTTCCCATTGTGGCTCAGCATTAACAAGCCTCACTAGTATCCATGAAGATGCAGATTCGATCCCTGGCCTTGCTCAGTGGGTTAAGGATCCAGCATTGCCATGAGCTGAGGTGTAGGTTGTAGACACAGCTCAGATCTGGCATTGCTGTGGCTGTGGCATAGGACAGTGGCTGTGGATCCAGCTCAACCCCTAGCCTGGGAACTTCCGTATGCCATGGGTGTGGCCCTAAAAAGAAAAAAGAATACAAAAGGCCTTTTACGTCATCACAAGAATCTTGGCTTTATTTTTTTTTGGTCTTTTTTGTCCTTTTATGGCCGCACCCATGGCATATGGAGGTTCCCAGGCTAGGGGTCTACTTGGAGCTGTAGCTGCCGGCCTATGCCACAGCCACAGCAACGCGGAATCCAAGCCGTGTCTGTGAACTACACCACAGCTCACGGCAACACTGGATCCTTAACCCACTGAGCAAGGCCAGGGATTGAACCCGCAACCTCGTGGTTCCTAGTCAGATTCGTTAACTGCTTCCCTGATGGGAACTCCAAGAATCTTGGCTTTTTGTCAAAGAGAGATGGAAACCATGGGAAGCTTCCAATAAAAGAGAGACATGATTTTGTTACACCTGGAAGTAATTTTTATTAGCCTTTTTTTTTTTTTTTTTTTGGTAGAAGAGCAAATTGAGGCTTAGGGAGATTAATTTACTTGCCCAAGGTCATACAACCAGTTACAAAGAGAGCCAAAATCAAGACCTACCAGACACAAAAAACTATATTCTTTCCACTGCTTGTGGAGACTTGACTTTCTCACTGAGAAGCAGATACTAGACTTTGCCTTGAGTCACAGAATGACCCAAGAAACCAAGGATCCAAGACAGGGATCCACTCCATCCAGCAGCGAATTATCAATCACACTGTTCCTTGGTCATGGTCTTTCTCTCTGAAGGGATGTTGCTCCTGTGCATTTGGGAATGATGCCTGAAGAGCACTTGCACCTGCCAAGAACTGACTTTTATTATCACTTGAGCCCATTAGAATCATAATGGCCCCATGCTTGAACAATTACTTTAAGCCAGGCACTGTATCAGGTACATGTTAGGCCGGAAAAAAAAAAAAAAAAGGCCCCCAAAAGTCATACCCACAAAATCCCTAGAATCTATGAATTCCGCCTTATTTAGGAAAAGGGTTTTGCTGATGTGATAAAGTCAAAAAGCTTGAAATGAGTTATCCTGGATTATCTAGCTGGGCCCTAAATCCAGTGACAAGTGTGGGCCCTAAATCCAGTGACAAGTGTCCTTGTAAGAAGGCAAGGGAGATTTGAGACAGAAGAGGAGAAGGTACGCAGGGAGGAGAAGGCTATGTGAAGACGGAGGCAGAGACTAGAGCTCTCTTGTCACAAGCCATGGAACTCCTGGAGCCACCAGAAGCTGGTAGAGGCAAGGAAGGATTTTCTCCTAGAGATTTTGGAGGGACCGTGGCCCTGCTGATACCTTGATTTGGACTTCCGGTCTCCGTAACTGAGAGTACAAGTTTCCGTTGTTTAAGCCACCCTGTTCATGGTAATTTGTTACAGCAGCCTTAGGAAAGTAATATAGACATCTATTAGCATCAAATTATCCAATTTTATCTGCAAAGCAGCCCTTTTATCCCATTTCACAATGAGCAAAGAATTGCTAGAAAGGGGAGTTCCCGTTGCAGCTTAGTGGGTTAAGAACCCAATTAGTATCCATGAGGATGCAGGTTCCAACTCTGGGCTTGCTCAGGATCCAGCATTGCCGTGAGCTGTAGTGTAGGTCACAGACCTGGCTTGGATCCCAGGTTGCTGTGGCTGTGGCTCAGGCCAGTAGCTTCAGCTCCAAATCAGCGCCTAGCCTGGGGACTTCCATATGCAGCAGGTGCAGGCCTAAAAAGAGAAAGAAAAAAAATTTTCTAGAAATGCCACTTCCTGCTTCTCTGCTCACATTTCTTCCTAGGTGGATTTCCTGTCTCCCCCTAGCACCCTGAGCCTCTCTCCTGCTGACTGGACACCTGAATAGAGAGAGCCAAGGCATTGTCTGGACTCAGTCCAACAGCCTCTCTCTCCCTCCTCTCTGATCTGAACCCAGAGATTCTAGTGAGCCAATATAGGACACTTGAAATGAAACAAGTCCAGATGGAGTCAGGGTCAAGTAAGTCAGCTCCCCAGCAAGGCCAAGGCTCAAAGAACTTCAGCTTTAGAGGACAATGAGAAGTCACGGAAAAGGGGGAAAAAATAGTCCATGGAGAGACCTGAAGGAATAGCACAGACTCAGTGAGAAGCAGTTGCAGGACCCTGTACAATGAGCAAGTTGGAGACCCTCGCTAAGTGTTTCTTAGTGTCCATGAGGTTCAGCTCCACTCTCCTTTCCTGTCCCCCTCCCCCACCACAGTGGAGTGTAGCCTGGATTTCAGCCCCACCTCAGGCTTGGCTCCCCTTGTCCAGGGAACAGACTACACAAACATACACAGCAGATTGTTTTCTCCCATTCACTCTCATGAGATTCCACTATATTCCCCCATAATTTCCTTTTTGACTTGGGTTGGTTTCCCTGCATTTCTATTCTTTGCAACCAGCAATCCAGGACACAAGGGCAACTTGCTCAAGGTCCCAGAGATAACAAACAACAGAGTCAAGCTGGAAACTAGGTCTGGCCAATTCCAAAGCCCAGTTCTCCTTAACCTTCCAGAACTCATGATTCATTAGAGGGAGTCTGGACTTTTCATGATGGTAATGAGAACAAATTTCAAAATCTCAGACTTCAGTCATTTATTACATACCACATGCCCAAGACTGTTCTAAGTCATTCACATGTTTTAAAATTCATAATTATTAAATTAAAAATGATTAGTCACACCTCCACTAAAACAACCCTTTATACCACTATTAAACTATATGCCACATATTTGCAAGAACTACTTATTAATACGTCTTACTCCTCTCCCTCTGTTGAAAATAAGGATTTCAAAATAACTCAGTGTGGGAGTTCCCTTCGTGGCTCAGTGGTTAACGAATCCGACTAAGAACCATAAGGTTGCGGGTTCAATCCCTGGCCTTGCTCAGTGGGTTAAGGATCCGGCGTTGCCGTGAGCTGTGGTGTAGGTTGCAGACACGGCTCGGATCCCACGTTGCTGTGACTGTGGCGAAGGCCAGCGGCTACAGCTCCTGTTAGACCCCTAGCCTGGGAACCTCCATATGCCGCGGTGCGGCTCCACATAAAGGCAAAAAGACAAATAAATAAATAAATAAATAACTCAGTGCAAAATATCTGCTTTTGCTCCCATAAAACCAAACAAATGAAAATACCAGCCACTGAAAGCCTTTCTTAACATAGTTACTGAGAACTTTGTCATTGGGTTGAACATGCTCAGATGTTCAGATGGTACCTAAACTTTGTTCTGTTTGGATAAGAGAGAAATGGCCTGCTATAAATTGGAGCTTCTGAAAGCTACTAAACTCCAACTTATAAGGCCAGAGAAAATGATGTAAAGCCTATTTTAGATTTTGATCAGTTTCTCTTAAGACTCCATAAGGCAAATTCATAGAAACTAAAGAGCACACACAGCATTGTTCCTTAGATTTATTATAATGTTTTTTCCAGGAGTTCCCACTGCGGTGCAGCAGAAACAAATCTAATATCCATGAGGATGTGGTTTCGATCCCTGGCCTCACTCAGAGAATCAGGGATTCACCGTTGCCACAAGGTATGTTGGCAGCTATAGTTCTGATTCGACCTCTAGCCTGGGAACCTCCATATGCTGCAGGTTCAGCCCTAAAAAAGGAAAAAAAAAGCAAATTCTATTGACCAAGGCAACAAGCAAATGCAAACCAGCATCTCGTTTTAATCCGGGCCTCAGAGGAAAAGCTTAATCAGCTGCCCTTGCTCACAAAAGGCTGTGAGAATATACAAATCTGAAACCTTGCTAATATATATTATTCTTTTTTTTAAGTTTAACAAAGAATTTTATTTTAAGCAACATCACAGGATGATTTTATGATTTGTCTATGCCATTTGGCTAACCAACCATAAATTCCAAACTAAGATTTCAGTACCAGCTCCTAAAATACATAGGGTTTATGTCTCATTTATACATTTATTATCCCCCAAGTGAAATACTGAAAGTGTATGCTTAATCGCATTTGTGTTTATACACAGACTTTATTTACCTATATGTATTATTTACTATTATGCACTTAAATACACTTGCAGTTCTTAAAACCCAAATATAGCTAGTCTTATAATTTTGAAAATGAGAAAGAAGCATAAAACTTACAAAATTTGGAGTTCTCATCATGGCTCAGCGGAAACGAATCTGACTGGCATCCATGAGGATACAGGTTCAATTTCTGGCCTTGCTCACTGGGTTAAGGATCTGGTAGTTGCCATGAGCTGTGGTGTAGGTCGCAGACTTGGCTTGGATCCCGTGTTACTGTGGCTGTGGTGCTGGCTGGCAGCTATGGCTCCAATTCAACCCCTAGCCTGGGAACTTCCATATGCCATGGGTACAGACTTAAAAAGACAAAAAAGACCTCCCCCCCAAAAAAAACTTACAAATTAGGTGCTAGGATTTATCTGTAAATCATTATTTAAAAAAAAAAATGCGTGACACATTCCCTCACACCTCTACTGACTCCAATCTCCCACCCCCCCCAAAGTAAACAACCAGGTTGCCCTTTTAGAACAGATTTAGCTGTGGCATCAAAAAGAAAATGGATAGAAGAATCTCCATGGTGCCCTTTTCTTCTGCCAGAACAATCTCTTAGCTAAAAATAAAAAGGGAAAAAAAAAAAAAAAAGCTCGCAGGCCAACTAAAGAATTGTTTCTAATGAATTAAAATCAAATTTTCCCAAACTGGTGCTTGGCAGGAACTGTTTCAGGTAATGCTAATAGATGTGTCATGAAAGAAAGGATTCTGCAATAAAGTCTAGAATACAACACAGCTCCCTCTTGGAGATCTTCATGGGACACAGCACAGCCAAGGCTCCCATTTCATACCACGCCACGCCTTCTTCACAGCACAACCTACAGAAAAATGATTTGCCAGATACTGGTTTTGGAAACTCAGATCTAAATTTTTTCCCAAATTTGATCAGGAACCAGAAAACTATTAGATGCTGCAGATGGATGGATTTCCACATGAGCCACTTCAGTGTGTGTGTTCAAGACAATGAAACATGTATATATTGGGGATCCACTGGGAATAAATTTTCCTTTTATTTTCCCATAACCTCAATATTTCCTAGGCCTACCATTTAAGAAACAGGAGTTCCCATCATGGTTCAACGAAAAAGAACCCAGCTAGTAGCCATGAGGAGGTGAGTTCAGTCCTTGGCCTTGCTCGGTGGGTTAAGGATCCAGCATTTCCGTGAACTGTGGTGTAGGTCACAGACATGCTGGGATCTGACATTACTGTGGTTGTGGCATAGGCTGGCAGCTGTAGCTCCCATTTGATCTCTAGCCTGAGAACTTCCATATGCCGTGGGTATGGCCCTAAAAAGAAATAAAAAATAAAAATAAATAAAATAAAGTAACTGTTTTCCTTTATAATCCTGTCCTCTACTTTAAGAATTTAAAGCATTAATACTGTTATGGCCAAAAGAACTCCCACCATAGACAGACACTGACCTGAATTTCTGGTTTTCCATCAATGTATACAGTGCTGTTGTTGACCATTTCCACGATGGCTACTCCAAGATTGCACCGAATCCCAAAGGAAATGCAGAATCCCAGCCCACTCATGATGGCAATGATGTAACGTTTGGGTACACCACAGCAGTGGCAGTCACAGAGTGGGGGCCTCTGCCTGGGTGTCTGCACAGGCCTTCCTTCTTCATTCAGTTCAATGTTACCTTCTTCTTCATTGGTCCCATCAATTTTTCTACAGTGGAAAAAGAAAAGGCGGATGCACTGAGGATTTGGGATGGAAATGCTATCAAATTAAATTGTGATGATTTTTGTACA
Source organism: Catagonus wagneri (assembly GCA_004024745.2). Taxonomy (NCBI): domain Eukaryota; kingdom Metazoa; phylum Chordata; class Mammalia; order Artiodactyla; family Tayassuidae; genus Catagonus; species Catagonus wagneri. The sequence goes on along the minus strand of PVHT021183619.1, from coordinate 11,516,662 downwards.
CCTATAATTGTAATAAAATTCATAGAGTAATAGAAAAAAAAAGAAAAAGAAAGGGCAAAGAAAGACCAGGATTATAGAAAACAAACAAACAAACAAAATAAGCGTACCAAGAAAAAAAGGGAAACCCAGAGCATGTTGCAGCCTGTGCTTTTAACCTAATTATCATCATCATCATTACTAAAATAAATTCTAATGGCTAAAATTACTGATATTCTGGAGTCTGTGTTACACCCTTATAGGCATTAAGTTGTTTTAATCTCGTAACAACTACATGATGTAGATTGTGTTATACTGTCATTTTTAGATGAGGAAACTGTCATCTGATGTGGGAATATAAGCCCAGGTCCAGAGTTTGTGTCCTCAGCAATATGCCTTACTGAATTTCCCTGCTGAGAGAGTATCCATAGACTTCATCCACATTACAAGACCCAGCTAATTATGTCTGACCTTAATATTAATGTCACTTGAAGCTTGCTAAAAGGATATACAGTAGAAAGTTCACTTGCAGATTCTTTTTCTTTCTTTTTTTCTAAGTCTTAATAAAATGCTAGAAGGAGGTAGGGAGATACATTTTCTTTTTTTTTTTCTTTAAGTATAGTTGATTTACAATGTTGTGTCAATCTCTGCTGTACAACAAAGTGCCCCCAATCATATATATACACACATTCCCTTTCTTACATTTCCTTCCATCCTGGTCTATCCCTGAGACTGGATCTAGTTCCCTGTGCTGTACAAGAGGACCTCCTTGCTTACCCATTCTAAATGTAATAGTTTGCAGCTCCTCACCCCAAACTCCCCATCCATTCCACTCCCTCCCCCTCTTCCTTGACAACCACAAGTCTGTTCACATTTTCCATCACAGTACACAATCAGTTGGTTGTGTGTTCTTTCTTCTTTACGTGGTTCTTCTATGATCTTCAGGCACTTTTTAACCAATGGTTGGATTTCTCATTGAATTCTATAAATTCAGATTATGTTATGTCCATTACAGTGAATTTACTCTCTCCTCTAAAAAAAAAAAGTAATTGGGCAAACTGAATGCTATCTCTCAATTATAAAAGAAGCTGTTTGCATCCTCTCACATATTGTAGGCCTTCTGAGGAAGCCAAATTAAGGTCCAAGTCTATGTAAAAATAAGCAAAGCTTACAAGTTTTCATAAATATTGACTAATAGCTAATACAATGTTTCACAGAATAGAATGAAACATGAATAATTTGCCCACCAATTCATAGAGAAGATAATCTTAGTAGCTTATTATGACTCAAGCAAATGAGGTTAAAGCACACGTAGAGAGAGGCAAATATACTGGATTTAATTCAGCTCATCAGATGTTTACTGAGTGCCTATTGTGTGTCAGACACTGTGCTAAGTGTTGGGGATCAATAAAGAAAGTGACTTGTTCTCTGCCTTCCTTTAGCTCTTAAGTTGTTAGGGAAGAAACACACATACACAAGCGGATGTAATTAATGATAATGAAAGTTTTGTTGAAATCAAAATGAAAAACAATGGTAAAAAAGGAAAAGGAACTTTCAGTTTCAATTCGTAAGCTCAGAGACATAGATTAATAAATGTGCAAGAATATGAAGTAATGAGAAGTAAATTTCAGCGACCTCCCAGTGCACTTATCTACCTTGCATTTATGCTGCTGTGTTCTATCTTTTCTTCTATGGTTGTCCATATTTCTAGCCAAGACCAACCTCTCCCTGGACACTAGATCTCATGTCCTCTCACCTACTCAAGGAAATCCCCACCCTCACATTTCATCAGTTATTTTCTCCTCTCCACTAGATCATTCCTATGGTCTACAAATAGACTCTTCTTCCTATCACATTAAAATTTAAAGTAAAGACACTTTCAGCTACCCCAATATTTCTCACCTTTCATAAAAAACAAAACAAAACAAAACAAACAAAAAAAACCCTCAGAAGTCACTGTCTTCAATTGCCTTTATCCCATTTTCTCTTGGACCCACTCCAACCAAGCCCCCTCAACCTGTCCACTCAAGCTGTTCTTCTAAGGGTCTTCAGTGCCCTCCAAAGGACTCAACCCAAAGGCTGTTTCCAGTCCTCAGCTAATCAACCTATCAGCTGCACTAGACACTATGGATAACTCTTTCTTCCTTGACTACTTTGCTTCCAGAAAACCACATTCACTCGGTGTTCCTCCTAATGCCCTGATCACTCCTGCTTTGTCTCTTAAGCTGATTCCTTACTTACTCAACCTGTAAACACTGGGATGCTCAGAACTCAGTTCACAGATCTCTTTTGTTTTCTAGGTATACCTTCTGGGTAACTTCACTCGTCTCTGGGTTTTAGATACCCTGCATACCCTGACAGACCCCAATTTTCATATCAAGTCTTATTTGACATTTTCTTGGACATATGATGGGCATCTCAAACTTAACATGTCCAAACTGAGTTCTCCTTAAAAAAAAATAATAATTCCTGGGTCTTTCCAACTCCAACTAAAGACAAGTTTGTTCTTTTGATTGCACAGACAAAGGTCTTGGTGTCATCCTGGATGCATTTCTTCTCTAATCTATGTCCAATCTATGAACCAGTGTCCCTTAGTATGGATGTTTACTCTTCCACTTACTCAGCTATGTGACTTTGGTCTAGTTGACCTCTCTGGGCTTCAATTTTTTTCATCTGTAAACTAGAAATTATAATCATAGTTTATTCCTCATGGGGTTGTTAGGATTGTCAGAAATGAATTACTAGAGTAGATCATTTTGAGCAGAACTTGACATGCGAAAACTCAATATATGCCAGTTACTTTTATTATATTAATCTTCATAACCATTTAATGATTCCACCCTGGTAGGCTGAACATTTATGCCATTTATTGCCATTTATATTAGTGTCTAAGAATTATTTGGATCATAAGACTGTTTATTACGTACAGTGCTCTCCATGAATTTCTGGTATCGGAATATATATAATATGAATAGCATGGAAAACTGATGCTGTAATATTAACACATTATTACAATGCATTATTATTCACTAAAATTGGGATATAATAATGACATTAGTATTCCTATGAAGCAAATTCTTTTCCCCTCTGTACTTCCCTGTCCCTACACTTTCATGTAATGATCTTATTCAGTGAATAGAACAGCTCAGCGAGACAGGAAAAAAATATGTCCATTTGACACAAATTATAACTGTAGTTCAGAAAGTTAAAGTGGATTGGTCAAGACCACACAGCCGGTAGAGGGCAGAGGCAAGATGTGAAGCCTTTCTCCTGGCCATCCAGCCAGGTACCCTTTCATAGGAGTTTCCCAGCTCACCTGGCTGTGTTCTGTCTCCATGATCTTCCTGAGTTACTTTGCTATCTGCATTCTGTTACTCTGTAGCCCTTGCCCAGCCACCATGGACCACCCAGCAGAGGAGAATATTTAAGAGAAAGGGCTCTGGAATGAGAGGAGCTGAGGGCTGTTTCCCCCACATACCAGCTTCGTGACTTTGGCTCTAAGTTATTTGCCCACTTTTAGCCACAATATTCTCATATTAGTTTGCCAAACCTGCCATATGAAACTACCACAGACTGAGCAGTTTAAACAACAGAACTTTTCCCACACTTCTGGACGCCAGAACTCCAAGGTTAAGGTGTTGACAGGGTTTACTCCTTCTGAGGCTTCTCTCCTTGGCTTGTAGGTACCAACCTTCTTGTGTCTTCACATCATCTTCCCTCTATGTATCTTTGTGCCCAAATTTCCTCTTCTTACAAGGACACCAGTCATGTGGATTAGGGTCCAACTAATAACTTCATTTTAATTTATACCTCTTTAAAGACCCTATCTCTGAATACACTCATTTTCTGCAGTACTGAGAGTTAGGATGTCAACATACAAATCTGGGGGGAATACAATTCAGTTCATAACCATCTCCATCTCTAAAGTGGGCTAATGAGGAGTTATTGTTGTGGCTCCAAAGGGGAAGAACCCAACATAGTGTCTGTGAGGATTCAGGGTTCAATCTCTGGCCTCACTCAGTGGGTTAAGGATCTGGCATTGTCACAAGCTGCAGTGTAGGTCGCAGATGAGGCTCAGATCCTGCATTGCTATGTCTGTGGTGTAGGCCAGCAGCTGCAGCTCCAGTTTGACCCCAGGCTGGGAATTTCCATATGCCACAACCATAAAGAGAATTTTAAAAATAAAATAAAATGGGCTAATAATCATAGCTATATCATAAGGTTTTTTAATGACTAAATGATATGACACATGTAAATAATTTACTGCCATGCCTGTTCCATGAAAGAGCTTTCTACCAATAAATGGTAAGTACTCTTATTGTTGCTATTAATAAAATAGTTTCCAGTCACAAACTTAGCATCTCTCTGAATACATATGGATGCTTTGGATGAAGGGTAACACAGACTAACATTTTCAGGTGCTATGGAGTCTTAAGGATCTTAATTGAAAACAGACCCAGCTGCTGTGCTCTGAGTGCACCAGGCCTTCGCCTTGAGTACCACGCTTCTCACAGGCTGCTCAACAGCAAGCACTGAGCATGGCAGGGATTTAAGCAGACCTTTTCTGCAGGAGGCACAACTCCTCTTAAAGGTTAATGGCTCCAAGATTCCCATTGGCCTTGCCAAAATTTCCCAGTACTGTGGTGGATTCTGAGACTCTTCCTACCTAATCTTTCTTCCTCCCTACTCTCCTCTGCAGATAGCATGGCCGTCTGAATGCTCTCCCAGCCTTCCATAGCCTCTTCCCTTTTTCCCTCAGTAAATCTCTTATGCATCTATTTCAGTTTTTGCCATTTGGGATGTCCTGAGAGTTTCCAGAGGGAAGACACAGCCCCATGGAGGTGAGGGGTGGAGAGGAAGGAAAGAAGAGTAATGAAAGGGAAGATATTTCCCAAGGAGGGAAGTGTGGGCTCCTCAAGTATCAGGATCTTTAGCTGAAGCTACCTCTTAGAGTGCCTTCCCCAGTTTGAAACGGGGGAGGAAGATGTGGAGAGGAGGCTTGGGTACTGGGTCTCAATTTCTCTTGTCTGAAGTGACCGCTGAGTCACCAGACTTCATGTGACCATGAGACCAGGAACAAACATGAGCCAACCATTAGCGGAACTCCTGAGTCATCTGTGAGTCCTTTACACAATTTGAATCACCCAAAACTTCACTTGCACCAGGCTGGGGACTCAGAGTCAGATTTGATTTGTTTTAAAAACAGTAAAATGGTGAGACTTTACTTGTGGTGTAGCCAAGCTGCTCAGAAAGGAAGATTCCAAACCACCTCACCCTGAGTATTGAACAAACCATACTTCATGGAAGTCAGCTACCACAGGTTTGATCACTAGCTCTGCCACATATGTACTAGCTGTGCGACTTCGGGCAAGTAACATGGCCTTTCTGAATCTCACATTTCCTCCTCTGTAAAACGAATGTAAGATTTATCTCACAGAGCTGTTGTCAGGATTAAATGAGCCTACACTACCAAGAGGAAAATGTCACCACCAATAAATGAGTAGGTATTGGTTCAATGTTAGGGCCTGTACCGTTCTTGTTGCTTCCTAAGCATTTCATACATTCCTCTACTACTGCATTTATCACATTAAGTTAGCTATTTGTTTTCATCAGCACAGTCAGTGTGGAGTAAATATTTGTTGCTTTGAGAACATGAATGAATGAAAGTCTCTCCGGTACATTGTGAGCATGATGAGGGCAGGAGCCATTTCTTCCTCGTCTTTATGCCCAGGGCCCAGCATGGTGCCTGGACACATGAATCTCTAGCCAATGGAATGGAATTGATGGATCTGTTTTGGGCATCACTCCTGATTTGAAGCTCTTACAGACAGAGGGCAAGCATCTATTCATCCATGCCCAGAGACAAGTTATTTTTTGAAACGAGTTTGGGGCTTTAAGAATAAATTAGAAAAAGGTACTCCCTTCTTAAGAAGCGGAGGACCAGAGTTTCTGTGTGGCTCCGTGGGTTAAAGATCTGGCATTGCCACTGCTGTGGCTCAGGTTCCATCCCTGGCCCAGAAACTGGTGCATGCTGGGGGCACAACTTAAAAAAAAGAAAACAAAACAAATCAAACAAACAAACAAAACTGGAGGACTTTAACTATCCAAAAGACTTGCTTACCATATTTGTTTTTCTTTTGGTGTTTGTCTACAGTTGATCTTTTAGATCAAAGAATCTTTAGTCTTTCTAGGGTGATATGTGTCATTGCTGTTTCTCCAAAGACAGATAGGCTGTAGTCTGAGCTGGGCTATTGGCTCTTTATCCGCTACACAAGTCCAGGCCCACTGTTCACAAACGCAACTGTCCAGTAAACATTCAAGCCCCAGGAGTCTAATTACTTAAGATATGCTTAATGAGCCTTTAAGCACTTATAGAATGGTATTTCCAAATCCTTTTTTTTTTTTTTTTTGCTTTTTAGAGCTGCACATATGGAGGTTCCCAAGGGCTAGGTGTTGAATTGTAGCTACAGCTGCCTGCCTATGACACAGCCCCAGCAACTCAAGATCCCAGCCACGTCTGCAACCTACACCACAGCTCACAGCAACGCCGGATCCTTAATCCACTGAGCAAAGACAGGGATCAAACCTGCACCCTCATTGATCCTAGTCAGGTTCGTTAACTGTTGAGCCATGGAGGTAACTCCAGTATTTCCAATTCTAATGCTCCAGTAATCATGGAAAAGATTTGGTTTTGTCTTATAGGTAAAGAGTTTAATATATAGAACACAAAGTGAGTGGAGTTCCCTGGTGGCCTAGTGATTTAAGGATCTGGGGTTGTCACTGCTGTGGCATGAGTTCAGTCCCTGGCCTGGGAACCTCTGCATGAGGTACATGTGGCCAAATAGTTAATTAATTAATTAAAAACTTGAGTTGACAAAAAATAAAGATAAAAATAAATAAAAATGTACTGGCGAGTTCCCCTGTAGCACAGTGGAAATGAATCTGACTAGTATCCATGAGGACATGGGTTTGATCCCTGGCCCCACTCTGTGGGTTAAGGATCCCTCTTTGCCATGAGCTATGGCATAGGTCGCAGATGCAGCTCTGAAATGGCATTGCTGTGGCTGTGGTGTAGGCCAGCAGCTGTAGCTCTGATTTGACCCATAGCCTGGGAACTTCCATATGCCACAGGCACAGCCCTGAAAAGTAAAAAATAAAAATGAAAATAAATTATTCACTTACTCTTGTGCTGAGTATTTATTATGAGCTGAATTGTGTTACTTTTGCCCTCCCATTCATATGTCGAAGTCCTAACCCCCAGTACCTCAGAACATGACTGTATTTGGAGGTGGGCCTTTAAAGAGGTAATTATTAAACGAGGTCATATGTGTGGGCCCCAATCCAATATGACTGGTGTCATTATAAGAGGGGAAATTTGGTCACACAGACACCAGGAGTTCAGGTCACCAGAGAAAAGACCCTGTGAGGACACAGAAAGAAGGCAGCCATCTGAAAGCCAAGGAGAGAGGCCTCAGAGGAAACCAAACCTGCTAACACTTTGATCTTGGACTTCCAGCCTCCACAACTGGGAGAAAATAAGTTTCTGTTGTCATGCTACCCAGTCTGGTACTTTGCTTAGGCAACTGGTGCAGACAGAATATTCTAATTTGCCTTCCAAAGGGTCACGTTTATCACAGATTGTTTTTTACATAATAATTGAGTTGCTAGTCTACTGGAAGGCGGAAGGAAATGGAAGGATATTGACTACCTTCTACACTGCCGGCAGAGAGAGCCATCTTCAAAACGATCTTGAGAAGTAGAATTTATCTTCATCTTATAGCACATGAAAATGAAACTCAGAATAGTTTAAAAAAAAAAAAAAACTTGCTCAAGAGTCAACCAGTTGCAGTGGGTGAAGAGAAAACATAACCCAGACTGGATATCAAGATTGCTCCTACCAGTATGCCACAGGAACTAATAAGAAATCACGTTATAATTTTTGAGAGCTTCCCCCTTGGGGAAAAAAAAAGTTTCAAGAGAAGCAATATTGGAGATTAAGAGAAATACTGTATGCTATCACTTATATGTGGAATCTAAAAAATACAACAGGGAGTTCCCATCGCGGCTCAGTGGAAATGAATCCAACTAGGAACCATGAGGTTGCAGGTTCGATCCTTGGCCTCACTCAGTTGGTTAAGGATCTGGAGTTGCCGTGAGCTGTGGTGTAGGTCACAGATGCAGCTCGGATCCTGTGTTGCCATGGCTCTAGCATAGGCCGGTGGCTAGAGCTCCAATTCGACCCCTAGCCTGGGAAACTTCATATGCCATGGGTGCGGCCCTAAAAAAGCAAAAATAAAATAAAATTTAATTTAATTTTTAAAATATTAAAAGAAATAAATAATGCAACAAATTAGTGAATAAAACAAAAAAGAAGCAGATTCACAGATGAATAGGACAAACTAGTGGTTAGCGGTGGGGATGGGGAAGGGAGAGGCAATACAGGATGGGGGAAAAAAGGGATTTATGGTATTATATGAAATCATGTATGTGAAATTTTTTAAAATTGTAAAGCAGTATAGAATTTAAAGACTCAATTAAAAATCAGTTAAAAAAAGAGAAAATGCTCTGGAGTCAGGCAGTCCTGGGTCCAATGCTGAACCTGGCATTTATTAGTTACGTGAATTGAGCAAGTTACTTAACCTCTCTGAGCCTCAGTTCCATGAATGGAGGATAGAACTGTTCTAAGCACTTCATAAATAAGATAAAATTTATAAAGCACTTGATAAATAATCAATAAATGGAAATTTCCAAAGAAAGGAGGAGGGACTTAAATCCTGAACCCCAAAGTTGGGTTGAGATATGAAATGGGATCTCATCAGTAAGGCTCTTAGGGCTTCAGATTCCAAAGGATCACAACAAAATGCACCTGGTCAACTCCTACCCAGCCAATACTCTCACAGTACCTATTTTTGTGTATTTTTTTATGTTAGTATTTGCTTAGTGTTAGTCAGGAACCAAGTATCCCTAGTACCAAGCATAGTTTCACAGGTTTTAAAGTGTTAACCTCTGCTGTTTTCCTCTTGGAATTTCATGCCTTCCCGTCCCCTCATAAGAGAAGAGAGTCAGTACTCCTTACCAGTCAGGGAATGGTAAGAAGGAGATAAAGATTGCGGAGGAGGAGGGTATGGAACTCATCTCCCCCAGTAACACACCGAAAATGCATCTGCATGTAGAACAATTCTCACTGAAAACTGACAGAAATAATCCTGCACAACCAAGGCTGGAGGAACAATCCACACAGAATCAGGTAAGAAGGGAAGTGAAGTGATGGAGTTGGGACGCGTGCCCCAGGGAGGAGACTCAGAGGAAAAGGGAGACCACACAGGCAGGCATACTGAGCACCCCAGTCCTGTGGTCCAGCCCAGGGAGGACGAGTCCTCTTAGCTAGATATAACAGGTGCTTACACAGAGAATGATAAAACAGAGAATAGGGAAAAAGACTTAGTTTTTGGCTTTTTTTATTCCGAAAGCCTAAGCTCTGGTGAAAAAAACCAACAGCCCCATGTCTACATCTGGCCCATAGACTTATTTTTTGTTTTTTGGTTCTTTTTTTTTGCCTTTTAGGGCTGCACTCATGTCATATGGAGGTTCCCAGGCTAGGGGTCCAATCAGAGTCACAGCTGCCTGCCTACGCCACAGCCACAGCAACGTGGGATCTGAGCTGCATCTGCAACCTACACCACAGCTCACAACAACGCCAGATCCTTAACCCACTGAGCGAGGCCAGGGATTGAACTCACAGCCTCATGGTTCTTAGTCGGATTCATTTCTGCTGTGCCATGACAGGAACTCCCACCCATAGACTTGTTTTTTTGTATGGTATGGTGCATGTGTACTTTTTGGGGAGACCATTTTACACACACCTCAATGTTCATTGCAGCACTATGTACAATAGCCAAGATATGGAAGCAACCTAAATGTCCATTGACAGAGGGTTAAATAAAGCAAGATATGGTATATATACACAATAGAACATTGCTCAGCCATAAAGGAATGAAATAATGCATTTGTAGCAGCAACGTGGATGGACCTAGAGATTACCATACTGACTAAAGTAAGACAGACAAATATCATATCATATCACTTATATGTGGAATCTAATAAAAATGATACAAAAGAACTTATTTATAAAATGGAAACAAGCTCACAGATTTCAAAACCAATCTTATGGTTACCACAGGTGAAATCACTGGAGTGGGGGAGGAATTGGGAAAGTGGGAATAACATATATACACTAATGTATAAAACAGGTGATTAACAAGTATCTACTGTATAGCACAGGACCCAGTAGTTTGTAATAACCTATATGGGAAGAAAGAATGGTATATTTATATGTATGACTGATTCACTTTGTTGTATGCCTGAAACAAATACAACAATGTAAGTCAACTACACCCCCATAAAACTAAGTTTTTTTTAAAAAAATGGATTATTTCCCAGAATTTAAAAATCAGGAGATTACAATTCCCTGGTAGACTAGTAGGTTAAGTCTGGCATTGTCACTGCTGTGGCTCAGGTCATTGCTGTGGTGTGGGTTTGATCCCTGGCCCAGGAAATTCCATATGCCACAGGTGCGGCCAAAAATTAAAATAAAATAAAAATCAAGAGATTGAGCCAAAAACAAACAAAACCACTTGGATATCTGGCTTATTTTGAAAACTGAAAATCCAGAATTAGGTCCACATTCTCTCCTGGCTATAATTGGCTCTCCTTTTTACTACAGTCCCCACCACTCCCTAGTACACCCCAAAACTTAGCTCTGTTGCCTTTTAGCATTACACTAGTACTGTTGCTTTTCTTAAAATTAAGAGGAAAGGAAAACAGGTTTTGTACCAATATCTCTCTCAGAAGAAAAAGAAAATAAAATTAGACAACCATCATTTATGGCTGCCCGATGTCTAAGTGCCACTTGATATTTCAAGTTCTGCCTTACCAGAAGAGAAAACTGCTTTTCCTGTGCTCTCTGGTAGCTATGATGTTAACAATAACATGGACCCTGCCAAATCAGAAGCACATGAGTGAGATTAGGTGCCAAAAGAAGTAACACGAGGAGAGAAAGAGAAAAATAAATACCATTTAGTATCACTTATATGTGGAACCTAAAATATGGCACAAATGAACCTATCTTCAAAACAGAAACAGACTCACAAACATAGAGTACAGACATGTGGTTGCCAAGGGGAAAGGGGAAGTGAGATGGACAGGGAGTTTGGGGTTGGTAGACGCAAACTATTATATTTAGAATGTATAAGCAATGAGACCTTACTGTCTAGCACAAGGAACTATATCCAATCTCTTGGGATAGAACATGATGGAAAGTAATATAGGAAAAGAAATGTGTGTGTGTGCATCACTTTGCTGTATTGCAAAAACAATACAGAAACTGGCGCAACATTATGAATCAACTATAATTTAACAAAAAAAATATTTTTTTAAGAGATAGCTGTTCTAGGAAGCAGACCCTAAGAATGAGATCTTAGAGTTTGGTAACTCACTAGCTGGCTGGCAATGAGAACCCCAACACTGATGGTACTTTCCAGTGTGTAGTACCAGTGCAAATGCTAAGACTTTCAGCTGTGATGACCAGGGCTGGGATCCAGGCAAAAGAGAATGACTTGTGATGATTTATGTACACCTATAATTGAAATAAAATCCATTAAGAAAAAAAAATATCTCAACAGACTGAAATGATGAGATAAACACAGCATTAATGGGTAAATGTGAGAACTTGAATTTGAATTAAAAAACAAAAGTCCCTAAAAAAAAAGAGAATGCATTAATTCACGCAGTAGCTCTGGTATTTTGGGAGGTAAGGGAGAAATAGCAATTTCTCCATGAGTGGCTATTGTTAAATGCCACTGATGCTTTGAAGAGAGAAAATGACAGGATTCAGGCAAGCAGTCACCAATTTAAAAGAGAAAGTGTGAGCATCAGTCAATTCCTTGTCACCATTTAAAGTAACCCTCATCTCCTGCAGTTGGAGGACAGATAGAAATGAAAGTCAGATGCAAGACGTCATTGTAAAAATTTCAGAATTCTCTCTGGGTGTGGGCTGGACTTAGTTGCTTGTTTCCAAAGAATAGCATATGGAAAAAGGAAAAAGCTGGGCAAACACTTCTTTAACTAAGCAATCAAGATTAGCACCACTGGAGTCCCTGTCATGGCTCAGTGGCTAATGAACCTGACTAATATCCATGAGTATGCAGGTGTGATCCCTGGCTCTGCTCAGTGGGTTAAGGATCTGGTGTTGCTGTAAGCTGTGGTGTAGGTGGCAGACGTGGCTCGGATCCTGTATTGGTGTGGCTGTGGCGTAGGCCAGCAGCTACAGCTCCAATTCAACCCCTAACCTGGGAACCTCCATATGCCAGGGGTGCAGCCCAAAAAAGACAAAAAAAAAAAAAAAAAAAAGATTAGCACCACTAGTGATAAGTTATGTTGACACCATGTACTCCCCTGATATGATGTGCTGAGAAAGTCATTTCACCTCTGTACTGTTCTTCCTCAAAACTCATAATCTTAGTCTAATTATGAGAGAAATATCAGACAACTCAAACTGAGGAACAATCTACAAAATACCCAACCAGTATTCCTCCAACCTGTCCAAGTCATGAAAAACAAGGCTGAGAAACTGTCACAGATCAGAGGAGACCTGATGACTAAGTGAAATGTGGTATCCTGGACTGGATCCTGGAACAGGAAAAAAAGACATTAATGGAAAAACTAATGAAATTTTAATGAAGTTTTGGAGTTTAATTAATAATGTACAAATGCTGGTGTCTTAGTTTTGACAAACATACCATGATAATATAAAATGCTAATATTAGAGGAAACCGAGTAAGGACATATAGAAAATCTCTGCACTATCTTTGCAAACTTTCTGTGAGTCTAAAATTATTCCAGAACAAAAGCTTCATTTTAAAAAATAGCAGAACTCTAGAGAAAGTGGAATTTTGAGTCTAGGTAGTGGAATTTTACCTAGACTGAGAACCTGATAAGAAATGAGACCCTGAGAGCTTGGAACGGGAGCGTATTGAGTGCCAGGTTAAAGGGTAGATGCACTTGAACATCTAAAGTCCTAGATTCCTCTGAACCCTCTGGACTTGCAGAAGTGGCCACTCTTCTTTTTGGAAGACAGATGTCCCTCCTCCTTTTCCTTGGAAACTATGAAAAAGCCTGTCTTGCAGGTGACTTACAACACAATGCTGAAGCCCTTCAAGATCTGCTCCTGCCTCTCTTTCTAGCCACCAGACTGAAAATTAGGACCAAATCCTAGACTGGGCAAATTGGGTAGGCATGCCAATGGAGAGGATGGGTTATACCAACAAAGGAGCAGGATCTGACTAATGTTGACCAGCAGGAAGTAGGAGAGTATGCCTCGGAATGGATCCTGTATGTGCTGGATCTGAGGGAAACACAGGGGTGGAAAAAGTTGGGTAAGGGAGAGCTTGTCCATAAAGAGGTAGGTCCCCCTCAAAGGATGAGTTCAAGTTCCAACTTCCAATGCCTGTGAATGCAACCTTATGTGGAAACGGGGTCTTTGCAGGTGTAGTGAGAAACTAAGGGGGAGAAGGCCATGTGACATCAGAGGCAGGATTGGCATGATGTGTGTACAAGCCAAGGAAGACGAGGACTTCCCGACCACCACCAGAAGCGAGGAAGAGGCAGAGATGGATCCTCCTTCAGATTCTCCAAGGGAGCATGTCCCTGCCAACAGCTTGATTTGGGACTTCTGGCTTCCAGAACTGTGAGGGAATAAATTTAAGCCACCCAGTTTGTGGTGCTTTGTCACAGCAGCCCTAGGAAACTAGCATAGGGGGCATTCCCCAATGACATGGGATTTAACCTCCTGACAAAAGCCAAGAAAATGATTTTCTCGAGCTGCTAATGTGACTCTTAGAAGCTTAGACAAGGCAGAGATGCCAAGAGAAGCCTGATGACTTTAAAAATTGTGTACTGATTTCTAGTAAATAGTGCATTATGATCAGAGATTAAGGACACTATGACTCCTTTTTTTAAATAACTTGAGAGTTTCTTGTGGTTCAGTAATTGAGTAGAGGATATCTTTGAAGTGGATTTGACTATCAGTGCCATTCGCCTTTCAATTTTCCGACTTTGTATAAGAACCCAAAGGTGGAGAATAGGTGAGGTCAGGTCATGGTTTAACAGAGACGCCCAGCATCATTCCTCTTGCCATTCATATTCATTTCGAAGAGAGAATACCCAAGGCCACAAGCATATTCTTCCCCCGTCCACTTCCTCTCCTTTCCTTCATACTAAGAAAGGCCAGGGGCTACCTCTGTGGTAAGGGATACTGGTCCTGACTGTTGTTCCATCATAGGAACACGAAGACATGTGTCTGGCACTCAGGTGATCCAATAAGAGACCCCTGGTACTACCTTGTCTAGTTTAACTGAGATACAGTACCCATAACTGGTAGGTGTATGTTAACCAACAGTTTAGACTTCCCAGAGATTGAAGTCTGGATCAGCCCACCAAGCAAGTGAACAGAAGTAAGGAGAATCGAGAACGGGAGGAGGGGGGACCAGCTAGAGCAGTGGTAGCTGGAGTGCATCCCACCAACTCTTCCCTTGAAGTTTCCTCAGGAATTAGGATCAGAGAGTCCTGGAGAAGCTGTTCACCTGGAGTGAACTGAGCTTGGAGAAGCAAGTGGACCTGAGTGGTGCCATAAGAGGGCTGTCATGCACTCCCCAGGTCCCTTTTCTCAGGCCAGCACACTTCTGGATCTGCTTACAGCTTGCAATTGCTCCCTTCTTAGCAGAACTGCCTGCCATTACATGGCCTCCATTATAAACCTCCACCCCTGCCGGGTCAGCCCATAGTCAGTGACTGACCAATGTGGAGACATAAAAGGCGGCTCCCTTTGCTCAAAAGGACAACCCAGTGCCAACAATGCTCCAGAGCTTCCCACCCCCCTCTGACATGGTCCCTGTGTGTTACCTAACACCATGTCCTTGCTTGTTTTTCTCCTTTTCTAACCTGCTTTACTCCTACTATCCCAGTTTTTCCAGAAAGAGCGCCCTCTCAATAAATTATATCCTGGGCTCTCCCAAACCCCTATCTCAGGCTCTGTATTTAGGGAACCTTACCTGAGAGAAAGGTGGAGTAAAATAAAGCAAAGAAGAGGGACATGGAGTGGGTGGGAGGAGGGAAAGCGAGGTTTTTCTTTTTAAATGACTGCACCCACGGCATATGGAAGTCCCTGGGCCAGGGGTCAAATTGGAGCCCCAACTGCAGCTTATACCACAACCATGGCAACAGTGTATCTGAGCCACATCTGAGACCTACGCCACAGCTTGCAGAAATGCTGGATCCTTAACCCACTGAGTGAGGCCACAGACTGAACCTGTATCCTCATGGAGATGTTAAATCCTTGACTTACTGAGCCACAATGGGAACTCTGAGGTTTATCTTCAAATAGGATGGTCTCGAAAGTCCGCCCTGAGAAGGTGACCTTTGAGAAGAGACTTGAAGAAAGTGAGGGAATGATCCATCAGACTATTTGGCAGAAAACCTTTCAGGGTACAAAAGCTGGCACAGGAGCGCATCCAGGGACTTCCAATAAGAGTGCAGAGTGTGGCCAGAAGCAGGCAAGGAAGGTCAGAGGGGAAGTCAGAGAGATTTCTCAGGGTCCTACAGAAGGCCATTGAAAGGACTCAGTTTTCACTCTGAGTGAGGTGGCAAACTGAGGGGAAGTTTTGAGCAGAGGACAGATCTGTCCTTTGTTTTAATAGAATCACCTGGGCTCCAATGGTGGGAGCCAAGTTTCCTGAGGTTGCACAGGCAGAAAATAAATGATGTCACAGCCACTGGAACCCAGGATCACCTGATCTCAGAGTCTGCTGTCACACACCAGCCTTTGTCTACTGAGCAGACTGTACATGCCTGGTGTATACGTTCAATACACAACCACTGAATGCCGAGGTTGGACACAATACAGGGACTGGTGCCAACTCTCTAAAGGGGAGATATGAATACTTATAAGAAGACCAGACTCCCGCTCAGTCTCTCTTGGGGAAAATCTTCCATACTGTAACTGATTAGGACAAAAGCCCATACTTGCCTTAAGATCCAGAGGTCACTGGCTAAAGTTCAGCCTAAGTTCCTAAATCTAAGTGGGTTGTTAAATTTCAAGACAGCAAGTGGGAAGCGCAGACACCTGATAAGAGAGGAAGCATAGAATATCTGGTCTGAAATCCAGCTCAGCCTCTTATAAGCTATGTGACCATGGGCAATTTACTTAACTTTTCTGTGCCTCAGTTTTCTCATCTACAAAACTGTGACTAAAATCAGCCCTACCTCATAGCCTGGTTAATAGAATTAAATAACTTGATAGTACCTGGAATGTACCAAGTGTTAGTTATTATCATTTATTACATGTAGGTAATTTGAGGACACCCATATTGTCATTTAAGTTGAACAAGCCTGTAGATCAGTTTCTGGACTAGGAACCATGAGGTTGTGGGTTCGATCCCTGGCCTCATTCAGTGGGTTAAGGATCTGGCATTGCCGTAAGCTGTGGTGTGGGTCACAGACACGCTCGGATCCCATGTTGCTGTTGCAGTGGCATAGGCTGGCAGCTGTAGCTCCGATTAGACCCCTAGCCTGGGAACCTCCACATGCCGCGGGTGTGGTTCTAAAATGACAAAAGGCAAAAAAAAAAAAAAAAAAAGTGCATCATCTTTCTTCCTATACCTCTAAAATATTTTGTCCCTTTAGCTGATGAATTATTCAGCTACTTTTTATCAATGACCATACTCCAGGAAGACTAATAATGCCTGGCTGTCACCAGCCCCATGTGTAGAACTCAGATGCTTCCCTGTGTGTTGCCTAACCATAAGGAATACTCCGTGTTTAATCACTCCATGATTAAAAAGCATCTCAAAAATTCCATTTAGATGATGATCTGTCTCAAACATCATGAGACATCTATGATGTATTCTGATTGCTAAGTTAGAAAGCTGGGATTTCTAACTTTCCAGTGTTTCTGCCCATCACAAAACAGAAAACAGTTCTTTATAATTTTTTGTTTTCACACTGGATTCTGTTAAGTGGTTTTATGGAAAAATCAATGAGGAGAAAGAATGTCCATTACATGCCAGGCTCTGGGCAAAGCACTTCATAAATTATCTTATAGACTTGAGGTTAACACCAAGTGCATGGTAAGCTGTCTTTGCTGGAGGAACCCTAATTCTGGAGCTCTGCTCAAAGACCACTACAGCTGAAGATCAGCTTAGATCACCAGCCAATTAACTCCTTTTTTTCCCTTCCTCTGCCAGTAATTTCTCTTTAGGGGTCATTGAAAGGAGAGGTGCAAGTCTGGCCTTATTTATGCTAAAGCCGTTCTACAATTATGATGACAGTGACAACACCTAGAACACAGTTAGTGTATTTTCTGTTTCCAGAACTCTTAGCTAGTTTTTTATTGTTCCAACATGAAGTTCTGAGGAAACTGTTCAGAATCTTAAACACTATAACTCAATTTGGAGTCAAGTTC
Source organism: Catagonus wagneri (assembly GCA_004024745.2). Lineage (NCBI taxonomy): Eukaryota > Metazoa > Chordata > Mammalia > Artiodactyla > Tayassuidae > Catagonus > Catagonus wagneri. The sequence goes on along the minus strand of PVHT021183619.1, from coordinate 11,499,171 downwards.
GCACAACTTAGAAATTACTAATTTTGTTACAACCCTAAGCAAACTAATTCCGTAAACAAAAGGATCTTCAGGTGGATCATTCAATCAAACATAGTAAACCAGCACTTAGGATAAATCCCTTATTGAAAAAAAAATGATTAAAATTTAAAAAGATGTAAAAGTTGGAAAGAAAAAACCCTAAGTACTTTTTCATCAAGTATTTTATAAACTAAGACACAGAGCTTGGTGATTTACAATGGTGACTATGGTCTAAAGTCATGGTATTTATTCCTGACTTTGTTGAATTTCTTTGTCATCACTTGACTATGCCAATTAAACCACTGTGACTTCCTTTTGCATTTTTAATCAAATGAATTAGATTAAAATGTAATAAGATGTTACCTGGGAGTACCTGACAGAAGGATAAACACTCTTAAAAAAAAGGTTATTATAATCACTTCCTATGTTTGGCTGCTTTATCCTGCTGTCACTGAGGTAGGAGTCCATCTATACAGGATAATTCAGTGTAGTTTTGATTGAAAACTTTTTGCTTTTAATTACAAAAGTAGTAAGATGCCCAACACAGTTCTCTTGCTAAGCTCATCAAGAGTGACATAGTAGAAAATGTAACACTGACAGGAGCTCCCCAGTCCTTTATAAAACACAAGAAGTGGAATGAATCTCAGTGTGCTTAGAAATAGTCCTTTAAAGGTTAGCATTTTAATTTAAAAGAATACTTACATAGAAAAGTTAAAAGGAGAAACCAGGTGGCATTTTCACTCAAGACTAGATATAATAATCTTATCAAAGGTTATTTATTTATATCAGAGAAATTAAAGGAGTCATTTTACCTTGCACATAGGGCTGCTTATTATTTCACCTATAAAATCTAGGAAGGCATTTACTATGTCTCTTTTAAAATGCACAAATTAAAAATGTCACATCAATTCATTCATTAATGGAAAACTTTCCTTCTAATAATAATATATTTTACTTTTTTAAAAAAGATTTATGTTTTGGATTGGACAAAAACATTCAATTCAATGACAGTACATAACACTTTCCCACTTAATCATGTAAGATTTTCTGCTTTAAAGAATACTAAATTTTAAGTTACTTTCTTCATACTATTGTATAATTATCTTGCTTTGAAAACTGTACAATCAAGAATCACTTTATACAGTTTATATTACAAGCTACATGATTTGAAAATACCTAATTTTTATTTATAGGAAAAAAATGAAGTGAAAAATTCTGAAAAATTATTTCAGTTCAAAGGTAAGCACGTAAAGTGATTCCTGATTTTGTTATTACTGTTGAATTAAAATGAAATGTTATCTCCCTGAATCTTTTCTAACTCAATGCCAAACATACAATATACAATATTACCATCTCCAGTAAGTACATTCTGCTGCATAAGCAGAATGCTTGCCTTGATATTTTCCTAATTCAACCTTATCCTTTTGATGCATCTTCTTTTCCTCTAGGTATAGTCTGCTGGAGCTGGAAGGGGCTCCAGAAGCCCTCCAATCCGACCCACCCACTCATTTTTAAAATTGGCTTTAAAAACATGAAACAAAATCTCTCAAACACCAGCAACGTGAAGCTACTCATAAATAAACCTAAAGTTTGCATTCAGACTTTACCTTTGTAAAATCCCCAACGAAACTCCCACAGCATTCTTCACTCCTTCCTTTCCAGGTTTCAAAATTTTTTCTTTGAAGGTATCAAATGCTTTAAAAGGCATTTTGAATGAGGGGTACCTCCAAGCTGTCAACAGTCAGTCTCAGAAACTGTCATCCTTTCTTGTTTCCAGCACGGGGACCACTCTGCCTTCCCTGATGAACACCTGGAAGTCAGTTCTCATGGAGGTGACTACATAAAATCAAAAAGGAGATGAAACACAGCCCAGATCTCTCAAGAAGAGACAACACCCCCCGCCCCCCCAAAAAAAGGAGAGGCCAAATGGTCTGCAACTGGGAATTCAGCCCCTCTCAGCTCCCAGCTCAGCAGCAGCTTCTGATGCTGTCTCAGGGAAGCCACTCTCAGGCTGAGCGCAGGCTGGCTCCCTCCCTGGGTTGCAGCTGGAGAAGCTAAAGTGGGCTCCAGCCCACGAGGTGTCCTGAGACCAGCCACAGCATCTGCAGCCTCTCTCCAGCCCCTCCTGCAGCTTCTGACCACATACCCCGCCTGCCTACCTCGGCTCGGCTGTGGCTCTCAGAGTGATCCTTTCCAAGGTGATGCCATAGTAACCGGCACAATACCTGCCCCTCAGCCGCTGGGGCTTATTAACGGGCTCTTAGCCAGAGCAGGCACCCAGGGCGAAGTAAAAGTAAGTATACATTTATAAGGTCTCTGCTTTTCTGAGGTCTGGCCCTGAAGACAGTCTCGCAGCCACCACCTTATGGCCTCTTAGGCCCCACGTGAGAGCCACGAAACCATTTTTCTGCCAGACACCAGTGTGGATGCGGTCCTTGAAGGAACACTTGCACTTGAGGAGGCTAAATGCAACAGTCAGGCCACAAACCTCTAGGAGGGCATTTATCTGCTCCTGAACAACATAGCAAGATTACTCAAGGTGCGGTGTGTAAGTGCCACTGGGACCATTGAACTGAAGACAGCTGAGCCGGTCCTAAAACCTGCTTAGCACCCTTCACTGGTCCTCACTGTCCTCAGGAAAAATCCAAGTTCTTTATCACAGCACAGAGGTCCCTCTGTGGGACTCCAGTCTTGTTTTCTGTCACTCTGCTCCTCACACCGGCACTTCACTGAATTCAGCAATCTCCCTCCCTATCATGTCTGGGGTTTATTCAAACTCTACCCTCTGCCTGGGTAACCCTTCATCTGGAAAATGTCAAGGGATGCTAAAGTCTCACAGAGACGTCCCTTCCTCTAGAAACCCTCACAAGATCATCTGTCCTTCCTCTGTGCTCCCAAATCCTCTATTCTCTGAGCCAGTAAGACCTGGCAGGTGGTGGTGGAACATAAATCACTGTTGGACTGGGGTAGAAAATCATGTGTTGCTCCCACAGTTATGGGCAGCAGGATGACCCCTCCATAAATGATGCTGCCGTGAAGAAACAGCCTTCATCTTTAAGGCTACAGGGCCCCAGTCTCCCAGCCTGCATGGGATTGACAGATCCTGCACTTTAGACTCTCAGACTCCTCAGGAGTCATTTCCACAAGACCGGTCACTACCCACTGCAAGCTACAGTTCTCCAGGATTTGAATTAAGTTGATCTAAGTCAGAGCTGGATCCTTGGTAGGTTAATAATTATGACGATGATGATGGTGACGGTGGTTAATATTTATTGAGCTCTCTATGTTAAGCATTATCTATATATTATCATAATCTTCCCAACACTGCTTTGTGGGTAGTTACTTATCATTTTTCCCAACTTCACTGACAGGAAATGAAGCAAAGAGAAGTTAGACTTAGTAGATGTCAGATCCAAACATCCCAGCTCAGGCCAGCCCTGTTCTCATTTTCATTCTCTC
>PVHT021183619.1:11454713-11487662 GCA_004024745.2 Catagonus wagneri | reverse complement strand
ATGGAATAGCAAGGAGCTCCAACTGTAATGCACGGGGAACTATATCTAATTACATGTGACAAATCCATATATGTACATGTAATCGGGTCACCACATGGTGCAGTTGGAAAACCTGACAGAAATCTGTAAACCAGCTATAATGCAAAAATAAAAAAAAAATAATAATAATAAAATCAATATGGAGTTCCATTCTGGTGCCATGGGTTAATAAACCGGCTTGTCACTGTGGCAGTGGGTTAGGGATTCAGTGTTGCTCCAGATGTGGCGCAGTCACAGATGTGACTCAGATTCAATCTCTGGCCCAGGAACTTCTACACGCCGTGGGTGTAGCTGAAAAAGAAAAGAGAAAAAAGAAGTCAAGATGGAACAAACCTACAGACCTTTGACAAGTATTTCCTGTAAGATCCTATTCTTCTTATAGAGTCAGTACTACAAGCCAGACGTCAATCTGTCTCAGCCTGTTTGTCAATGTTCAAAAATGTACCTGTAAAAAAAAAAAAAAAAAAAAAGTAATAGGTCATTACTTGGGAGACAGCGACATCTGGTGGTTTGCAGACTAAATACATTAATGCCAGACATTTTTTCCCCCCAGAAACCAGCCATTGTTTTAAAGTAGATTTATTTATTTAGTATATCTTTATTGAGCTCACAAGCATAGATTCTTAAACTTCTGAAATAGTGAAGCATAATTTATTACTTTAATAAAAAACCACTATACCTCACTTATTTTATACTCCTTACAATGGTGTCATTCTTGGCTTATTCAGCAACATTAATTCCACTTTTTCTGTTAATCAAATCATTTGACTTTCCTTTAATTCAAAATTTTCATGTAATCTTAGAATTCAAAAGTACTTTGGGAGTTACCTGCTTTAATCCCCTCCCCATTGTGTTCAGCTTAATTTAGGAAAATTAATTCCTAAGCAGTCATTAGCACCAAAAACAATTTTTAAAATGTTACCTGCAAAGTTGAGTTCAGGCCCCATCTCCTCTGAAGAAGCCTTCCCTCCTACGTATATTTGTCACAGCACATACCATACTGTCCTATAATTGTCAGCTTACTCAGCTGTTTTTATAACCACTGTGCAAATTCCTTGAAGGCAAGGCCTCTAGTTCACTACTATTTGTGTCCCAAGAATCTCACAGTGCCAAGCCTATAATGTATTTTTGGCTTGTTTTCTGAAGAACAAATGTACTCAAATAATGTAGAGTGAGGCATCTGTTCTTCATTCAAGCAGATATTATGTTAGAGGCCTATATCCATCGTAAGAAAAGTGGATGGAGATATCTATCAAGCACTTACCATATGTCAAGAGCCTTGTCAGGTGCTTCACATTTTTCCTTCACTTAATCCTAATATGCCTGTAAGATATGATCCTCATTTTTACAGCTGAGAAAACTTATTCCAATCAGTTAGTAAAAAATACAAGATTTAAACTCGTTCACTCCATATACTTATTTACAATCGAACTTATTCTAAAATGAGCATTTCTCAGAACATAATACAAAACATTTTTTTTAAAGTGGAATTCAGAGCAAAGGCGAAATAAGAATTTAAAAAATCAGTTAGGACTTCCCGTCGTGGCTCAGTGGTTAACGGACCCAACTAGTATCCATGGGGACGCAGGCTCGATCCCTGGCCTTGCTCAGTGAGCTGGGGATCTGGCGTTGCCATGGCTGTGGTGTGGGTCGCAGATGCAGCTTGGATCCTGTGTTACTGTGGTTGTGGTGTAGGTCAGCAGCTACAGCTCCGATTCAACCCCTAGCCTGGGAGACTCCATTTGCCTAGGTGCAGTCCTAAAAAAGATAAAAGACCAAAAAAAAAAAAATCAGTTAAAGCCAGAAGGTAAGTACTGAACAATGCATACAGTTAACATCCTGCATACTTTGTACACTTTTGCTATAGGTGGGCTGCAAATTTGGCTGGAACTCCCAGCTGTTAATATGTGATTTGCTTTATTATTCAGAGATGTTAAGAGTTAAGGGCAAACTAGTTGCTTAGAAGCACATTTATTCATGAACTGAAACCTGAACTTTCTCTGTAGGTCCTCAAGGAAGCTATTGTATGTTAGTGATCCAGTGTCACCCTTGACATGAAAATAAGTTTCACAATACAGTTCAAAGCTCAGCTTGAGTGTGGTAAAGGAAACTGACATGTGGCCAAGACAAGGCAACCTAGGTGCAAAGATCTCCACGGTGGATTTTATTTCATTTGGAATTTCTAGAGAAATGGATGGACTCCATTTTTGGTCTCCTCCATAAACCTTTCTCAAAAATGAGATTTTGAATGATAGGCAATGGAGAGTTAGAGGTTGTTCTCTGCCAAGTATGCGGGTACAGATATCATTACCTATCAGGCGCAGGTCTATATGATCACTTGAGCTGGGGGAAATATGCCATCCTCTGCTGAAACTGGAGCAGTCTAATGAGTATGCCACCTCGGCGAGAGACCTTTTCCTCTTCACAAAAGTCTTCTTAGAGACAAAGTGACCTTGTTAGAGACCCAATTCTCTTAAAAACTGCTTTGGATCTGTTCTAACTGAACAGCCGCGTAAAGCACCCCATCCCACTTTCATAGTCCAAGAATGCTATTTTAGCCTGAAAAAAATTTTAAACATACCCCCCTAAACCCCAACTTTATCTGGCTCCAAAGTCCATGCACTCTATGCTCCTAATGTGCCCGTGGACATGCCTCATATATGACTTCTGTTTGATCACCACATTTAGAGACTGGCAGGGACTTGGAAGGGACCTGCATAAATGTTGATTCCTACATTCAAACTCTGAACATTAGTTACAGTCTCAATCTCATTTATTTTGATATGAAAGCCATGCAGTGTTTGGCTTTCCCAACCTAGGCCACCACACAAAAAACATATATCCAAAAAAGAGGTAAAAAAGATAAAAACTGAAACTGCATCAAATAGGTATAAAGGAACTAAATCATATTTCTACTCAAGGCACATTTAAAAACAACTTTTAGAAAGTTTTAATATAAGCTGCATATATGTAATGCCCTATGGCTTTTGTTAGCAGCATAAATATAGATCTTACGGCCCCACTTTTAAATGGCTTAATAGATTGAGGGGTCTTAAGTGAAAGTGAGGTCAGGAGACAAAAACAGGGAAATTTCAATGAAATAACTGTTAACTAGTAGTGGCTAACTATTTAAAAGCATAAAAGAGAATTCTGGGAGTTCCCATTGTGGCTCAGCTGGTTAAGGACCTGATGTTGTCTCTGTGAGGATGGGGGTTCAATCCCTGGCCTCGTTTTGAAGGTTAACACTGTGGCGTAGGCCACAGATACAGCTTAGATCCAGTGTTGCTGTGGCTCTGGTGTCAGCTGCAGCTCCAATTCGACCCCTAGTCTGGCTGCAAGTGCAGCCCTAAAAAGAAAGAAAAAAAAGATTCTAAGGAGTTCAGAAGTAACAGTGAAGAAAGTAAAAAGAAAATTAAGGCACTAAGGACTAGGAGAGGTTCTCTTTCCCTGACGCCAACCACTCGGTCTGTCTGAGCGCCAGACTTCAACACAGATTTGGTTTCCACAGGAACACTGAGCCATCCAGTGGTGAAGAAACTTGTCAGAGGGTCAGAATGGGAGACAGATGCTTGAGGGAGTGGTGGAAAGCCCCCCATGGGAGCTGCTCCAAAGTGGGAGAGTGTGACTGAGGCACAGCTGGGACTTCTCTGCTGGGACTGCTGGGCTCCTGCAGTGAATAAAAATGGAGAACCAGAATCCAGAAGTGCTTTGCTGTGCCACTTTAGGGCCCTTTACCAGTGAAGCCTAACATTCTGCCAAGCTGGCCAAAGAGACATATATACGGGGTCTAGCTCCAGTATCACAGAGCAGGTAGAGAATGATAGATTTGGAGCTGGGGACTCTAAGTGGATACCTGCCATGACAGTCCACTCTTTTGGCTTTTTACCTTCCACAGATACCTACAAGATCTAACACAGCAGCTACCTGTCACATGTGGCTACTGAGAACTCAAAATGTGACTAGCCTGACAACTGAGATGTCCTAAGTGTAAAATATACATACTGGGTCTCAAGATTTAAGTACAAAAAATATAAATAAAATATTATCATTAAATTTTGTATCAATTCTATGTTGAAAAGATACTTTGGCTTTGTTCAGTTAAATTATTAAAATTAATGTCATCTGCTTTTACTTTTTAATATGGTTACTAAGAAATTTTAAATTACATACGTGTTCTGCACTCCAAGTAGTTAAAGCCTCCCTGAATGGCTAGAGAAACTTATCTACTTCAGGCAGAAGAAATTACTAATATCTAACAAGTTTCATTTTGGTGAAAGGGCTTTTTCAACCAGGCCGCCCCCTCCTGAAGGTTATATGCTTTAATTCCTACATGTCTGGGTACTGCAAGCACTGCTAACCTGGTTCCCCCAACCATCCTCATCCACAATTTAGAACAGCAGCCCAGAGGCTGATTTTGTCCATTTACATTTCTGTTCCATCATCTCCCTTTTTAATGCCAATTTCTCTAATGTAAATATATTTATGGTACCAAATAAATACTGAACACATAATACTTACTACATTAAACTGTTTCCACAAAAGCAACTCCAGAAGAATTCACACAATAAAGGACATAAAGGATGACAACATGGTAGAGAGCATTAGACTGCGGATCAGAAAAAAATCTAGCTTCTATATTCCTGGCTCTGACCTTCCCTGGTTTAGGTCATATAAATCTCTGACTCTCTGTTTCTACATCTGCTTGGAGAAAGAGAGTGCAGAAGTATGTCAGTTTTACACTCAAACTACAAAATGAAATCCTTTTAGAGATTGCAACTAGTTTTTTAATTAATAGAAAAGAATTTTTTAAAAAAGAGTACACTATATATGTATTAAAGATTTCCTGAAACTTCAGCTCCAAGTATAAATTTCATATACTAGATTTGTAATGAAATATATATTTCTTACTGAGTGTTAGTTTAAAAGCCACTACCATAAATACTCTCTTAGAGTCCTATATAGTTTGAATTGTTATAGATTTGTTTTGTTCTAAATTATTTCAAGACAAGTAAATAATAAAACATGAAATCACAACTTAATGTGTAGAGTTTTATCAAAGCTGAAATTTATTTTGTGCATACTGTGTGCTTGCTATCAGGTACTTCACATATACCTTTTCCTTTAATATGTAAAAGCAGTAATGTGAGGTATTTTCACAGGTTAAAAAAAAAAACAAAAAAACCCTACTTCCTTAACTTATTCAGGTGAAAAGAAGAGTTATAAGCACTCCAAAATAAAAACAAAACAAACCCCAGCCAAGTACAAAGTCTATTTCCATTTCCTTTTATACATCCTCTACATATATCACATACTTTAGCATTAGGAGAATAAAGAAACAATTCAAATAAAAGGGAATCTTTCTTGTATTTTTTGTCTACAAGGGTTTTTTATTTAACCTACCAATTTTCTACTCTAAGCACAAGGGATTTAAAAGCTATCAATATCTAAAGTAATTTTAAGGTGATCTAGTACTTCAAAAATTTTGTTCACAGGAAATATAAGCCTAAAAATAGCATTATTTTAAGAGGCAATTTCGCAACAGAAAAAGGCAGTGGTAACAGTTCAACTGATAGAAATGATTTAAACAAAATACCTTCAAGAAAGTAGCAACAATGTAGAAATTTTTCTTAAAATGTAGCACCATTACCTCAATGAATAAGCAAATTTCAAGATTTGAAAATTACCTAAGAATTACACATATTTTTCATATAATCTATATTTAGAAGTTCAAATTATATAAATTGCTATATTAAGTTTTCCTTCTACTTAGGAGTTCATCACAAGTTACGTTACAAAATAAAAAGCGATTTCCTAATGAACAGTGACTAGAATTGTTACAAACAAAAATTTTTCAACATTAAGCAATTTTATTCCACATGTAAACTTTTATCAAGATAGATATTGTTTACAAACAAGACAGATAATCTGGTCAAGGTATGAATATATTTGCCAAAAACATTTGATCTTCCTAGTGCTTTTCATTTCTTGCATAAGTTTCTTCATTCAGTCCTTTTCCTAAAATCATGTAACAAAGTATAGGTCAAAATGCCTTTTTAGTTTTTAAAGTACCCTCTTACTGAATGCTGCCAGCAATATTTTCATCAAATTACATTTTATAATCATGTACTATATGTTCCATGTGTGTATACAAATTTTTCCAATCAATAAATATAGCATCAGCACACTATGTATGATTTCTTTTAAATGATTGCTGGCTTCAGATAATTAAGAATCACAAAATACGGCAGCAATTATATATGGTTCTCTGAAAGATCAATTTAAAGTTATAATGTAATGATGGAATATAATTTAATAAAATACAAATGACATTTATAGCATGAAGAGTCCATGGTTGACTCATCAACAAATCAAAGAAAAGTCTCAGAGAAAGGCTTTGAAAAAGAAAGCATGTTTCCTGTTAGAAGAATTTATTGTTTCCTTCCTAAAAGTGGCTAATTATGGACATAAAAATGTATGAATGAATGGTCCTGAAATTCCCAGAAAAGAATTAAATTTTGGATGCAGTAACTGATGAGTCAGACTTTATCATAACAAGCTGAAAAGTAATATGTTGGTAACCAGAAGATACAAGTGCTCGTTTTTACAGAGGTAAAGTTTATTACATTTGAAACAATACAGCAGAAATCTCAAAAGTTTACTCATTAAATATAGTTTAATTCTTACAAATCTCCTTTTGAAAATGCAGTTCATCTATGCTGCAACCTCAGAAGTTTGAACTCAAAATGAAATATGAAAGCAGTACTCAGGGAAAGGGCATCAGCAGAGTGGCTTTGTCAAATGTCTGTACAAATCAGTACATACCTCTTCTGTCTGTGATACAACAGGAAAAAATGATTCTAAACATATCCACGTAAATGCAGAAAAATACATTACTATTTGAGGCAGACCATGCTAAAATATAATTTACAATGATTAGTTTGCATTTATGATGGTTAATAATGCCTTTAGCTTAAAACCAATGAAATCAAGGTTAAGTGAAATTTTGCAGTGTTTGCTCAGTCTTTTGTCCTAAACATTAGCTCATCTGAGAAGTAATAAGATTGGAAAAAAGCAAATGACCTGATCCTTTTCGTTATGTTTATCACTTTCTCACTCAGTCATACTAAATGCAAACAAATCAACACAGCATCAAGATTTTTCACATATTAAAATGAAGACTAATGACCTGTGAAGATAGACTGTGTACCATGTGTTATTTAATAGATGAAACTTGCAATTACCATCAACTCATTTTTTAAATAACACAAAGATTTACGAGGCAAAATAAACATTTGATTTAAAAATTCTGCTATTCAAGATACTCAGGTGTCTTTTTTTCTCATTGAGACTGATATGGGTTGGGTCTTTTAAAAACCTGAAGAGGAGTTGGTAAGAGGAAAAAAATCCTCAAAGCTTTAAAAACCTCAACTGGTAGGAGTCCATACAACTACTATGCTGGCATGAAAACAGGCTTTTTTTCTGCCATAGAACGATTCACTTTCCCATAGAAGTAGTTCCTCCAAGCCAACTATATAAATGTGTAAATCAGCTCACCCATGATTAAAACTGAAGTGATCCTTCAAAAATAGGAGCATGACACCTCACCCAAAAAGATCTTTTAAATCATTGCTAGCTGAACTGCTATTGGTCATAGTAGTTGGTGGCTGTGCAAAGTTCTGTGGGTTAAAGAAAGGATTAGCCTGCATACCGAAGGCAGATTGTCCTATCGTGTTCATCTGTGTTCCCATTACTGAACCGCCCATACCTGAAGACCCTTGAGGAGGTACAAACTGATTAAGCCACTGATTTGGTTTCTGTTGTGATAACTGGTTCATGCTAACTTTGGGTTTCTGAGGGCCAAAGAGATTATTAAGAGCAGACATATCTGTGGGTCTTTGTTGAGTCTGCTTCGCACCAGCAGGAGGAACACTCACAGCATTGAAGTTTGGCAAAGTGGAAGGTGTTCCCAGTGTCATCTTGGTCACTCCAGGTGTGCTTGGACCACTGAAGAAGTTCTGATTTGTATTAACTGGCATGTTGAATCCTGAAGTCTGAAAGCCCATGTTAGCATTTAGGCCATTTGTTAAATTTCTCTTTGTATTATCAATTGGTGTAGAAAACATCATGCCAAGGCCCGTGGAAGGAACAGAAGTGAAGGTACTTGAAGAAGAAATTTTAGGGGTACTAACAGAAAGATTGGTCAAAGATGACATATTATCCATCAATGTGTCTGTCAGGTCCTTAGTCTGAAAAATATGAGGAAATTACTTTATCTCCAGGAATTCCAACTCACATTAAAATCAGTAAACATTTGAGAAATTATAGCTTAACGGACTGCTAACCATGGCCAAACCTAGCTTGCTACATATTTTAGTAAGGCTTTTTAAAAATAAACATTTGCAAGCAATTTGATGATAGGGAATACAAATTTGTAAACTATAATTAAATGAAATCTTTCCCCCACTGCCCTCCATAAAAAAAAAAAAAGAATTACATTTTTCTCATTAGATCTGTATTACAGAAAAGGATACTGTATTAACTTTATCAAAAAAAATTTTTTGGAAATTTATTTTCTCTATGCTTATATAAATATCTACAAAATACTCTTTATTTTGCCTCTTGGCCCACAAAGATTTTTCCTAAAGGAAGAATTTTAATGATTAAGAAGTAACAAACAAAATTTATATATAGCTTTTAAGATAATGTTATTTCTGAAACCAATAAGAGTGAAAGCTTTCTACAAGCAGAGACCTTAATCACTGGGATAACATAAGCACCTAGAATAGTTAGTACCTGGAACATAGCAGGAAATAAGTATTGGTCAGAACATACAGGTAAGTACTCCTAAATCAAGTTACAAACCTGACCATTACAGAAAAAGGCAAAAATTGAAAATCAGTTTTTGCTCAAAAATATATAAATGCATGAATACAATACTCCTGATATTTCAAAACAAATAGAGTTGAATTAGCACCATGAGAGGTAATATTTTTTAAGAAACCCTCCTGTTCAACTAGCTTCCTCTTTATTGGTAATAAGCACTATCACAAAACTTTATATATTAGGCAGGCTCTTAAGGAGTTGTTGGAAAATCCTTTATGCCGATACTTAGACATTACATATAAAAAGTATTTGCTGAAATACATTATATTATAAAACACTAGTAGGTAGACAAAGTTCTATACTACCTTACTCCTTAAAAGGAGTATTCCTGCATTACACAAAAGAAATGAACTCTGACCTGTTTGACTGGAGCAATAGGTGTGTGCACTTGTGGTTTAAGAGGCTGCTGGCTTTTCAACTTCTGTGCCTGCTCTTGTTCTTTTGCTAATTTTTGTTTTTCTTCAAGTGTAAGTGATGCCTTAAAACAAAACAAAACAAAATCAACTGACCATCTTCATAACTCCATTTGTAAAACTGTAGATTTCTTTTTTGATATGTTTGATGCTAACAAGTAGTCTACAAACCACTACTGTACTGGCGATTGCCATGGTGTTTCGAATTACCGTAAGATTTAACTTTAGGTAGAAACTCACAGGATCCATGCTAAAATAGAATCATCTTTCTCCCGACAATGAGAATATCGATTAGGTGATGTCATTTCATAAAATCAAGAGATTCTTGTTCAACAGTATTCTATCTCCAAAAATATTTTAGGAACTCATAAAAAAGCTTAAGAAGGAAACAGCTTCTTTCACTGCTAATATCTGCATTAAATTTGATGTCTGTCTTTTTCATTTTGGGGGGGTGGTTATTTTTCAATTATTTTATATTTTTAAAGATTTTTATTGAAATACAGCTGATTTATAATGTGTTAGTTTCAAGTGTATAGTAAAGTAAGTCAGTTACATATATGTAAATACACATATATTCTTTTTTTACATTCTCTTCCATTTTATGTTATTACAAGATACTGAATACAGTTCCCTGTACTACACAGTAGGTCCTTGTTGGGTTATCTTTAATGTCTGTCTTTGTCTTGTAACAACTTTGCTAACCTATTAGCTCACAGTACATTCTCTTAACAATTCTGTAAACCACAATGCCCAGTAATTTCTTGGCTACACATACAGGTACTCTTATTTATTGAAAACAGAAGCAGAGCAGACACTGTAAAATTTATCAAGGGATGTGACCAGCAAAGTGCAACAGAAAGGACAAAGAGGTCAGGTGGATCTAAACACGTTACCACATGGGAGACGGAATAATAAAGGAAGTTAAAAATCTTAAGCATGTTTATACTCAACATGGGTCAGGTCATGATCCAACGATAACTTTTAAATCTCATAAAAATAAGTAAGGAATGTTTCTTATTAAGTTAAGTAGTATTTCCCAACAAAAAGTCCATAGTTTATTGAATTCATATAATATAAATATGAATACTCAAAGAACTGTAAAGAAACTTACTCTTTTATGTTTATTCTGTAACCCATCTTCTTTATTTTCTGATTCACCACCAGTCAAAAGGTCTGTTCCAATGCTGTTAAAGACTTTGTCGATCTGCTGAAATAGAAAAAAACTTCAACCACCTGAATGGAAATGCAAAATTGTGACTTCAATGCCTAAAGATCTGAACCCCTGGAAACAGAATATACCGTCAAGCACTTTTTACCAAAATTAGAATAAATAAAATATTTTCTTACCTGAGACCCAACACTTGTAACTTTTGTCTCCTCAGAAGCATTCATTTGATTTCCTAAATCCAAAGATCTGTAAGAGAGAGTTGGGTTATGACAAAGAAATAATAAGGAAGACATATTTTTAAAATATACTGAAAATAGTTCATCTACATGAAATTTATTATAATCTAAACAAACTGCAACTTCATTCTTTAGGGAGAGTCACAATCTTTTTCATTATTTAATACTATTAGTGTCTGCTTGCCCCCAAAAGTAACATTTGTATACAAGTCTTTTTTTTTTTTAACTCAATATTTGAGATTTACCGTACAATTTTTTCAGGGTGTCACAAAACCAAGCAAGCATGGTTCTTACCATTGGAGAGTTTACAGCTCCCTGAGACAAGATCTGATATGGGGAACTTAATACGATTAAGTTCAGAACCTATGATTCTAACAATAAATGCTCTAAACACCGAATGAGTGATGTGGGCAAGACCTATGACTTGAAAAATGGGTAAGACTTAGATAGGAAGAAGAAGAGAAGGTTCATTTACATGTCAACTATAAATACTAGATAAGAAATCTTTCTGTTATGATTTTCAAAGATTTTTCAGGTGCCTATATTAATATACTAAAGCCCTCAAACATAAATATACACATCCCAGAATACTTAGCACATACAAAGGATTATTTCATGTCATTCTACACCCTGCGTATTTACTTTCATAAAGCTTTCCTCTTACTCTGGAGAAGAAGCTAAAAAGTTTCTTTTGGGAGACCTAGCCCATTACTGGTATCAATTTTACTGATTTTTGGATGTCTTTAGGCTCAGGATTAAATTTTAACAGGCATTCTAAAATCATGCATTTTTCTGTGGGGCAAAGAATATAGTAGAGATTTGGGAGTTCCTTGGTGACCTAGCAGTTAAGGATCCAGCATTGTCTCTGCTGTGGCTAAGGTTTGATCCCTGGACGGAGAACTTCTGCATGCCATAAGCATGGCCAAATACATATATATATGTTGGAAATTTGATCACAGAACCTGGATTTTCCACTGAGTAATTTTCATCTTTCCCCTCCTCCTTTGAATACTAGTATTATGCAAATAATTTAGAAAATCCTCTCTAAAAAAAAAAAGCAAAAAAGAGGTGGATGCTGTGGTACTACATACGAAATGAATTCTCTATAAATGTTTCTGGGGTTAGAGAAAATAGAAAGGGAGAAATCAAAACACCAGGGTTGCAGAGATTTGAAAAACATTTTTATGTGGTACAGCACCCAAGTTTACAATGCCAGTGACTATTGTGACAGATTTTCTCAGAAACAGAATTTTCTTTATGTAGAGAAAAACGCTAAGATTATATCATATTATACTTTCGTATTCAAAAATGACATCAGATTTTCAACAACACAGTATTTTAACTCAGCTCAACTTAGCATATTGGAAAAATTTTATATGTTTTATATATAGTCAACTGAAATCCTTCAATTTTTCTAGTCCATATTCCAGAAAATCAATCATGACATAACTTTAATGTTACTCCTGGACCATGTGCAATTCATATGCAACCTACTTACTTCTGCTGTTCTTGCATTATATGAAGTTGCTCCAGTTTAGTCTTATGTTCAGACTCCAATCTATTAAGCATCTCTTTTATGACGGAAATGAAAGAATTGAACTGGTGTAATAAGAAATTGATATGATTATCATGTTTCGAGTTAGCAACAAAGGTAATCTAATAAGATAATTCAACGAGTTATTCACAATATTCTCCATTCTTACCAGAATATGACCCACTAATTGCACTGATGTAACAAGAACAATGTATTTTAACTCAATGTATCATGGCAAGCTTTCAAGTATGCGGGTGATATAGCTGATGAGACTTTTAACTTCCAGAAAACATGTCTCAATGAGTTTTATATCCTGAGTTGTCTAACAACTATTATTTAGCACTCTCATGTAAATTAACCCCAGCAGTTATTATATATTGATTTTTCTAGAATAATCCCAAACTATCTAAATTTGTGCATATCTGAAAATAATCTGTTTAATAATGCATAAAAAATTACCCTTGGAAGTTCCTTCATGGCTCAGTAGGTTAAGGATCTGGCGTTGTCACTGCTGTGGCTCTGGTCACAGGTGTGGTTTGGGTTTGAACCCTGGCCTGGGAATTTCCACATGCCATGAATGCAGCCAAAAAAATATTTATTCTTTATTCAGATTGTACAAATGACATGTTTGGCTAAAATAAACCTTATTTTCTAAAAAGTTAATAGAAATACTAAGTATGCCTAATCTAACTTCCAAAGAGTTAAAGTTTAGAAAATATATCTAACTCAGAGTCTTAATTAGTTTAAGCTTTGGTTAAACTTCAGGTAAATGATAATTCTTATGGTAATTCAGGATCATCATAAACAATTTATGTGAATAATACCATACATTATAGGAAGAATCTAGAAACTGCTTTCTTCCCATCCCCAAATCATATATCTTTGGGCTGGATGCTTATAAATACACTATTTTATTAATTCTCAACTCTTCAAAGAAAGTTTATTCATATTTCTACTTTATAAACGAGGGAACTCAGACTCAGCAAGAGACAAAACAACTTACTCAGAAATATTAAGTAACTTATATGGCAAAATTAAAATTCACACCAAGTCTGTCTCCAAAGCCTATACTCTTTTCTACTACATCACACTGCTTCTCACCATGCTCTATCATCCATTTATCCTTTGTCTTACCATAAGAGTAACAAAAGGCATATTTCCTTAGCAGTTTACTACGACTGAATCTCTGCTGATTAGTTTTTTCAAATTTTTAACAAAATATAACACACTAACAAAAAGTGCACACATATATATACACATATGTCCAAAAATGTACAAACTGAATTTAACTGGTAGCCAGAAAAAGAAACAGAATACTGGCAACACCTAGAAGCTTCCTTGTGTCCTGGTCATTTCCCATCTCCCTCGCTGCTGTGTGAGTAAACACTATTGTGACTTCTGGCAGTGTAGTTTTAACTGTGTTTTATATAAATTGGATCACTCAGAAGATCTTCTGCATGTGGCAAATCTTCATTTGCTCAACATTATGCTTATGAGATTCATCTATATTGTCGAGGCATTGACATACTAGGCCTGCACTGCTCTTCCTGGAAAAGCCCACTTGAAAGGTTGGTCTATGGCTGGTATCCAGGAACTCAGATTTTAGAAGGGTTCCTCCTGGTGAGTCACTGAATCTGGGGCTGGCCCCAGGAACCATCCCCAACACGGATTGTGAACTGTGTTTTGATTGCTGCCTGGTATTTGCTCTTTTCTTAGTCAAATGCTAAAACTGTGTTTCCCCTAAAATTATTTTATCTTTTTCATATTATCCATTATATACTTAGATTATTTTAAATCAAAACCAACAGAAGAGGGCAGTCTCGAATTAGGTATTGTGTCCATGAAATGAAGAGGAAAGCAGATCACATCCATGCTAATTACTGTAAAATACTGGAAGATATGAATCAAAATATTTCTGATAAAAACAGACCCCTGAAAAATAACCGTAAAGCTGGAGAAAACACATTTCATTTCAAATGGAATTACATATTCTAAAACAAGCATTTGAGAATATTTTAAAACATCCTAAGTCATGAATATGAGGACTAAGAACAGAAATGACCAAAAGCTTAAGAATATTTTAGGCATGCTATCATCCCATTTCCCCCCACATTCAGTCTCACTGCTTGCCATTCCTACTATTAACACTGCCATACAAGATATGAAGAAACTATCAAGCCAAAAACTGAAATCTAAGGATACAAACTTTTAGGGGCTATGTTACCACTTCAAGAAATTAAATTTTGGATCTGATTAATTTTACAAGCTTTTCTAATTCCAAAACTCCATTCAGTCAGTGCTCTCCCCTATGCCAAACGCTCTCTGCTTAACTCTCAGCTTTCTGCTTCCCTCACTGTTCTAATTCACCTTCAGTGCTTACTTCCGAAACTTGCCAACCTATCTATTTCTGACACTCTCAGTTAAATAACAACCCTTCCCAGTCGCTTCCATTATACATCATTAAATACCAGTTCTATGGTAAATAAAATGTCTTGTCATTACTCTGTGCCTCAAATTTTCTCAGTTCAATAATAATTTTTGTTTCTGGCACCATACTAAGTGCTGGGGATAATCACCAGCTTTCTAAGAAATTCAGAGACATAGTATATAGCTGTGAAAACTACAGTAGCAGAGGTAGGCATAGAGGTAAATTCTATGATAACCTTTGAGTATATAGACACTTTGCTCATACATTTACCACATCCTGAAAGTTCAAACACCTAAACAAGACAAGCATTTACAGTCTACCATTCTAGTCTCAATTTATCTTTCTCTCATTACTCCCTATTATATTATAGGTATCTCTCAAGTTAGATTATTCATTCCCTGTGCAGAAAGACTCTAAAATGGTCCCCTATCTCCTCATTCTACTACTCTGCATTTGTAATAATCCCCTATCTTTGAGCCTAGGCAGGACCTGTGACTTGCTTATAGCCAACAGAATATGGCAAAGGTAATGGGATGGTATTTCCTTGACTATACTGTAAGAGACTATAATTTCCATCTTTCTAGCAGACTGACTCTCTTTCTGGCTTTGATGAAATCAAACTGCCTTGTCAGAGGCCCATGAAGCAAGAAACCTAAAGTGGCATCTGGCACCAGAGAACAGTGAATGTCCAACAGCCCAAAAGGAATTGAACCCTGCCAGCGACCACTGAAGTGAGCTTAGAAACAAATCCTCCCCAACTGAGTCTTCAGATGAGATGCCAGTCTTTGACTGCAGCATTGTGAGAAACTCTGAGCAGAGAATCCATGCCCTGGCTTGGCTGACCCACAGAAACTGTGAGATAATAAATACATGTTGTTTTAAACCATCAAGTCTGTGGTGATTTGTTAGGTGGCAATCAATAATAAATACACAACCCAAACATATTTTTTCCTTTGTTCATGTCAATTTCCAAGCCACAGATTTGAAGTACCCCAAATCATACACATCTTTCAATATTCTGCTCATTTATTATCTCAGTAAGGCCTTCCAACTCATATACTCCTTACTTTGAACCCACAAACCTTCTTCATTTAACTCTTTGGCATATTTTTCCTTGCTTTAGCAATATTTATATGTAACATATTTATATATTCAATGCCAAGAAAACAGTAAGCCAAATAAATCGAATAAAGCACAAAACTACTCCTACCTGATTGAGATTAAGATTGTTTTCAATACTCAGCGGAATCAGATGAGGCAATACTTTTCCAGCCAGCTGCTCTTTGGTAATTCCCAACTTCTTATGAGTAAAAGTACATTTGTAAATACCTGATAATAAGGAATAAAGACATATATTACAATTCAATACTATAAATTAATAGAAATTAGAAAAACAGCAGGAGTTCCCGTTATGGCTCAGTGGTTAACGAATCCAACTAGGAATCATAAGGTTGCAGGTTCGATCCCTGGCCTTGCTCAGTGGGTTAAGGATCCGGCATTGCCATGAGCTGTGGTGTAGGTTGCAGACGCGGCTTGGATCCTGCATAGCTGTGGCTGTGGTGTAGGCCAGCGGCTACAGCTCCAATTAGACCCCTAGCCTGGGAACCTCCATATGCCATGAGTGTGGCCCTAGAAAAGGCAAAAAGACAAAAAAAAAAAAAAAAAAAGCAGTGCATTTATGAAATTTTGTGCTAATCAGTGTAGTTACAAATTTTTCCTTATCAATGGTTAGAACAAGGATGCTGTTACATATGGATCAGAATGTTTTCAGCCTTACTGTCAGCTTAGAATTAACATACCATGACATATTTATCCTGTATTCTTTTGGCTTAAGAGCACTATTTAATGATAGTATAACATTGAAAGCCTGTTAGAACTATGCAGAGTTCTTAGATGCAGCAGTAAGGCTATGGAAAGTCTCTGATTGACCTTTCGTTCAAACTTAAGACGCCTATTCTGAAGTGTCTAAGTATAGGTTCTACACCTTTATTCATTTCTTTAACGAATCAGACTCAACATCTCTGAACTTAAACAATTTAATTCAACTCTACACATCATTTTCTCTTGCCTTACCTCTCTACTCAACTTTCACGACCTTGCTTGTTACACCTATTCCACAGAGCCTTCATTTGGTAAACTGAGCACGCCTGCTCCTCAGTCTTTGAATATTTTTGTGTTACAAGCATTTTTTATATAATCCAAAGCTTTAGGACACACCATCTCCTATTATTCTCCTGTTAATGCACACTTCACTTATATACTCAAAGAATGACTTTAAGTGCCCACTAAATGCTTGTTTAAAGGGCACTATGCTCACTACTTTCCCTCCAGTTGTTCTCACTGAATTTTCATAAAACTCCTATAATGATATTATTTTTATCTTCATTTGATAGATGAAGAAACTTTTCAAAGTCACCCCAGGAACTGGAACAGCCAGGATTGAGGATAGGGCTCTTTCCATTACGTCAACCTCCTTCTCAAGAAGACTAATTTCTTTGCGCTCAAAAGGTTCATACTGTATCACAAAAGTTCCATGTCTACAGAGGTTCACAACAGATGACTTACTGACCATTCCTACAAATATTTACTGAGGATTTTCCATAGATCAGGCACTATAGGAGATATTAAAGATACATGGCTGAGGAGTTCCTGTCGTGGCGCAGTGGAAACAAATCCGACTAGGAACCATGAGGTTGTGGGTTCGATCCCTGGCCTCACTCAGTGGGTTAAGGATCCAGCATTGTGTGAGCTGTGGTGTAGGTCACAGACACGGCTCAGATCTAGCATTGCTGTGGCTATGGTGTAGGCCAGCAGCTGTAGTTCCAATTCAACCCCTAGCCTGGGAACCTCCATATGCTGCAAGTGCGGCCCTAAGAAAAAGACTCAAAAAAAAAGGTACATGGCTGAATAACATAGCTTTTCTTCAAAATTAAACAAGAACTTCAAGCTTAGTAACTTCTTCATGTTTCTGTGATACCAAAGCTGTGTCTATCTCTATTAGTAAAGCAGACCCCGGCATTTCCAGCACTGGGCTTTAACTATTTATAAACAATTTCAGAGTTTTTTGAAAAAGTGATTTGTAATTATACTGAACGAATAGAATGTGCTATAAAATGCTTCATCAGCATATTACTTACTTAGCAGTGAAAAAAAGACCTGCTCAGATTTAAACATAACTAAATTAAAAACCAGCTCTAGGATTTCCCATTGTGGCACATCAGAAACAAATCCGACTAGTATCCATGAGGATGCAGGTTTGATCCCTGGCCTAGTTCAGTGGGTCAGGGATCCAGTGTTGCTGTGAGTTATGGTGTAGGTCACAGATGCGTCTTGGATCCCACATTGCTGTGGTTGTGGTGTAGGACGGCAGCTGTAGCTCCAACTCAATCCCTAGAGCCTGAGAACTTTCATATGCCACAGCTGTAACCCTAAAAAGCAAAAACAAACAAACAAACAAACAGTTCTACCATTTACCAGTTGTATAATCTTGAATAACTTATTTCATCTCTCTGAGCCTCAGTTTCCTTACTGTAGAACAGAAATAAGAGTATCTACCTCTTTGGATTTGGGGGAGGACAAAATAAGAGAACGCAGAAAAAAAGACTCAGAATAGTGCTTCTTACATACAAATTGGGTATCCCAATTACTATGAAGACTGGTATCAGCATTTCAAATAGTTTTGTTTGCATCTCTTATTTAATATCATTTTATAGGGAAAACTATATGCCATCATGATATTTGTGAAGCTATGACTCTTAAATGTCTTACTCCTTTGTAAATGTCAAGTTCTACCACTTTTGCTAAAATTAACAAAAAGGAAAGTTATATCATGACATTTACCCAATCATTCTTTAGTTACTGAGTGCTATAGACATGAAAAGAAGAAAATGGTTTTAGAGATTGGACAGTATACTTGCATGACTATGAAATGATAAAGTAGCATCAAATGACATTAAGTTTTCAGCTACCTAAAATTCCCATGAGGACCGCAGGTTCCTTGGATGGAATTTGTTGTAAGAAGGGTAGAATATCATCAAGTACAAACCACTTATCCAAGTATTCCAAAATCTTTCCCAAGCACACTAATGAATTTACACGAACCTATTAAAAGAAGTAAACTGAATTAGTCATTTAAAGTCTTTGCAATCTAGAACAAAATATTTAAGTGCTAGTATGATCTTCATATAGGTATATGTTAAAATCCCAAGAATAAAAGGTTTAAAAGCTCTCATCTTTTATTAATATAGGAAATTCACACATTTACTAATTCCCCTGACTTCTTTCAGAAAGAATTTATGATTGCTTTACCAGGATCCTAGGTAGCTAAAGGTAAGGAGTGACTTGAATTTTATATCATTTTAAATAAAGTAATTGGAATTTGAAAAGCTTTACTGTATACCTGTTTGCTAAGAATATTTCCTCAGGGTCATTTGCATTACAAAAAGGACTAAATTCTTCCACCAAGTGATCAGTTTTACTGGGCTTTCAATATTTTTCTCTAACTCATGTTCAAGTCATTCTTAACCTAAATACTTTAACAACATGTAAAGGGTATATTTGTCCTACATGAAGTTTTCTATTTCTAAATATAACTATAATACAGTTACTAAAACCTAATATTTAGGAGCTATTTTATCAAAATTCTATCTATATTCTCTCGATAATTTTTTTTTTTTGTCTTCTTGCCTTTTCTAGGGTCACACGCGCAGCATATGGAGGTTCCCAGGCTAGAGGTCTAATCGGAGCTGTAGGCACCGGCCTACACCACAGCCACAGCAACATGGGATCCAAGGCACATCTGCAGCCTATACCACAGCTCAAGGCAACGCCAGATCCTTAACCCACTGAGCAAGGCCAGGGATCAAACCTGCAACCTCATGGTTCCCAGTCAGATTCGTTAACCACTGAGTCACGACGGGAACTCCAATAATTTTGGTATATATTTCACACCCTACTTTTTCAGTCGGAATTTGTTAAGATAGAATATTTTGAGTTAGGTTCCTAATTAATTAAACTCTTATTTTCAAAAATAAAAAGTAAACTAAGAAAAGCAGAAAACAATTTAGTTGGTAAAAAAAAGCAGGTTGATTTACAGTGTTGTGTTGGTGTAGGATTTTAATTTTATATATACATTATTTTTAATATTCTTTTCAATTATGGTTTAATCACAGGATATTGAATATAGTGTCCTGTGAAAAGCACATTTCTGCAAGAAAGATGGAAATGAAATAAACTGTGACTTAAAGCTGAAAAGGATTAAAAAAATTACTCAAATTTTGTACTGAAGTACTCAAAGTTAAGGGACAAAAAGCAAGGTCAGGGATGGAATATTGTAAAATTATATATCATTGAAAACTACAGCTATTGCTCACTTTTACAGTACTATATTCTGGCTATTTACAGCCAAGACGAAATATATAGACAAACTATAAAAGTTTTATTAAACAAAAAGAAAATTATTTAAGCCAATAAGTAAAAGAAAGGAAATTATTAACATGCAATTACTTACAGCAAGGGAAGACGTTTGCAGACATGCATTTTTAATTCTTGGTATCAAAGCATTTTTCATGGATGGATAGTCTATAAGATTTGCAAAGGTTGGAATGATGTTTAGACAGAGTTCCTGTTAAGAAAATAAACTGGATCAATCTTAGAGAAAGACTTCCACATATTAAAAAAACATTTTGCATTTACATGGCTAATCTCTCACACAATTTGGAATGTATATCATTTGATCCTTTCAACAACTATTTGAAAGAAAAATAGTTATTATCAATTTTCAATTTTACAGAAGAGAAAAGATCAGAAGACCTTACCCGAATTCATGCTAGGTCATAAAACTAGCATATGTACCAAAATTCCCTGACCTCATTCCTAATTTCTTTCCCTGATAACACAATTCTTCATTTAAAAAAAAAAAATTGGAACATCTTTTAAAA
Source organism: Catagonus wagneri (assembly GCA_004024745.2). Taxonomy (NCBI): domain Eukaryota; kingdom Metazoa; phylum Chordata; class Mammalia; order Artiodactyla; family Tayassuidae; genus Catagonus; species Catagonus wagneri. Next base: position 11,467,022 of record PVHT021183619.1, on the reverse strand, counting down.
AAAATAAGTTTTGCTGTCTTTTACACTGAAGGAAAACCAAGTATAAAATTATTCCTCTTAAATAAGCAATTTCTTAGCTGTTACATATATCCATATAATGGAATACAATTCAAACATTTAAAGATGTTTTTTCAGAGTTCCCACATGGCTCAGTGACTTAAGAATCCAATGGCAGTGGCTCAGGTCGCTGCAAAGGTGTGGGTTTGATCCCCAGTCCAGCTCAGTAGGTTAAAGGATCCAGTGTTGCCACAGCTGCAGCACAAGTTGCAGCTGTGGTTGGATTCAATCCCTGGCCCAGGAACTTCCATATGCCACAAGTGTGCCCATAAAACAAAAAAATACAATTTGTTTTCAAAGATTGTTACTATCAAGGATAAATGTAATAACACACTGTTATACAACCCCTATTTTTAAAACATCTTACCTGTCTACATGCTTAGGAAAAGAGACTGGAAGGATATATCTGGAAATGTTAACTGTTGGCATCTCTGAGAAAGGATTTTAATTTTCTTTATTTTTTAAGTACTATAAATTCTGAAACTAAAACAAGTATAACTGAAAGAAAAAGTTATTTAAAATACTTGTGTTAATTAATGCCATGCCATAGTGTAAATGACTGGAACTGGGAACACGGAATGAGGATAACAGAGGAGGTAGGGAATGATGGAGGATTAAATGAGATAAGGAAAAGAACAGGAAATGGCTTGAAAACTAACTGGCTGAAGAACAAACATATCAGATAACTTATAGTCACAAAAAGTGACCTTACATGTGTGACATCTGCTTCACATTTTAAAAAATAACTTGAGTCGGAAACTTTTAAAAATTAAAATTCTATGTTTTTCTTTACTAGAATCTCTACACTGGCAAAGAGACTATAAAGTTTTTTTTTTTGTCTTTTTGCCTTATCTAGGGCTGCACCCGCGGCACATGGAAGTTCCCAGGCTAGGGGTCTAACAGGAGCTGAAGGTGCCGGCCTTCGCCACAGCCACAGCAACACGGGATCCGAGCCGCATCTGCAACCTTCACCACAGCTCATGGCACCGCCAGATCCTTAACCCACTGAGCAAGGCCAGGGATCGAACCCGCAACCTCATGGTTCTTAGTCGGATTCGTTAACCACTGAGCCACAAAGGGAACTCCGAGACTATAAACTTTTAAATACAAAACCTTTTTTAGGAAGCAAGATGTTCTTAACATAAGTATTATTTTCCAAAGTGGAAAAAAAAACAAAAAACTAAATTACATTTTTAATAGCAATCCAAAATTTTTTTCCAGATAAACCCATAGAACCAAAATTACAGAATTAAAGTAGCAAAATCACAGAATTATAAGTTTGGCAAGGTTCATAATGTTTTAATAGTACTTTGGTAAAACGAAAGCATGACTTAAATACACTAGGAATGGTCACACCAAATTACTATCTACTTTTCTACCTTCCTGCTATATACATTAACTTCAAGGCAGAAGGAATATTTCTGTATGGAAGAATGAGTTACCAAGCATGAAAGAAAATTATGAGTATGGCAAGTACCTACTGAACGCTTTCATAAGAAAAAGGTACATATATCTTTGTCATTTTCATCCGTATGTTAATTACTCACTGAGGAAGAATGTTTACAGCCATCCAAACTACAATAAATCCTATCTTCCAGAACAGTACATGACTGATAAGTGTATAATGCAATTCAATGGATTAATATATGCTATTAAGTTTTATATAAAAAATGTGACGAACTTAAAATGTACTTTACTTCCTTCCTTAGCTTAACAAGCAAAAATCATCATTAAATTTAAAAAAAAAATTGAATACTATACCTGGATCTGAATGGAAGGAGCCTCTAGGGCTCTGTAAACCATTGGCAGGACACTGTTCTTTATCTCATCAGGAGGAGTTTTGGTTAGTAGCAAATCCATTTTTTGGAGGAAAATTAACAAAATCTGCATTAGAAAGGGGGGGAGACAATGTATTAAAGTCTAGAATCTTTATGACACTTTACATATGCCAAAATTTAAAGTAGCTTCAAAAGAATAAGTTACGTATTTTGACACTCACCATGTTGCTAGCCTGAAGGCATGGAAGACAAAAAACATACAAATCAAGTCTCTTAAGTTTCTAGAGGCACAATATTTAACATCTGCTCTCAGTTTAAACATTTAAATAAAGATTTTTCTTAACTCTCACATATCTTCAGTCATATATCACTCACCCACCAGTACCAACTATCTGGAAAGCTACTGGGTTAAAAAAGAAATAAAAGCCTGGAGTTCCTGTGGTGGCTCAGCAGTTAACGAACCCGACTAGTATCCATGAGGACATGGGTTTGATCCCTGGTCTCAGCCAGTGGGTTAGGATCCAGTGTTGCAGTGGCTGTGGTATACATAGGCTGGCAGCTGCAGCTCTGATTCAACCCCTAACACGTGAATTTCCATATGTTGCAGGTGCAGCCCTAAAAAGACAAAAAAATTAAAATAAATAAATAAATAAATAAATAAATAGAAGTCTGAGGGCGGCCAAGTCAGATGTGCCAAAGAAGTAAATTCCATCACTCAGGTGTCTATGAAGTTCAAGAGAAGAAAAGGTACAGAAATAAAACGGAAATATTCTAGAAAGAAACATTTTTTTTTGTCTTTTTGCCTTATCTAGGGCTGCACCTGCGGCATATGGAAGTTTCCAGGCTAGGGGTCTAGCAGGAGCTGTAGCCGCCAGCCTTCGCCACAGCCACAGCAACGCGGGATCTGAGCCGCGTCTGCAACCTACACCACAGCTCACAGCAACACCAGATCCTTAACCCACTGAGCAAGGCGAAGGATCGAACCCACAACCTCATGGTTCCTAGTCGGATTCGTTAACCACTGAGCCACGATGGGAACTCCAGAAAGAAACATTTTCAATTGTCCCCAATCAACTGTTTGCCATCACATACCTAAATTATAAGGCACAAACTACCCTTCTATTCATGCAGAATACTTAGTTTTGCCAAGGCTCAGTTAAAAACTTTTGGAAGGAATTTTTAGCTAGACTACTAAGGCAAAATAAGAATTCAGATGATAGGTTCCTTAGGATCCTATCTGATTGATGCACAGCTTAAAGAACATGTGATTCCATTCCTTTCCCTCCTGACAACTTGACCATGTTTGGAGAACTCTGCTTCGCAGCCTACAGTTCCCTCACCTGCCCTTTCTTTACGCAGAGTAACTCTTTTTTGCCTTACCACCACAGACTTCCTTCTGTTCCCCTCATTTCAAAGGAAGGACCATAAGCAGCCTGTCATAAAAACCATTGAAAGCTAAGTTTCTGTAGTAGCAGAAATTTAGTAATTCTTGCCATGTGCCAGAAAAATTACATTAACCTCAACAACACCTTTCATTTCAGAAGTGAGCAAAATAGAAGCTTTAAGAGAGTAATGACTTGCCCAAGGAGATGATAAGGCCAGATTCTAAACTAGGTGTGACCCTACTGCTCTTAAATCCAAGTCTATCTTGAATCTGGCAATAAATATTGTAATATAATCTGTATCAGAGACTAATTAAAATCCCCTTAACAACACACACTACTATTACTTCCATGGTGCTGTAAGTATTTTCTCCCTTCTGGTGAAACTATTTATTAGCAATAAAATAAAGAGAAACAACTGGCATAAGCCCTCTACAAATTAAAGACCCTGAATAACAGAACAAACAAAAACTTAAAAGAGCAGGAGAAAAATAACTTGATTTCCTAAACCTGTAACTTTCAATATGCCAACAGGAACAGTATAACATGTGCAAAAATCTCATTACAATTTTTTTTCTGAGACAGTAACTTCTGGGGAGCTATAGACATTTACTTATAAAATTCAATTGTAATTTTAGAAATGGTTCACTTCAAAGATATGCAAAATAGTTTCTAACTAATGGAAAATAAAGTCTCTCATACTTACCTCAATTCTTTACAAGTCAAATATCCATTCCTTTTGTTTTCAGTAACAGTCCTCATTGACTAAAAATCACTGAATAACAGTAGATAAATACGAAAAAAATATCTACATACATACCTGTATTGGCTCCTGCTGCTTAAAGACAGGGCCAAGTTCAGGTAGAATTAACTTGACATATTCCTCTTTGGTACATTCTTCGGCAATGAGTAGAACATTGGGCAAAACAAAAGGTACCATGTCAGGGTTTACAAACTCTGAAGTCAAACAAGGCAAAATTCTCTGCACAATGACACGCTGAAAGGCAAAAATGTTTTCATAAAACTAATTTTTATATCAGGTCTTTAGTATTAATACTGAAGTCAGAGTCTAACATCTCCAATCCCTTTGGGTGACTATATAATTTATAGTTGAAACTGGGATGCTTTTCAGAGTAAAATAGGGTGTCATTGCTAATTATGCCAAGACAAAAGATATAATTTGGCAATGTCACAGCTAAAAGGGGACATATGGTTTACCCTTCCTTTAGGAAACCTTCCCTAATGACTCTTCACTAACACATTTCTCCTCTTAATTTCTTCATTGCTTAAACACCATACTGCACTACTAATTGTTACTTCATGCATATCAATTAACCCTATCTACACTTACTATAAACGTAAGGGCCTTGAAAGCAAGGATAGTATTTTGTTTTCCCTTTATTCTCCACAGTTAAGTAAAAGGCTGGATAAACAGTACATAACCAACGACTATTTGATGTATTAAACACTAGAGATATTTCTGCAGAGAGGGATTACTAGTTTTCCAGCCAGTGGCTTCTTTAGCACTCACTAATATTTTCTTATCATGATTTATATATTTACCACTTAATAAGCCAGAGAGGGAGAGTAAAGAAATTGGACAAACTAGTATCAATACAGAAGTATCCCCTTTAATTGCTGGTGAGACAGTGATTTCCATATGACAGCTTATGGAATTCTCTTCTGAAGTTTAATGTCCAAGTGCTATCTTTGCATAGGCAGTCTCCTTCTAATTTTTTTAAATTCTATTTATTTTTGGACAATGCAAAAAAAGTCCACTAAATTTTTTATTTCAGCATGCAGCCTTTTATAGCCATTTATGTACCCAAGGCAAAAATTACATTTTTGGGGGAAGAATTATATTACAGTAAGTCAAAGTAACCTTTAAATTATAAACTCCTGACTAAAATAAGAAATTGATCAACAACAAACCTTGGGCAGTTTTGGTAGAACCTTTGGCAGTCCCTTGAAAAACTGTGATTTTTGAAGGTTATCTCTTTGGAATAAGGTATCAAAATACTGCAGTGTTACCGCACCAACATCATCAAAGAAGGGAATCTAAAAAACAGAGAAATAAAGTTATTTATTTATTTACTTATTTCTTTATTTTGCTTTTTAGGGCCATACCCTCAGCATATGGAGGTTCCCAGACCAGGGTTCTAATTGGAGCTACAGCTGCCAGAACTAAGCCACAGCAACGTGGGATCCGAACAAGTCTGCAACCTACACCACAGCTCATGGCAACACCGGATCCTTAACCCACTGAGTGAGGCCAGGGATCAAACCCGCAACCTCATGGATGCTAGTCAGATTCGTTTCCGCTGTGCCACGATGGGAACTCCTAAAGTTTTTTTGATAAGTACTGAAGTACTTCTCATACCTGAAACTGACACAGAACGGCAAAAAAAAAAAAAAAAAAAAAAATTCAGAAATATTTAGCAAAATTCTAGAGACCACTTAATAAAAATTCCAATTATAAAAATCAGAATAAGAAAGTAATAAATTAGGTGAGTTCCCTTCGTGCCTCAGTGATTAACGAATCCGACTAGGAACCATGAAGTTGCAGGTTCGATCCCTGGCCTAGCTCAGTGGGTTAAGGATCTGGCGTTACCGTGAGCTGTGGGTGTAGGTTGCAGACGCAGCTTGGATCCTGCGTTGCTGTAGCTGTGGCGTAAGCCGGCGGCTACAGCTCCAGCTAGACCCTCTAGCCTGGAAACCTCCATATGCCATCGGTGAAGCCCTAGAAAAGGCAAAAAGATAAAAAGACAAAAAAAAAAAGGAAAGTAATAAATTTGAGTTCCCATTGTTGCTCAGAGGAAATAAATCTCACTGGTATCCATGAGGATGCAGGTTCGATCCCTGGCTACACTCAGTGGGTTAAGGATCTTGTGTTGCTCTAAGTGTGGTAGAGGTCACAGAGCAGCTCAGATCCCACACTGCTGCGGCTGTGGTGTAGGCCAGCGGCTATAGCTCTGATTAGACCCCTAGCCTGGGAACCGCCATATGCCACCAAAAAAAAAAAAAAAAAAGGAATAAATCATTTTTCCTCTCAATGTCCATTTTTCAGAATCAGTACCTGTGAGTTGGCTACATAGTAACATTTTCCTTACATAACTAGTAAAATATTGTAAAATTAAGTAAAATATCTTGATGGCATAAAGAGTGCCACTTACTTAAATCCATGCTTGTATGAGTGAATTAGAGGGTTATGAATTCTTGGGGTGTCTAGAACTTCTACATGTCTAATTATAACTATTGCATCTCTCTATTTGAAATATTAATTTTATATCATACCACTTATATACATAATTTAACTGTTTAAGATTAAAAGAAGTGGAATACTTAATACATTCAAGAATACTGACGCTGGGATGGAAATGCTATAAAATTTGGTTGTGATGACTGTTGTACAGCTATAAAGGTAATAAAATTCATTAAGTAACTGAAAAAAAAGAATACTGATGTTATCTGAGGATTTCATCTGACTAAATCTTGCATCAAAAGCATTTAATCAACTTTAACTCATTTTTTCTCCATCTATCTAAGCAGGAATTAGTGTGTACTCACCTTTGTCATTTGATCTGCATCTGGTCTTACAGTTGGAGTTACATTTAACAGTAGTTTTACGTGTTCACGGACTTCCTCAGGTATATTTGTAAGTGAATTAGATCCTAAACGACTCAACTATTCAAGAGTGAAAAATTAAATATGAATATAAAATATTCAAAAGCTACACATTTATACTGTCGAAAGTTCATTTAAGAAAACTTTTTGAAGTTTACTAAAAATATATTTTTAGATTGAACAAACTACTAATTCTTAACTATTGCAAGATAACTAAACACATTTTTAATACCTGAAATTGTTTCTATTCCTAGAACAAAATGTCCAGCATTTTAGATCACATTTCAATTTTCTTTTTTCTTTTTTTTTTGGCTTTTTAAGGCCGTATCCACAGTATATGGAAGTTCCCAGGCTAGGGGTCGAATCAGAGCTGTAGCTGCCGGCCTACGCCACAGCCATAGCATTGTGAGATCCAAGTGGTGTCTGCAACCTACACCACAGCTCACAGCAACATGGGATCCTCAACCCACCAAGGAAGGTCGGGTATCAAACCTGCATCCTCATGGATACTAGTCAGATTCATTTCTGCTGAACCACCACAGGAACACCCTCTTTTTTTTTTCTTTCTTTTTCATTTTAGAGAATTTTCTGAACACATTTTAGAAAAAAAATTGAAAAAACACAATACATTTTTAATGCAAGCAAATATTTAAAGGCAAATACCTGATCCAACTGTCTACTGAAACTCTTGTAAATATCTTGCTTGTTAACTTCAAATATAGGTTTCCCTTTATTAAATACAGCATACATGACAGTTCCTAAAGAGTACATATCACTAGCTGTTTCACAGCTCACAGAAAGTATGTATTCAGGAGCCAAATATTCAGGATTTGGAAGACACAATGATGGTAAATTTGGGTCCCATTCTTTACATGGAAACTTAGGCTACAATAAGACAAAAAGAATTACATCAATTAAATATTTTAAATGAAAGGAAACCACTATCAAATAGTAGTAATCTAGCTTTAAATTCATACTCAGCTATGCAAGTAAAAATGTCAGCACCACTTTTAATCCTAAATTTCCCCAAATCCCAAATCTCGAAAGTGCATGCAACAAACTGAGAGATAAGAATAAGAACTCTTATAACTGAGATTATTGCAGCTCTCTCCCAGAAGACAAATTATCACCATAGTATAAGAGGCACTAAGGATATATGGAAAGATCTGGCCTATGCTTTATGATACACAGGCTTCAAATTTATGGGCTCGAACAGATTACTGTTTAAAAGCTTGCTCTGTCGCTTACTACCCATGTGATTTAGTTAAAACGTTCAAAAGGCTGTTCTAAAATTAAACAAATGTATGAAAAACAAACCTAGCACAGTGCCTGGCCCATAATATATATTCCACCAATACTAGTTTTTTTGCTCCCCTTAAAAATGTTTACTTAAATTACACATCTATTTTAGGTCAAATCACAGTCCATTTAACAACTATACACAGTAAAAACTTGAAATATTGCAGTGTTTTCCTAGATAAAAATAGGCAGGTATCATAATCACTAAGTAACAGGTGCTTTAGAACCAGAGAGACTGGGTTAAATCCTAGCTCTACCACTTACTACCTGCTTAAATTTAAGCAGGTTATTTTATTTTTATTTATTTATTTATTTATTTGTCTTTTTGCCTTTCCTAAGGCCGCACCTGCGGCATATGGAGGTTCCTAGGCTAGGGGTCTAATCGGAGCTGTAGCCAACGGCCTACGCCACAGCCACAGCAACACAGAATCCGAGCCGCGTCTGCAACCTATACCACAGTTCACGGCAACGCCGGATCCTTAACCCACTAAGCAAGGCCAGGGATCGAACCCGCAACCTCATGGTTCCTAGTCAGATTCGTTAACCAGTGAGCCACGACGGGAACTCCTAAGCAGATTATTTTATTCTAGGAGCCTGATTCATCTGTATTATTCCTATATCTCACTGAGTTGTGAGAATAAGTAAATACATTAAAAGTGTTTAGAAAAGTGTTTCAATAAATGTCAGCTATTATTTTCACTGCTACAGTTGTTACCATGCTCCCTAAATAAGATTCTGTGGTCCAACAAGTTAGAGAAACACTGCTAGAGATTCACAAGGTTTTTTAGTATATCTGACATCCTGAGGGAAAAAAAGCCTACTTAAAGCAATAGTTAAGAAATTGTTAGCATTAAGCAAATAATTAATGAATTAATAAGCTAAATACTCTTAGGTACAAGTGACACAGAAATGTTCTTTTCTTTTTTTTAATGGTGAAAACTGTGGCATATGGAAGTTCCAAAGCCAGGGATTGAATCTGAGCCACAGTTGCAATCCTACGCCACAGGCTGTAGCAACACCAGATCCTTAACCCACATCGCTGGGCTGGGAATTAAACCTATGCCAACACAGAGACAATGCCAGATCCTTAACCCACTGCCCCACGCAGCAGAAACTCCCAGAGAAATTTTCTATAAAGCCATACATTTAAACATACCATTGTACCACATATTCTATTTCTATACATTTACCAGGCCTACAAAATCTCTAATCTATTCCAGATACAATTACAAATTTCCAGAGCTGTAAAAAATCAGAAGACTAGGGGGGAGATTGGATTAAGATGGTGGAATAGAAGGACTAGAGCTCAACTTCTCTCCCAAATAACAGCAAAAACACAAACAAATGCCGAGCAGCCTTCAACCAAATGGACTGTAAACTTCCAAAAAAGATATTCTACTCCAGAAGACAAAGAGGAGACCACATCAAGAAGTAGGAGGAGCTATTACACAATAGAAGCAACCCCATGCCTCCCGGGTGGGAAGCCCCACAGACTGGAAAGTAACTGCATCAAAGAGACTCAGCTACAGGACTGAGAGTTCTGAGCCCCATGTCAAATCCCCATGCCGGAGGATCAGACACAGGAAGAAAGAGACCCCGGAGCATCCGGCATTGAAAGCCAGTGGGGCTTGTGTGCAGGAGCTCCACAGGACTGGGGGAAACACAGTCCCCATTCTTGAAAGGCATACACAGACTTTCACGTGCACTGGGTCCCAGGGCAAAGCAAAGTCTCCATAGGAATCCGGGTGGAACGTAACTGCAATTCTTGGAGGATCTCCTGGGAAAACAGGGGAGACTGGGGCTTGTTTTGGGGGAAGGGCATGGGCAGTAAAGCTCTCAGGAACATTCATCAGTCTGCATTTCTCTGGAGGTGGCCATTTCTGGGAAAACCTGGTCCCTCCCATCAGCGCTGAGAAGCCCCAGGCCAAACAATAATCCAGGTGGGACCACAGCCCCACCCATCAGTAAACAGGCTGCCTAAAGACCCCTCAGGCACACAGTCAGCCTCTAATCTCATCCAGACACAAAGCCTCACCCATCAGAGCAATAGGAATCAACCCCACCTACCAGTGGGCAGGCACCAGTCCCTCTCATCAGGAAGCCTACAGCAAGCCCCCTCCATACCAACTTTAGCCACAGGGGACGCAAACACCAGAACTAAGAGAGGCTACAACTCTATTGTCTGCAAAAAGGTCACCACACCAAAAACTTATAAAAATGAAAAGACAGAAAACTATAACTCAGATAAGGGAGAAAGCAAAAACAGCTCAGTGATGAGGAGATTATCAGCCTCCCAGAAAGAGACTTTAGACTGTTGATGCTGAAGATAATGCAAGACACTGGAAATAAACTGGAGGCAAAGATTGATCATTTACAGGAAACACTGAGCAAAGAAATACAAGCTGTAAAAATTAAACAAGAAGAGATGCAAAATACAATCACTGAAATAAAAAATTCATTAGAAGCAGCCAACAGTAGAATACAGGAGGCAGAAAAACGAATCAGGGAGGTGGAGGACAAATTAGAGGAAATCACTAACACAGAAGAGAAAAGAAATAAAAGATTGAAAGGAAATGAGCAGAGTCTCAGAGAACTCTGGGATAATGTTAAACGCACCAACCTCTGCATTATAGTGGCGCCAGAGGGAGAAGAGAGAGAGAAGGGGGACAGAAAAAATATCCGAAGAGATAATAGCTGAAAACTTCCCTAATATGGGAAAGGAACCACTCACTCAAATTCAGGAAGCACAACAAGTACCATATAAAATAAACCCAAGAAGGAACACCCTGAGACACATATTAATCAAAATGACCAAAATTAAAGACAAAGAGAAAATATTGAAAACAGCTAGGGAAAAGAAACAAATGACATACAAGGGAAACCCGATAAGGTTATCAGCAGATTTTTCAGCTGAAACTCTGCAGGCCAGAAGGGAATGGCATGATATACTTAATGTGATGAAAGGGAAAAATTTCCAACCAAGATTACTTTACCCAGCAAGACTCTCATTCACATTTGAAGGAGAGATCAAAACCTTTACAGAGAAGAGATTTTTGCAACACTAAACCAGCTTTACAACAAATCCTAAAGGAACTTCTCTAGGCAGAAAAGAAAAGGCCACAACCAGAAACAAAAACACCACAAATGACAAGGCTCACCAGGAAAGACATATATACAGTAAAGATACTAAATCATCCATGCACAATTATGCTACCAAAATCAAAAATCATGAGGAGAGCACAAATGCAGGTCACTGGAGAAGCACGTGCAATTAAGAAACCAACAACTTAAAACAATCTCATTTATATATAGACTCCTGTATCAAAACTTCAGGGTAACTGCAAACCAAAAATCTACAATTGATAAACAAACAAATAAGAAAAATCAACTCAAATACAACATTAAAGATAGCCATCTTGTGAGAGGAGACAACAAGAGAATAAGGGAAGGAAAAAGAGCAACAAAAACCCCAAACAGTTAATACAATAGCAATAAGAACATACATATCAATAACTACCTTAAATGTTAATGGACTCAATGCCCCAACCAAAAGACAAAGACTAGCTGAATGGATACAAAAACAAGACGCATATAAATGCTATCTTCAAGAGACCCACCTCACTTCTAGGGACACATACAAATTGAAAGTGAGAGGATGGAAGAAAATATTCCATGCAAACTGGAATCAAAAGAAAGCCAGAGTAGCAATACTCCTATCAGACAAAATAGACCTTAAAATGAAGAACATTTTAAGAGACAAGGAAGGGCACTACATAATGATCAAAGGATCAATCCAAGAAGAAGATATAACCATTTTAAATATCTATGAACCCAACATAGGATCACCACAATATATAAGGCAAATGCTAACAACCTTAAAAGGAGAAATCAACAATGACACAATCATAGCGGGGGACTTTACCACCCCACGTACAGCAATGGAGAGATCATCCAGACAGAAAATCAATAACGAAACACAGGCCTGAATGAAGCATTAGATCAGATGGACCTAATAGATATTTATAGGACATTCCATCCAAAAGCAACAGAATACACATTTTTCTAAGTGTGCACAGAATATTCTCTAAGACTGATCACATCTTGGGCTACAAATCAAGCGTCAGTAACTTTAAGAAAATTGAAATCATATCAAGCCTCTTTTCTGACCA
>PVHT021183619.1:11403098-11453713 GCA_004024745.2 Catagonus wagneri | reverse complement strand
CATTGTTATCCATGGACATTATACTGAATAAAAAAAAAAAAAAACCTAGAAGCAAATGACAACAAAAATATGACACTCCAAAACCTCTGGGATGAAGCAAAAGCAGTTCTAAGAGGAAAGTTTATAGCAATACAAGTCTACCTTAGGAAACAAGAAAAAGCTCAAACAACCTAACTTTACATCTAAAGCAGCTAGACAGGGAAGAAATGACAAGACCTAAAGTTAGTAGAAGAAAAGAAATCATCAATATCAGAGCAGAAATCAATGAAATAGAAACAAAGAAAACCATAGAAAAGATCAATGAAACTAAAAGCTGATTCTTTGAAAAAAAAACAAAATTGATAAACCCTTAGCCTGACTTATCAAGAAAAAAAGAGGACACAAATCAATAAAATTAGAACTGAAAAAGGGACATCACAGAAATACAAAGGATCATAAGAGAATACTATATGCAACTATATGGCAATAAAATGGAAAACCTAGAAGAAATGGACACATTCTTAGAAAAGTACAATCTCCCAAGACGAAATAACAACATTTACAGCAAGATGAAATACAAAATATGAACAGACCAATCACAAGTTCTGAAATTGAAACTGGGATTTAAAAACTTCCAAAAAACAAAAGTCCAGGACCAGATGGTTTCACAGGTGAATTCTATCAAACATTTAGAGAAGAGCTAATGCCTATCCTTCTGAAATTCTTCCAAAAAATTGCAGAGGAAGGGACACTCCCAAACTCATTCTATGAGGCAACCATCACCCTGATACCAAAACTAGACAAAGATAACACAAAAAAAGAAAATTGCAGGCCAATCTCACTGATGAACACAGATGCAAAAATCCTCAACAAAATACCAGCCAACCAAATCCAACAATACAGTAAAAGGATTGTACATCACGATCAAGTGGGATTTATCTCAGGGATGCAAGGATTCTTCAATATTCTCAAATCAATCAGTGTGATACACCACGTTAACAAACTAAAGAATAAACACCATATGATCCTCTCCATAGAGGCAGAAAAAGCCTCTGACAAAATCCAACACCCATTTCTGATAAAAACCCTTCAGAAAGTGGGCATGGGGGAACCTACCTCAACATGATAAAGGCCATCTATGACAAACCCAGAGCTCACATCTTTCTCAATGGTGAAAAGCTGAAAGAATTCCTGCTGAGATCAGGAACAAGACAGGGATGGCCACTCTCACCACTACTATTCAACATAGTTTTGGAAGTCCTAGCCACGGCAATCAGAGAAGTAAAAGAAATAAAAGGAATTCAAATCAGAAAGGAAGAAGTAAAACTATCATTGTTTGCAGATGACATGATACTATACCTAGAGGATCCTAAAGACTCTACCAGAAAACTGTTAGAGCTCATCCATGAATTTGGCAAAGTCACAAGATACAAAATTAATAAACAGAAATCAACTTCATTTCTATATACTAACAATGAAAGATCAGAAAGAGAAATTAGGGAAGCAATCCCATTTACCATCGCATCAAAGAGAATCATATATTTAGGAATAAACCTGCCTAAAGAGACAAAAGACTGTACTCTGGAAACTATAAGACGCTGATGAAAGAAATCAAGGATGACAGGAACAGATGGAAAGACATACCATGCTCTTGGTATGACTATACTACCCAAGGCAATCTACACATTCAATGCAATCCCTATCAAATTACCAAGGACCTTTTTCACAGAACTAGAACAAAATAGTTTAAAGTTTGTTTGGAAGCACAAAAAAACCCAGAATATCCAAAGACATCCTGAAAAAGAAAAATGGAGCTGGAGGAATCAGGCTCCCTGACTTCAGACTATACTACAAAGCTACAGTATCAAAACCGTATGGTACTGGCACAAAGATAGAAATATAGATCAGTGGAACAGGACAGAAACCCCAGAATTAAACCCAAGCATCTACAGTCAACTAATCTATGACAAAGGAGGCAAGAATATACATTGGAGAAAAGACAGCATCTTCAATAAGTAGTGCTGGGAAAACTGGACAGCCACACGTAAAAAAATGAAACTAGAACACTTCCTAACACCATGCACAAAAATAAACTCAAAATGGATTAAAGATCTAGATATAAGACCAGATACTATAAAACTCTTAGAGGAAAACATAGGCCAAACACTCTCTGACACACATGATAGCAACATCTTCTCAGATCCATCTGTCAGAGTAATGACAATAAAGAGAAAAATAGGGAGTTCCCATCGTGGCACAGTGGTTAACAAAACCGACTAGGAACCATGAGGTTGCAGGTTCGATCCCCGGCCTTGCTCAGTGGGTTAATGATCCGTCATTACCGTGAGCTGTGGTGTTAAGTCGCAGACGCGGCTCGGATCCTGCATTGCTGTGGCTGCATCGTAGGTCAGTGGCTACAGCTCCGATTAGACCCCTAGCCTGGGAACCTGCACATGCCGCAGGTGTGGCCCTAAAATGACAAAAGCCAAAACAAAAAAAGAAAGGAAGAAAAATAGGAGTTCCCTTCATGGCTCAGTGGTTAACGAATCTGACTAGGAACCATGAGGTTGCAGGTTCAATCCCTAGCCTTGCTCAGTGGATTAAGGATCCAGCGTTACTGTGAGCTGTGGTGTAGGTTGCAGACACGGCTCAGATCCCGCGTTGCTGTGGCTATGGTGAAGGCCAGCAGCTACAGCTCCTGTTAGACCCCTAGCCTGGGAACCTCCATATGCCACGGGTGCAGCCCAAATAGGGCAAAAAGACAAAAAATAAATAAATAAATAAATAAAAATAAACAAATGGGACTTAATTAAACTTCAACGTTTCTGCTCAGCAAAAGAAACCATAAACAAAACAAAAAGACAACCCACAGAATGAGAGAAAATATTTGTAAATGTATCAACTAACTAGGGATTAATCTCCAAAATTTATAAACACCTCCTACAGCTCAATACCAAAAAAACAAACAACCCCATCAAAAAATGGGCAGAAGATCTAGACAGACAATTCTCCAAAGAAGACATGCAGATGGCAAATAAACACATAAAAAGATGTTCAACGTTGCTCCTCATTACAGAAATGCAAATCAAAACCACTATGAGGTACCACCTTACACCGGCCTGAATGGCCATCATCAAAAAGTCTACAAGTAATAAGTGCTGGAAAGGGTGTGGAAAAAAGGATTGCTGGTGGGAACGCAAATTGGTGCAACCACTGTGGAAAACAGTATGGAGAGTCCTCAGAAAACTCAAAACAGATTTACCATTTGATCCAGCAATACCACTCCTGGGCATCTATCCAGAGGAAACCATGACTCGAAAAGACACATGTACTCCAGTGTTCATTGCAGCACTCTATGCAATAGCCAGATCATGGAAACAACCTAAATGCCCATCGACAGAGAAGTGGATAGGGAAGATACAGTATATACACACAATGGAATGTTACTCAGCCATTAAAAGGAACGAAATAACTTTTATAGCAACATGGATGGACCTAGAAATTATCATGCGAAGTGAAACCAGTCAGACAATTAGACAGCAACACCCAATGCTACCGCTTACATGTGGAAACTAAAAACACACAATGAACTTCTTTGTAGAACAGTTAATGACTCACAGACTTTGGAAAACCTATGGTTTCCAAATAAGACAGTCTGGGGGGTGGGGAGATGCACTGAGGGTTTGGGACTGAAATGCTATAAAATTAAGTTTGATGATTTTTGTACACCTATAATTGTAATAAAATTCATTAAGCAATAAAAAAATCAGAAGACTAAACCTTCATTACCTCTTGTTCAGAAGGATTGGTTGATGATACACAAAAATCAAAGCCCATTATTTTCCAGGCTCCACTTTTATTCAATATTATATTTTCAGGTGTAACATTTCCATGAACCATTTTCACACTGCTATGCAAAAATGACAATCCTTCAGAAACCTGTCAATGGAAAAAAACACATTTTTACATTAAATAAAATTCCTTGCAATTATAATAATGTCTCAAGAAAATCATATTTGCTGCTTCTCCCAATAAAAGATTTTTATGTTGGGTAACAATTAATTTTCATCATAAATATAGAAATGTAGATATTCTCAGTTGCCAGGGAAATCTAAGCAACAGAGGGAAAAACCCAATTATAAAAACAGAGTACAACTATTTATTAAGTTCCTTTCCATATGCACCAAAGCAAAAGAAAAGACAGCAGTAAAGCACTTTGCTACCCAAATTTATTTAGTTTCTGAGTTAACAGACAGTAAATACCAAGAAATACCTTTGTCAATTTGATTCTAATTCTTATTTTTATCTATTTACACTTCATACTGAAATTAAGATTTTTCTGAATAGTATTGTGCTCAGTTTTCAAATATTAACTGATGTTCACTCATTCTCACATTGGAATAGTATTTAGTAATTTTATATATGTGCCTGAAATTACCATGGACTTTGTTTTAAGAAAAAAGAAAACTGGATTTCTGTTTCTAAAAGTAGATTTGGCAAACTAATGCTCTCAGACTTCTAGGACACCATTCTCCCAAGTTTCCCTCCAACTCTATTGGTTATTCCTTTCAGTCTATTATGCTGATTCCTCCTCATTACCCTAAACTCTTTCTTGGACTCAATGTTCAAACTTCTGAATTTTCCATCTACTCTTTCTCTGTGTTCTCACAGCTTTAAACACCATATACGTGTTAATTGCTCCCAAGTGTCTCCAGCATAGGCTTCTGTTCAAAAGTCCAGACTGGTTACCTGCACGCCTTGACTTCTCTCTCCTTGAATGTTTTATGACCATCTCAATCTTGGGAAAAATCCCAAACTGAGCTTCCTCTACAATTCAGTTCTCTCCTCCTGCAGTCTTTCTCATATCATTTAGTGGTCACTTCATTTATCCAGTTTCTTGAGACAAAAATCTTTTGAGTTATCTTGCATTGCTCTAATGTTCTCATATAGCAAATCCATCTGCAAATCTCAATACCTTCACCATCAAAATATACTTAGATTTTGATCCTGTCTTACCATCTTCCCTACTCTGGATCATCAGCATCACTGGCCTATATGACTGTAGCAACCACCTACCTTATCTCTGCTTCTACTCTTCTACATATCTTAATTTTCAATACAGCAGCTAGAGTAATTCTACTAAAACATAATCCAGATCATGTCACTTTCCTGATCAAAATCTTCCAAAGGCTTTTCCTTTTTCACAGAGTAAAATCCAAAGAATTCTTTTGCGTTCAAGGCCTAACAAGCCCTAACCACTATGAACTTTCTGACTTTATCTCCTACTACTTGTCTTCTTACTTACTACTCCCTCTACTACTGCAGGTATTTCACTATTCCTTAAACATATCATGCATGAGTCTGTGTCAAGGACTCTGCACTTGATGTTTTCTCTACCTAGATCATACTTACCCCAGATACCTATATGGCTTGCTTCTTTGGTTGGTTGGTTGGTTGGTTGGTTGGTTTCAGGTCTTAACTGTCCCCTTTTCAGTGGGATCTCCTGACTACCCCATTCAAAAGTGCAAGTCCCCTTTCCTCCCCATCCAAACTATTCCTTCCTCTCCCTTCTCTTTTTTTCTCAAGTACTTAATCATGGTCTAATGAACAATGTATTTACTTAATCTTCTTTCTTCCTCCATGAGAATGTAAGGTCCAAAAGTCAAGAATTTGTGTCTGTCTTGTTTACTGCCATTCCTTCAGCACCCAGAACTATGCCAGAACTATAGCTGTCCAATACATATTTGCTTATTGAATACACAAATATGAAAACAAATTCTCTAAAAAAGCTTTACAATTTTCAACATCAAAGCAAGTCAAGAGTAAAAAAGATAAATAATTCTACTCTAAGAGTTCCCATCGTGGCTCAGCAGTACAGAACCCAACCATAAGGATGCAGGTTCGATCCCTGGCCATGTTCAGAGGATCAAGGATCCAGTGTTGCCATGTGCTGTGATGTAGATTGCAGACGTGGCTCAGATCCTGGATTGCTATGGCTGTGGTATAGGCTGGCAGCTGCAGCTCCAATTTGACCCCTAGCCTGGGACTTTACATATGCCAGAGGTGCAGCCCTAAAAGGTCAAAAATTAAAAAATAAAAAAAGTACTATTTTAGAAAACAATAGCCCATTCAAACAACGAGCATAAGATCAGAACAGACATTTCACCATAAAAAATATTCAGGAGTTCCTGCTGTGGCACAATGGGATTAGTGGCATCTCTGCAGGGCCAGGATGCAGGTTTGATCCCTGGCCTGGCACAGAAGGTTAAAGGAGCTGGCATTGCCACAGCTGCACAGGTCATTAAGTGCAGCTCAGATCTGATCCCTGGCCTGGGAATTCCATATGCCACAGGGCAGCCAAAAAAGAAAAAGACAAACAAAAACAAAAAGCATATTTAGATGGCAAAGAAACATATGAAAGAAAAGGTGTTGAACAACGTTATTCATCAAGAAAATGCAGATTAAAAATCCAGAGAAACCACTGCATACCTATCAGAATGGCTACAATTAAAAGGGCTGAGCATACCAAGTTTTGCAAAAACAAGAAAAATATATAACTTGGATATACCGCAATGGAAATGTAAAATGGCACTACTATTTGGAAAACTGTTTTTCAGTTTCTTAAAAAATGAAATACATACAAACCATATGCTCTAGCCATTAAACTCCTAGGTAGTTAACCAAGAGAAATGAAAGCATATATCCATAAAAAACTTGTGCGTGAAAATTCGCAGCAGCTTTGCTTGCAACAGCAAAAAACTTGAAACAACCCAAGTTATCAACAACAGATGAATGGATAAGCAAACTATGGCACAGCCATCAATGGACTACACCAATGGACTCAGCAAGAAAAGAAGTATTGATATGCACAACTATATGAATGAATATCAAAATAATTACATTGAGTGAAAGAAGCCAGACTAAAAAAGAATACATAGTGTATGATTTTATTTCTAAAAATTCTAGAAAATATAAACTGGTTCAACATGATAGAAGGCATATCAGTGCTTTCCTGAGATGAGAGACAAAAAGATAGCAAGGTACAGGAGGGAAGGATTACAATGGGGATGAGGAAACTGTGGAGGGTCATGGATATGTGCGTCATTCTGATTGTGGTGATGGTTTCACCTATAAACTTATAAAACTGTATTTTGAATATGTGAAGTTCTTTAGCTGCCAATTAATTATACCTTAATAACGCTGTTAAAAAATAATGAAGAGTTCCCGTCGTGGCTCAGTGGTTAACGAATCCGACTAGGAACCATGAGGTTGCGGGTTCGATCCCTGGCCTTGCTCAGTGGGTTAAGGATCTGGCCTTACTGTGAGCTGTGGTGTAGGTTGCAGACGCGGCTCGGATCCCATGTTGCTGTGGTTGTGGCATAGACCGGCAGCTACAGCTCCAATTCGACCCCTAGCCTGGGAACCTCGATATGCCGCAAGTGCAGTTCTAGAAAAGGCAAAAAGACAAAAAAAAAGGAATAAAATGATCTCTGTCCCCAAAAAACAAGGAATCTACTGCATAAATTTACCCTATAAAACTTAAGGTATCTTGGTAGGGAAGGGGAATGAAAATCAGAAAAAGTGGAAGGCATTTATGAAATGCATTCACAAGGTTTAGAATTCAAAAAAATAAAAAAGAACCGCCACATCCACCAATCAACAAGGGTCCTTCTCCAAAGGTTAATTAAATAATCTGACCTAAAGGTTTACATAAAGCAGTTTATATGGCTAAGTATGAAATAGCCAAAAACAATTTTGAAGGAAAATATTCCTTCCACACAATGAATAAAAATACATACCTGAAGCAAACCATATTTGGTTTCTACATCATAAAGTTTATAGTCCTTAATGTCCGGAGATACAGGGGAAGGCAGATTTTCCCAGTTACCCAGAACATTTGCTAAACTGGCAAAAACTGGTTCTGTACAAAACGCCAGGCAATCCCTGTTTTAAAAAAGAAAAATATTAATTGTCCTATTTAACTATCAACAAGAAGGCAGATGATTTTAGATTTATTTTCAGCATTAATGTAACACACTTAGACCAACGAAGCAACACAGGAAGCTTTTTTTATCAATTACAGAGGATAAATCATTTAGTCTTTCAAAATAAGTGTCATACTAGTTGTGATACATTTTTTAAACTTAAAAAGTCAGGAAATAAAACATTATTTCAAAGTACTATTTGAATGACTGATATTCTTTATGCAAAACAAATGAATTAACTTAAAATACTGTTAGATTACACCAATGATATTATACTTATTTCTAAGGTCATAATTTTCAGAATATACTCAAAGGAACCTATAGATTTCCCACAGATGTCTCTGGAGCAAGGAGTCAGAAAGAGGGAAAGGGCACAGCTCTAGCTCCCACATTACTACTTCAATCTCAGAGCAGCTTTGCTTTTATCTATTTTATATATCATTTTTTAAGGTGTTACAACTTTCCAATTTTTAATATTATTGTTCTTTGATTATAAGAATGCTTAGAAATTCAGAAAATGTTAGATATTAACACTCAGTAAGGCTTAAGAGTAATGATCAAGAGCTCAAGCTCTGAAGACAAACATCCAACTTCAAGTCCCAGCATCCCTATTCCT
The DNA here is from genome assembly GCA_004024745.2 of Catagonus wagneri. Lineage (NCBI taxonomy): Eukaryota > Metazoa > Chordata > Mammalia > Artiodactyla > Tayassuidae > Catagonus > Catagonus wagneri. The sequence continues at coordinate 11,445,133 of PVHT021183619.1, read as the reverse complement.
TGTTGGTGAATTTGGAGGCCATGGCTCTGAGCCTCACTTTGCTCTTTTGTGAAATGGTGATAAAAGACCACCTTGAAGGGCTACTGTGAAGATCAAATGAGCAAATGCACATAAAGCATATAACATGTTGACTAACATGTAAGGTCAATAAATGCTTACGATTGCTATCATAATTGCCAAGCATCTGAGACTCGTCCTAACATTTTATGTCTTTGGGCTTAGGCCCTGGCAATGAAGATCTACCAGGTGGTGTAGTAACAAAGTTATATCAAGCCTCTGTGCCTGGACAGTAATTCTTAATAGCAAATATGCCTTTTACTGTTCCATCTGTCAGTAATACCTGAGTAAGTTGAACTTGAACCCACTTTTCAAATGAAAGCATATGCAAAAGCTTAATATGTATGATAAAGACAGAGCTGCTTAGATTGAAGATGAAAATCACATTGTCCTGCTCACTCAGTTATTACGAATGATGATGATCTCGATCTTCTTCTTCATTCTCACAAAAAGCTCATTAACACAGTGGAGAGTGGGCTTTTATTTGCTAAACTGCATTGGAGGAAAACTGCTCAAATACTCCTAAGGCTTCTCTATAGTTTCCAATGATTCCCAGGACTCCTTTATTTTAGTAACTCTTATTTTTTTCCCTTCTAGCATAATCACAAAATTAACCTTGGTCTTATCAATATATGATTATTCTTCAAGCTCAAAGGCATATCTTTCATGAATATTTATTTCCATCATTATGGACAGTTACATATCAGAAGGGCTATATCCTTTCTCAAGGACCACTTCCCCCAGCCACAGATATTTATTAGCCATTCATCTCCTATTCTTTTACTACCTCCACCTAAAATCTAGCTTTCCAGTATTTTTATTCAACAAATTTGAAGTGTTCAGTCCTTACTACAGGGACTCTTTTCTCTCTCCTTACTACTTCAACAATAAACAATCATCATCCTTATTACCCTTTACTGAGCTAACCCTTATTAACCCTATCGTAACCATCACAGGTTTCTTTACTGTCTTGCTCATCTCATAAACTCAACGGAGAAACAGAAAATCCAAGTCTTTGTAAACTCATAGTCTAAAGACACGTACTAATAAGTCCCCTTGTACCACAGCGGGTTAAGGATCTGGCATTGCCACAGCTGAGGTGCAAGCCCCAACTGTGGCGTGGGCTTGATCCCTGTCCTGGGAACTTCCACATGCCATGGATGTGGCCAAAAAATAGGTCGCAGACATGGCTCAGATCCAGTGTTGCTGTAACTATGGCATAGGCTGGCAGTTATGGTTCTGATTTGACCCCTATCCTGGGAACTTCCATATGCTGCGGGTGTGGCCCTGAAAAGACAAAAAAATAAAAATAAAAAATAAACCAAAATAAAATAAAAAAATTTTAAATGATAAAGACACATAGTATACTTCAACCTTGCTCTTTTATTTTTCAACAGCTAAGAACATCCTTTCATGGAGTTACTGCTGTGGCTCAGCAGTAATGAACCCAACTAGTACCCATGAAGACTTGGGTTTGATCCCTGGCCTTGCTCAGTGGGTTAACGATCCAGTGATGCCGTGAGCTGTAGTGTAGATCGCAGACAAGGCTTGGATCTGGTGTTGCTATGGCTGTGGCATAGGCCGGCAGCTATAGCTCTGATTTGACCCCTAGCCTTATAACTTCCACATGCTGGGGTATAGCCCTAAAAAGACGAAAAAAAAAAAAATCCCGTCGTAACCCTCTCATATTAACTCTTCATTCTCATTCCATGGCCTCCTTTACGCACTACTCACCTGTTATTCACTTCCTATTTAAAAGAGTAAAGTTCATCTAACATGAATGATCCCATTTCCCTAAACTTCACCTTAGTATATTAGTGATTCAACTATCCTCCTGAAATTTCTTTTGAGTTCCTCCTACTGGACTTCATTCACATAATGATGTCTTTTCTGCTGGGTTCCAAACTGCCATCCTACTCAAATTATTGAATATCACTAACAGTCTCTCACTAGTCAAATGCAACGGATTCTTCTCAGTTCTTATTCTCCTTTCCCTGGTGCTCCCTAGTGTTAGAGAGTCCCTTCTTCCCTCCTTTGGCTTCCATAACATGCTGCCAATTTTTCTCTTTCCATATGACATGATTCCTCCAGTTTCTTTCCCTGGCTCTTCTTTCCCCTCTACGTTTCAAGTTCTGTCCTCAGTACTTTGATCTTTTGACTCTTGATCTTGAAATTCATTTTTTTCATGGTTTTAATTACTGTCTCTATGTTACCCTCATGCATATCACCCAGTTCTGGACTTTTACCTGGATTACTTTTCTAGCCCACATTTCTTTTGGATAATTCCAGTGTCATCTCCATATTAAGTCATTAAAAACTGGAAGCTATTTTTTCCTTCCCTAAAGTGTTTGTATATCTGTCAATACTATTGTTATTTTTACAACTATAAATGAAAATGCCTTAAGGTAATCTTTAAATTATCTCTATTCATGAATGCCAATAAAGCCCTAGTTCTATAATAGTTATTTACCTTTTTTTTTTTTGCTTTTTTTTTGGGTAGGGGGCTCATCTGCAGCATATGGAAGTCCCAAGGCTAGGGGTCGAATCAGAGCTACAGCTGCTGGCCTTTGCCACAGTTACAGCAACACCATATCTGAGCCACATCTGCGACCTACACCACAGCTCATGGCAATGCCGGACCCTTAACCCACTGATCATGGCCAGGTACAGAACCCTCATCCTCATGGATACTAGACAGGTTCATTACCACTGGACCAGGATGGGAACGCCTAGTTCTATAACATTTAAATACTATAAAAGAAGCTGCATGGGCAGAGAAAAATATACAACACTGGTCCTTCTCCCTTCAAGAGACTTAAAATGCAATGATAAAATACAAGTTAAAATAATAAAGGTGGGTAGGTTTCTAATATGTGACACTATAAATACTGATAGAAAACACTCCAGAGGAAATAGCACAAACACACACAAAAGAAAGCTTGGAACAAGTGCGGCAAACAAAACTTAGTCCACCTTGAGAAAGAAGGCTCATAATAGTGAGTGTTACATAAGATACAAGTATAGTCTTCTCTGGGTAGTAAAATATTATAAGACATATATATAAGCATATTTCTGGGTAGGCACAGCAGAGTGCCATAACTATGTATCTCTGATTCGCAGTTCTTCTACATAATAGTGAGAATTAAATGAGTTAAATGTAGAGGAGTTCACGTTGTGGTGCAGCAGAAAAAAATCAGACTAGTAACCATGAGGTTGTGGGTTCAATTCCCGACCTCGCTCAGTAGGTTAAGGATCCAGCATTGCCATGAGCTGTGGTGTAGGTCGTAGACACGGCCTGGATCCTGTGTTGCTGTGGCTGTGGTGTAGGCCAGCAGTTGCAGCTCCAATTAGACCCCTAGCCTGGGAACCTCCATATGTCGCTGGTACAGCCTTAAATGATTAATCAATTAAATGTAAAGTATTTAGTATAGTTTTTCACATGGTAAGTATTAGGTTTATTCCTTTTATGTTGAAACAAAAGATTCTGTGCCCTTGGGGGAGGTGGGTAAGTGACAATGGGTAACTGAAGATTCTAAAGTTAAGAATTACATAGAAATCCAAAGTACAAAACAGATAAAAACAAGTTCCCCTCATGATGGAGTGGAAATGAATCCGACTAGGAACCATGAGATTGTAGGTTTGATCCCTGGCCTCACTCAGTGGGTTAAGGATCCAGCGTTGCTGTGAACTGTGGTGCAGGTCACAGACAAGACTCAGATCTGGCATTGCTATGGCTCTGGCATTGTTGCTGTGGCTCTGGTGTAGGTTGGCACCAACAGCTCCAATTAGACCTGGGAACCTCCATATGCCATGGGTGCAGCCCTAAAAAGACCAAAAAAAAAAACCAGATAAAAGCCAAATTGTCCTGGTTGAAGGGAGATGGGAAGCCTGGAAACCTGCCAGTTAGGTTTCTCCACCTGCCTGTTCTTTCTCTATCCTATCCACAAAACACAATTGGCAAACCATTTGGTTAAGATCTTCTGAATTAAAAGAAGAGAATACAGTGCTAAGTAAGAAGGAAGGAATGAATTAGGGGTTATGAGTAATGTGGACAAGGTTTATATAGCTAGGGTATCTAAAGAAGTATTAAAAGCACCACAGGCTTTAGGATCCAGTTAAGATTATACAACATAAGCTTCATTTTATTGTCATTCTCGGCAACAGTTCCCAACCTCATCTTGAGAAAAATAGATGCTGGAGTAACCGAGGGCTATGAACTGACATGCTGGACACAGTAAAAGGTTAAATGTCTAGAACAGTACTACTTGGAACACATAAATATATCCTCCAAATACTGAAACAATGACAAGCGGAGAAGGAATTCTTAGCAAATTAACACGAACTACTACTATCAGGCAGGGACTTATTCTATACTTCTCTTGCATCTTTCATTTGGACTACTGTAGTCTTTAGCACAGAGGAAACAAATATAGACTCATGGCAAATGAAGAAAATTTGTACTAATACTTCAAAAAGAGACACATACATACACAAATAAATTTAAAGAAATAACTAATCCATAAGAACTCCACACTCAGTTTAAAAGGATTTTTTACTGACAGTATACTGTATTGACAGATTTCAAATACAGTTGTTATTTTTTTTAAACTATTTGTTTAGGAAGTCTCATATATAAGTTTTCATAAAAATTTACCTGGATTCTTCTAAAGGATGCTGAACAGTAAGAAGTCGAGGGTGTCGTAGTCGAGTTAACTGTTGGACTCCTCGTTTTAGAGAATCGATGATTTGATCCTTTTCAAATTTTTGATATTTGTCAATCAACTTTTTATCAAAGACAAAAACAGCCACTTCCTAATAAAAGAATTGTGTAATTTTAGTCAAGAATATATAAAAGTAATAAAATTTTACTTGTGTCACAACAGTCTACAAATAGAAATAACTAAAAACTAATGCTATGGAAATTTTAGCACCATGGTAATATTTTTCAGTATCAAAAAGTTGGTTTCAGAGCTCCTGTTGTGGTTCAGCAGTTAACGAGTCCGACTAGGAACCATGAGGTTGCGGGTTCGATCCCTGGCATCGCTCAGTGGGTTAACAATCCTGAGCTGTGGTGTAGCTTGCAGACACGGCTTGGATCTGGCATTGCTGTGTCTCTGGCACAAGCCGGCAGCAACAGCTCTGATTCGACCCCTAGCCTGGGAACCTCCATATACCGCAGGTGCGGCCCTAAAAAAAGCAAAATAAAAAGTTGGTTTCTTCATGATTACCTAATCTAAATATTTTTAAAGGTATGAGACTCTGAGCCCTTATCTAAGAAGAATACAGAAAAAGCTCCGTCTCTGAACTCTGGTATCAAATATACACACAAACTGTGTGTAATGTGTTATCCTGTATGTAGTAATATCTTATTTAACTAGAATTCATATAAAAGTTAAGGAAGTTACTACCACTGCGGGACAGCGGTAATGACCCCGATTAGCAACCATAAGGATGCAGGTTCAATACCTGACCTTGCTCAGTGGGTTAAGGATCCAGCAGTGCTGTGATCTGTGGTGTAGGTTGCAGACATGGCTCAGAAACCATGTTGCTGTGGCTGTGGTGTAGGCCGGCAGCTGCAGCTCCAATTCAACCCCTAGCCTAGGAACATCCATATGCTGTGGGTATGGCCCTAAAAAGCAATAAAATAAAAATAAATAAAAGTTAAAATGTAAAAAAAAATTCATAATGCTATCTATGCAGAATGATAACTCTGGATTATACAACAAAATCTTGAAATGCTTTTTGAAAGAAACATCATGTCAGGGAGTGCTTGTTTATACAAAAACCCAATTTGTAGGCACCTTTTACACATAAATAACCCATACGTTCTCTCCGCTTCCACCCTATCCCCGTCTTATTTTGTGTAGTAACTGGTAATGGTTAACAGTACAGGAAACTGCCCCTCTATCACCACTCTGAGACCAGTCAGAGCTTAATTTATACTACTAAAAGTATACAATCTCCTTAACTTTCTTCTTTCCTTCATTCTCTCTGTTACCCAAAGAAAAAGAGTTCTCATCCAGTCACCCAATCTTAGTAAATCAGTCAAAAAATAGTCATACTGGCAGGTGATATGTTACCACTGCATAATACATCAGTGATTCTAGATCTCCATCATAAATGCAAAGAAAACTGATAAAGTTGGAAGTAAAATTAGCAAAGAATTGATGCTAGCCTTCCAAAATTCTTGAGAAGATTATGAATGACTCAGAATGTCCATAAAAGTCTCTTTCAAAAGTATTTAACTAAACCTACTATTACTCCACTATCTATGAGTTCATACCAACACACTGTTTTTCCATTTTATTGCTGTTCTCTTCTAATCATTTTTGCTACGTTATGATTATTGCCTTTATAAGTTAGCCCGGCACCTTAATTACCCAACAGAGTCACTGCAGAATTCCAAATCAATAAACTTCTCAAAACACAACTTGTTTTAAATTGGAGCTTGTTTAAGTTGTATAAGCTCCTTAAACATATATAAATGATTGAAGAATTTCAGTGGAATGAGTCTCTGAAAAGTTATAACATAAAGGGACTACTTAGTAACTCAAATGGAACATTCCACTTCCTAAGCATTTGCGTACTTTTTAGAAATTATTCCATTCCTTTCAGTAACCAATAAGACAAGTTACTATCGTCATTTCACAGATGAGGACACTGTAGAACAGATAAACATATTATCTAAGATAACACAATTGGTAAGATGAGGAATCAAGTTTCAAACCCAGTCAGTCTAACTCTAGGGGGTCACATTCTTAGTCAATATACCATTCTGTCTCTCCAGAAATAACAGAGTCAAATAATAAATAACAAGTTTCCAGTAAAACATTACATATGCCTCCAGGAAAACTATTTGAGTCAGAACATATATGTATATACAAATATGCATACACACATACATATGAATGTATATATATGAATGTATATACGTATACACACATATATATATATATTTGTATATGCACACCTACATAGTCTTGGCTCTTTTGATCATTTTGAGACACAGAACAAGTGTGAGCTAAGAGCATTACATAATATTAATTTGAACTAAAAACAAATGACCTACATGTTCAAGTTCCTAACTCACTATTCATGTGTACAATCTTATTTTAGTAAGTGTCCTAACACATTTTATAAATGCACCTAATTTAAATGTGTTTATTTTTTCAAGATGTTTTAAGTCTTTAAAAAGATTATGTGAAATGACTCTGGAACTCCTACAATTTCATCACCCTGAAGGAAGAACACTACAGTTCATAGAAAAAGAAACAACACAATCTCTCTCTCAGACATTCATTCACTATTTTAGGGCAAAGAAGAAAGATTCCTACATAGATCAGAATAAGTTTTCAACTATCTTAAAAATATCTTCTCTTTGTTCCAATCAAATAATCAAAATTAACCAATGTCAACAAAGTAAATTATTAATTAACTAATCTTTAGGCCTGATTCTGACTTCCTAAAACTCTTAACCCATACCTCAAAATCTTTTATCAAAATAGACTATCATCTAACTTCTCACTTTATTTCTTCCTTCTGTTCTACACTATACTACCCCTCTGCTAACACATATCACTTGTATAAAAATCCTATACACAAATATATTTATTTTAGGGCTGCACCTGCAGCATATGGAAGTTCCCAGGTTAGGGGGTGAACTGGAGCTGCAGCTACCGGCCTACACTATGGACACAGCAATAAGGGACCTGAGTCGCGTCTGTAACCTATACCAAAGCTCATGGCAACGCCGGATCCTTAATCCACTGAATGAGGCAGGGATCAAATCTGCAGCCTCATGGATACTAATCAGGTTCTTTTTTTTTTTTTTTTGTCTTTTTGCCTTATCTAGGGCCGCACCCGCGGCATGTGGAGGTTCCCAGGCTAGGGGTCTAACAGGAGCTGTAGCCGCCGGCCTTCGCCACAGCCACAGCAACGCGGGATCCGAGCCACATCTGCAGCCTACACCACAGCTCACGGCAACGCCGGATCCTTAACCCACTGAGCAAGGCCAGGGATCGAACCCGCAACCTCATGGTTCCTAGTCGGATTCGTTAACCACTGAGCCACGACGGGAACTCCATGAATACTAATCAGGTTCTTAATCCTCTGAGCCATAATAGAACTCCCATATATATTTTATATACATTATAAGCTTCTTGATGAAAGAAATCAGGCCTTAAGTATCTCTGTACCCACCAAAAGATCTGCACTGAGAAGACATTCAGATATCTATTGCCTATTGGTCAATAAAGATAAGCAATTATTAGAAGCATTTCATTATCAGCTTAAATCAAAACGTTTTTCAACTTTTCATTATGAAAATTTTCAAACATATAGAAAAAATGAGGTTGTGTGATCACCTAATATATCTTCTACTAAGATTCAACAACTGTTAATTCTAATTAAAATTTGAGGCTCTTTACAGTGTTCCCATTGTGGCTCAGCAGGTTAAGGAACCGACATCGTTTCTGTGAGGATGCAGGTTCAATCCTTGGCCTTGCTCAATGGGTTAAGTATCTGGTGTTGCCCAGGCTGTGGTGCAGGCCACAGCTACAGCTTCAATTTGACCCCTGGCCCAGGAAATTTCTTACAGGTGCAGCCTTCAAAAGAAAAAAAAAAACTGTTTTGAGGATATTTTTACAAAAATTACTAAAACAAATGTAAGCAATATTTGGCACTGTTGTTTATTCACTTCCTAGTCTTTAAAATACATTGGCAAAGAGAGTTACCTATAAATAAAAACTATTTTTTCTCAATATCACACCTTTAAACAGGAAAGACTATGAAATAAATTGTCTTTTCTAAAAATTAATATTTGTCAAAATGGGGGCTGTCTTTTGATATGAACCTAACTTATAATTTTTTAATGATTTTTATTTTTTCCATTACAGCTGGTTTACAGTGTCTAACCGAAAATTTTTAAAAGGTACTTTGCTTACTACGACTACACAGTTGAACTCTTGCTGAAAACCAGATAGTTTAAGTAATAAAATCTGAGCTGGTATATACCACTGTGTCTAGGACTCCCTAATAGCAATCATGAACTCAACTAACCTATGCCTCAGAGCCACTAAAGATAGTTTTTGAAACATAGACATTCCACAAAATCCTTATTTTATGGACTTAACATGACTGGCCAGTGATGACTGCCAAGTGTCGTGTCTTCATTTTTTATGTGATTTTTGGGACAATGTCTCTTTCTCAAAACAGCAAAACAAATCTAAATTTTTATTCGGATTAAATTAAAAATAAGTTGAGATGACTGAAAGATAACAAGGTATACTCCTTAAAATTACCAGAGATAGTCTATGATCTTTTTTTTTTTTTTGTCATTTTAGTGCCGCACCCACGGCATATGGAGGTTCCCAGGCTAGGGGTCTAATCACAGCTACAGCCGCTGGCCTACGCCAGAGCCACAGCAACGTGGGATCCGAGCCACGTCTGCAACCTACACCACAACTCACGGCAACGCCGGATCCTTAACCCACTGAGCAAGGCCAGGGATCGAACCCGCAACCTCACGGATGACAGTCAGGTTCGCTAACTGCTGAGCCACGATGGGAACTCCAAAAAACTTCTAATTTCTTACAATTTAACTATAGTAATTTAATTATGCGTCTGTCTACACATATTAGCAAGCTTTACACATGAACACTGGCATCTGGATAATATAATGTAAATTTTGCAATAAGTAAGGGACTGTGTCCAAGCTTACACTTGGTAGAATGGTTAAATATGAATAGATAAATTTTCATTGCATTATTTTCTTTAAAAATCAACCAATTTTCATTATCCTCATGGCAAGAGTAACTTAACTGGGTGTGTTATGAAGATTATGAAGCAGTCAGGGTAAAAGAAACAGGCCAACAAATAAGACTTTTAAGCCAAAATAAGACTGAAGTTGCCTCATTTTTTAAAAAAGAGACTATTCCAAAAATGGATTAACAAGATCATAATAAATGTGGAACACTAGAAGACTCCTCATAAATGTTAAGTTAATCCATTCTGAAGAGTAGCTACCTGAGAATATAGAATCAGGTATCTGTATCTGTTAAGATAAACAGAAATGCTTAATAAATGAATGTTTGAATAGCCCGAGAACCAGGCAAAATTTTATATGTAAACAAACACATACACATGTATTTTTAAAAACACCTTCCCCAAAAATAAATCCCTCAGCTTCATACAAAAAAGCTGAAAGAAATTTCAAAATTTTGAATTATTCTAGTACTTAAAAGGAAGTAAAAGGTATAAAGGTGGGATAGAAACTATATAGCGCTTTTAATATAAATTATTTAAACATCTTAGCAGCCTTTATAGTTATAATGTTACTATTTAACAAATAAGTTAATGATATTTCAGTTTTGAAAGGACATATACATATGAAGCTAACATTTCTCACTTGTACATACAGTTTGGCCAAAAAAATTTCCCTTTAATGAATGGTTTAAATAAAGTATAATTAAAAATTAGAAAAGCTAATGAAACCCAATCTAGGGCATCTGTCTCAGAAATCTCTCTCAAATTAAGATTCCAACATTGCTGTGAGCTGTTGTTTGGGTCGGCAGACACTGTTCGGATCCCCTGTTGCTGTGGCTGTGGCACAGGTCCTGCAGCTGTAGCTCCGATTCGATCCCTAAACTGGGAACTTCCATATGCCGTGGCTGTGGCCCTAAAAAGCAAAAAAATTAAATTAAGTTAAATTAAAAAATAAAAATGAAATAAGCACATCCCATCATGGCTCAGTAAAAACAAATCTGACTAGTGTCCATGAGGATACAGGTTCGATTCTTGACCTCCCTCAGTGGGTTAAGGATCTGGTGTTGCTGTGATCTGGCGTTGCTGTGGCTGTGGAGTGGCCACTGGCTACAGCTCTGATTCGACCCCTAGCCTGGGACCCTCCATATGCTGCAGGTGTGACCCTAAAAAAAAAAAAAGACAGAAAGAAGGATATGTTTGAAAAGAGTTCCTAGATGGAGCACGATAATGTGAGGAAAAAGAATGTACATATGTATGTGTGACTGAGTCACCTTGCTGTAGCAGAAATTTGACAGAACACTGTAAACCAGCTATAACGGAAAAAAAATAAAAATCATTAAAATAAAAAAAAAGAGTGCCTATGTTTATATAACCATTTTAAAACTAAACATGCTACTCTGTAGAATGACTAAGTCAATTTCAAAGTTCTAACAGAATCATGGCCATATAAATTCTAAAGCCAGTAATTAGCTATCAAACTACAAAACTTTAGGAGGTAGAAGAACAGGAAATATTTCACTGAATTTTCAAAAATTAAATAGCCCCTCTGCTCAGAGTGTCTAAAATTTAAAAGGCTAACCCAGAAAGGTTTGGCAGGGATGTGGAGAAACTGTAACTGTTGGTAGATGTGGAGAAACTATAACTGCTGGTGGATGTGGACACTGGTATAAGCACTCTGGAAAATTTTTGGCATCGAACAAATACATACACTATCACCCAGCAATTCCATATCTAGGTAATGTGTCATATACACCAACAGCACAGAACAACATTCTATGCCAATGAAAAGAAAAACTATGTTCAGCAACACAGATGTATCTCATGAACATAAATTTAAGAAAAAGGAGCCAAGAGTTCATGCCATGGTTCCACGTAAAGTTCAAAAACAGGCAAGTATTCTGAAGTGTCCAAAGGACAGAGAAGCAATCACCCCTGGAGAGAAGGGGTGGGGGTGGGGTATGAGGAGGTAATGACTGCAAAGAGAAGTATTAGCAGTGTTTTCCTGATTTTGATGTTTGGTTACACAGGTGAGTTCACCATGAACATTCAAAAAGTTGCTCAGTCATGATTTGTGCATTATTCTGCATATAAATTCTTAAAATAAATTTATATTTATTTTAAATTAAACAATTTAAATGTAAATGTCACCTTGAAATGTCTTACAATATCTCTATTGAGATCTGCTTCTAAATGAACACTTAAAAAAAAACCAAAAATAGTACATAAGCCTAAATAGTAGCTTCAAGTGCTAATAAGCTATAATTAAAGATCTTTCCATTTCAACATTTTTACATGTTGTCTAAGTTTATCCAATAATAACTTACTTTATATACAAAACTGGCCTAAGAACTTTATTTTACTACAAAAAATCAACTATACATTTTTCTTAAAGATTCTCAAATTCTTGATTTCACTTTCATAAAGTATTCACTATGAGTTTTTCTTCAATGAATGTCTCTCAAAAACAATGAAAACCAACAGACATTAGTTTGTGGAAGCATAAAGCCAGAATACTACTACAGATATCTAATTAGGTACAATGAAGGCACAAGTAACTTTTTTGTGTGTGTGTGTCTTTTTTAGGGCCGCACCCTTGGTATATGAAAGTTCCCAGGCTAGGGGTCAAATCAGAGCTGCAGCTATTGGCCTACGCCACAGCCACAGCCACAGCCACACCAGATTTGAGCCATGTCTGCGACCTATACCACAGCTCAGAGCAACACTGGATCCTTAACCCTCTGAGCGAGGCCAGGGATGGAATCCGCATCTTCATGGATACTAGTTAGGTTCATTACTGCTGAGCCATGACAGGAACTCCGCAAGTAACTTTTTATTTACCAACTCTTTTTATCCTGTTGCATTCTAGGTTTCATAAATATGTACTTTCTCTCGGAAGTCATTACTTCTCAGAGGGCTTTAAACATTTAGGTTAAAAAGTTAAAAGTTATAAATGACCTGAAAATTATAATTAATCGTGTACTAATGTGAACTTGAAATAACCCTAGGAAAAAAATACACAGATAACCTTTAAAGAGGTACGCAAATCCTAAAAAAATACTAGCATAAGGATTCTTTTAACTTGGAAATGCTGTTATGTTTTATGCTGGGGCATTTTTTTTTTTTTTTTGGATAATGCTATATGATATTTTTCTTGAAGATTGTATTTTTAAAAAATAAAATGTGAAGGAGTTCCCTTCGTGGGTCAGTGGTTAACAAAGCAGACTAGGAACCATGAGGTTGCGGCTTTGATCTCTGGCCTTGTTCAGTGGGTTAAGGATCCAGCATTGCCGTGAGCTGTGGTGTAGGTCGCAGACGCAGCTCGGATCCTGCATTGCTGTGGCTGTGGCATTGGCCAGTAGCTAAGCCACAAGTGCAGCTCTAGAAAAAGGCAAAAGACAAAAAAAAAAAAAAAAGGAAAATGTGAAATGGATGTAAACTTTAAAAGATATGGTTTAAATATGGTATTTATTTCACTGCCACATAACAACAGAAAACACATTCTTTTGTTTCTTTTTTTTTTTTTTTTTTGGTTTTTAAGGCCGCATCTGCGGCATATGGAAGTTCCCAGGCCAAATGGGAGTTGCAGCTGCGGGTCTATGCCACAGCCACAGCAACACAGGATCCGAGCGACCTCTGCGACCTACATAGCTTATGGCAACACCAGATCCTTAACCTGCTGAGTGAGGCTAGGGATTGAACCTGAGTCCTCATGGATACCAGTCAGGTTCATAACCAGCTGAGCCACAATGCCAACTCTAACACTTTCATACTTTTAACTATTAAAATCAGGTATGACAATCTCCTAGGCCCAAATCTCTTACCTGATGTTTACCTCAAAATCAAATTTAACATCATATATTCTGCTATAAAATACAACTGAAATCAAGTACACTGTATGCTAACGCTGAGAGGGTAAGAAAGATGCCTTTAGTCTCAATGTCCCTTTAAGAGGGGAAAAAAGAACTAAGATGAGTATTCTTTTCCATTATTTTTCACCAGGTTTCTCTGGTGAAAAGATTAGCACTGTCCAACAGAACTTTCTGTGATGATAACAGAAAGTTCGATACCTGCATTGTCCAGCATGGTGATACTAGCTACATGTGGCTGTGGAGCATTTGAAATGTATTTAGTACAACAAAGAAACTGAATTTAATTTTATCTAATTTTAATTAATTGAAAAAGCCATACGTAGCTTGTGGCTACCATCCTATATTAAGTACAGCTCTAGATTATCTATTTTCTATTATTCCTTCGTAGTAAAAACGAGGCTACTGAAAAAAGAATTAAAAGTTTTCAGTTAAGGGAGAAATTAAAATGGGACTTCAATGCCAAGGTGGTTAGAGACTTAGCTATTCCTTAAGGAATTAGCCAGCAGTCCAGACAGGATACTCAGAGTACTGACCCCTGAGGTTTCAAAGAGGCAAAGAAAGAAAATTCAAAACATATCCACAGAGCACACTGACAGATTCTAAAGCTTTTTCCTCAAAGCAATAAACTTGGGGCGGGTGGGGGGAATGTGGTAAAGTTTCATAAGAGAACACAATTCTGGCAGCCAGTAGTTGAAAAATGCTGTATTATTGTACAATATCCAATCAAAAATTAATTGGAGTTCCTACTGTGTTGCAATGGGATAGGGAGCATCTTGGGAACACTGGGACACAGGTGCAATGCCCAGCCTAGCACAGCGGGTTAAGGATCCTGAGTTGCTGCAGCTATAGCTTAGGTCACAACTGTCGCTCAGATCTGATTCCTGGCCCAGGAATTCCATATGCCTGTGGGGCAGCCAAAAAAGAAAAAAAAATCTATCATTTGTGCCTGTTTTTCAAGTTTTATGAGCAACAAGAGAAGCTCCAATATTTACAGTATATGAACTATTGATATAAACACAAACACCTAGGAGTTCCTGTCGTGGCACAGTGGAAACGAATCCGACTAGAAACCATGAGATTTCGGGTTCAATCCCTGGCCTAGCTCAGTGGGTTAAGGATCCGGCGTTGCCACGAGCTGTGGTGTAGACCCCCGATGCAGCTCAGATCTCTCATTGCTGTGGCTGTGGCATAGCTCGGCAGCTGTAGCTCTGATTCAACACCTAGCCTGGGAACCTGCATATGCCAAGTATATAGCCCTAAAAAGGAAAAAAAAAAAACAAAAAAAACACAAACACCTAGAACACTTGATTAAGGACAAAGACACTATTATGTTATCCTATTTTTAATAAAAAATGCAAAGTTTAGTAAATTTGCTATTCTTTCATTTTCTCTTTATATAAGTGATTATAAGAGCAAGTTCTGTTAGTGTTGGAGGTTGGTCATTTACATAACTTCATGTCCTCACTAAGAGGTTTTTATTTTTTAGGGCCTCACTGGAGGCACATGGAAGTTCCCAGGCTAGGGGTCAAATTGGAGCTACAGCTGCCGGCCTATACCACAGCCACAGCAATACTGGATCCAAGCCGCATCAACCTTCACAGCAAAGCAGGATCCTTAACCCACTTAGCAAGACCAGGGATCGAACCACCATCCTCATGGATACTAGTCGAGTTTGTTACCACTGAGCCACGACAAGAACTCACATTAATAGCTTTTTAAGTAATCAAGAAACCACTTATTTTTTGGAAGAGCTTTCGGTGAAAGAGAAAACAACATTCAAAAATGACCGATAAATATTTAAGATTCATATTAACTTTGGACTTAAAGGCTTACAATCAGATAGCAATAACTCTGATATAACTGGGGGGAAAAAAACAATTAGCAATAAAAACAAGATTTACAGGTCAGGTACAAACCACGTATCAGTAATCTATCACAAGACCAAGATTCCTCCTACATAAAAGGATAACCAAAGCCTTCAATATAATTTATTTGTTGTACTCTTTAATATACATGTTTGGAAAATAAGCTGATTTTGGAGAAGTCACAATGCATACCCACAACTGTACAATTTTGACAGTCATTGGAAAATATGTGTAATAAATCCATGTCTTAAAAAATCCTTATGTTTCACCTGCAGGGAAGTAAAAGCACTTTTGGAAACAGTAATTTTCCTTTTTAAAATAACATGTTTCTAACAGATGTTTTAAACCTGGAGATTTTAAAATTCTTTAACAATTCCAAAGGAAGTTGTTAGTAAAACTTAACACTAACAATCCTCCACATTTCTAAGAACCATCTGTTGGTCTCAAGTCAAATAAAAATAAAAATACAATTCATTCAAATTACTCTTCACCTAAAAAAAGTTTTAAAACAATTTTAAAATCAATACACCCCCAAACACATGATTGACTCAATCCCACAAATGTATCCCCTTCTAATGGTAAAAAACTATGAGGTTAATAAACACAAAAAAGTATTCTAGAAATCTACTTTCTAGAAGGCAACAGTATAAAAGAGAGAATAAGGGTGCTTAAAAAAGAATGCATTTAACATTAGAAAAATTTAACTTGAGTATTTTGCCTTAACTTATTGACAAAGATGAAACGGTTTATGGCAATTTTTATTCTAAAACACTGTGCTAAATATTAAAATCTAATATACTCATCTGCTCAACTGATATATTTATGTTTTGAGGGAGTATTTTTGTTTTTTGGTTTTTTTCGTTTTGTTTTGTTTTGTTTTTTGCTTTTTAGGACCACACTCGCGGCTGATGGAAGTTCCCAGGCTATGGGTCTAATCAGAACTGCAGCTGCTGGACTACAACAGTGCCACAGCAATGCCAGATCTGAGCCATATCTGCAACCTACACCACAGTTCACGGCAACATTGGATCCTTAAACCACTGAGCGACGCCAGGGATTGAACACACATCCTCATGGATACTAGTCGGGCTCGTTACCACTGAGCCACAGTGGGAACTTCTAGTATATTATTAGGTAAACAAAATTAAAAAACAAGATGAAATGATATATCAAATAATGTATTTGTAACCAAGAGATTCAAGAGCCTATTTAAAAGCATTGTTTTTGTGTGACTTCATTAGATGGAATGAGAACTAAAGAACCCATTAGTTTTAGCATTTCTTAATATAAAAATGCATACATGCACATTGTGGTACTTATTAGCATGTTTTTTCCAAATGGGCCCTGAATTAAAACTTACTTGCTTTGTTGACTTTTTTGTGCCATTAAAAATCTTCCAAGCGAGTGCATTGCCACCACTGGCAATGTGTCGACCAACATCAAATTCTCTAGTGACAGGATTTCCCATCACAGCACTAGTGACGTCAGCTGTTACTTTTGTAACAGTACTCTTCAACTTATTTAGCATGGACTCCATGGCTGCAATTCTGGGTAGTTATAGTAACCTAGAAAAATAGGTGGACAGGAGAGCACTGATCATTTATTTTTACTTCTTTAAGCTCTTATTCATTACTTAATCTGAAAGCTTAATACAGCCCCAACAATGAGATTAATAATTCCATAAAGATAAAAGCTTCATGAAGTTCCTGTTATGGCTCAGCAGAAACGAATCAGACTAGTATCCATGAGGACGCAGGTCCGATCCCTGGCCTCGCTCAGTGGGTTAAGGATCTGGCATTGCTATGAGCTGTGGTGTAGGTCACAGACACGGCCCGGATCTGGTGTGGCTGTGGCTGTGATGTAGGCCAATGGCTACAGCTCTGATTAGACCCCTAGCCTGGGAACCTCTATATGCCGTAGGTGTGGCCCTAAAATAAATAAATAAATAACATCTTTGCTATTTTTGCCTTCAGAGAACACAATATACTTGAGAACAAATTTAAGTCTAGGACCCAAACTGTCCTTCAACCTCAATTGGCACAGACCAGTAGGAAAAAAGACATATTCGCATTTGACACCAACGTGAAAGTTGCTCAACTATATAAATAACATGGTTCATATTATAGGACCTTTTAAAACTTAAAGAGAGTGTTCTCATTGTGGTTCAGCAGGTTAAGAACCCAAAGAGCGTGAATAAGGATGCAGGTTCGATCCTTGGCCTGACTCAGTGGGTTAAGGATCCGGCACTGCTGCAAGCTCGAGCACAGGTTGCAGATCTGGCATTGCTGTGGCATCATAGGCTGGCAGTTGCAGCTCCAATTCGACCCCTAACCCAGGAACTTCATATGCCTCAGCCAAAAGAAAAAAGAAAATTTAAGTGGTGTAGAGGGTCTGAACCTTTCTTTCCTTTTTTTTTCTTTTTGGTCTTTTTGCCTTTTCTAGGGCCGCAGTCGCGGCACATGGAGGTTCCCAGGCTAGGGGCCTAATTGGAGCTGTGGCCGCCGGCCTACGCCACAACCACAGCAACGTGGGATCCAAACCACGTCTGCGACCTACATCACAGCTCACAGCAACACCAGATTCTTAACCCACTGGGCAAGGCCAGGGACCGAACCTGCAACCTCATGGTTCCTAGTCGGATTTGTTAACCACTGAGCCACGACGGGAACTCCTGAATCTTTCTTCACATGAAAGACAACTACATAAAACCTGAAAGGCACTAATGCTATACTAAGCAAAAAATCTGTGTTTTGTAAAAGTTTTGTCCTCTACTAAAATAATTACTGTTGAACGGTGAAATAATTTAAGAATATTTTTTAAAAAGGAAACCACTATGGCAAAAGGATAATAAAATATGAACAAGCAATAAGTCATAATTTTTAAAATTTTACACACTTCTTGTAATGATGAAGGAACAAACACTAAATTTACCCTCTTTCTGAGCAACTGGAAACTGGACAAAATATATGAAACAAACATTTTCAGACACTGAACAGGCAGCACAGGTACATGATTCAATGGGAAAGCAAACTAACAAGGGGAATCCTAGGAACAGTTAAGCTTTCCACCCAGAGGCACACAGTAGACCATGGAGTAGAGAACAGAATTCCCAGGGGCAGTCTAACTGGCTTAAGGGAAACAAACTGGAATTCAATGATGCTGAGTTGGCTGAGAGTTCTGAGAGAGAATTTCAAAGAAAAGTGAGAAAAGGAAAAAAGTCTTTTTAAAGGAAAAAAAAAGAGTTCCTGCTGTGGCGTGACCAGATCAGTGGTACCTCTAAAGCACAGGAACACAGTTCAATCCCCAGCCCAGCATAGTGGGTTAAAGATCCAGTGTTGCTGCAGCTGCAGCATAGGCTACAACTACAGCTGGGATCTGACCCCCTGGCCTGGGAACTCCATATGCTGCAGGGCGGCCAAGAGAGAAAAAAAATAATAATAAAGAAAAAAAAAGGAGAGAGAGAGAAGGAAATAGTGCTGAAAAAGAGCTCCAGAAATTTGTACAGAGGTCCCTTTGATGCTCTGTTGAATACGAAGACGCACATAAATGGTGTAAAAATTCACCAGACTGAAACTGAGCAAGAGACCCTATTGGCCCTCCTGGGTACAAATTCTTTCCATGTTCCCTGTTTCTTGTTTGTAGGAAACAGGCTTCTTTCAGCCTCCGCGACCTTCCCTGAGTACCAAAGGACAAATTCAAACAGTTGCTTATCAGGGAAGGGAAAAGATTCAGAAACAAAAGAGAAGCAGTCAAAAAACAATAGTGCAGGAGTTCCTGTCAGCAGGTTAAGAACCTAACTAGTATCCATGAAGATGAGGGTTCCATCCCTGGCCTCCCTGAGTGGGTTAGGGATCCAGCATTGCTGTGAGCTGTGGTGTAGGTTGCAGACACGGCTCAGATCCTACATTGCTGTGGTTGTGATGTAGGCCAGCAGCTGCAGCTCCAATTACACCCCTAGCCTGGGAACCTCCACATGCCACAGGTGCGGCCCTAAAATGACAAAAGACAAAAAAAGAAAGAAAAAGTGAAATAAAGAATGTATACATGTATGTGTGACTGAGTCACCTTGCTGTGCAGTAGAAATTTTTTTGTTTGTTTGTTTTGTTTTTGCCTTTTTGTCATTTTAGGGCTGCACCTGCGGCATGTGGAGGTTCCCAGGCTAGGGGTCTAATTGGAGCTGTAGCCACTGGCCTACACCACAGCCACAGCAATGCAGGATCCGAGCCGTGTGTGCGACCTACACCACAGTTCATGGCAACGCCAGATCCTTAACCCACTGAGCAAGGCCAGGGATCGAACCCACAACCTCATGGTTCCTAGTTGGATTCGTTAACCACTGTACCACGATGGGAAATCCGTAGTTTTGTTTTGTTTTGTTTTGTTTTTTGCAGTAGAAAATTGACAGAACACTGCAAACCAGCTATAATGAAAAAAACTAAAAATCATTATAAAAATTTAAAAATTTTAAAAATAAATGTGAAATAAAGGCTTTCAGGAAAACAAAATCTGAAAGACTTTGTTGCCAACATACATTTACTATAAGAAATATTAAAGGAAGCCCCTCAAACAGATGGGGAACTATCCCAGATAGAAATCTGAATCTGCCAAAAGGAACAAAGGACTGAAAATGAAAATTATGCACGCATATAAAAGCTTCTTATGTTATCTTTAAAAGACTGCTGATTAAAAATAACAAAAATATAATATATGTAGAAGTAAAACATATGACAAAACAAACCAAGAACAAGAGAGGAGAAATAAAAGTATATTTTTTAAAGATGTTATTATATGTAGGTAGCATAACATTATTCATAGATTGTGGCATATTAAAGATATATTATAAACCTTAGAGTAATAATTAAAATAATAAAGTGACATACTGAAAAGTCAACAATGCGGAAGTTCCTATGTTATTATTGCAGTGTGGGTTCAATCCCTGGCCAGGAAACTTCCACATGCCATGGGTGCAGCCAAAAAAAAAAAGGGCAAAAGTGGAAACAAAATGGAATCCTAATGTAAAATGAATTAATAAATTTTTTAAGGGATTTCCCATTATGGCTCATGGGTTACAAACCCAAGTAGTGTCCATAATGATGTGGGTTCCATCCCTGGCCTGGATCAGTGGGTTAAGGATGCAGCATTGCTGTGAGCTGTGGTGTGGGTTGCTGTGGCTATGGTGTAGGCCAACAGCTGCAGCTCCAATCCAGCCCCTAGCCCAGGAACTTCCATATGCCACAGGTGTAGCGCTAAAAAGGAAAAATATATATTTTTTCAAATTTTTTTAAAAAGTAGGAAAAGAAGGGAACAAAGAACACGTGACAAATAGAAAATAAATAGCAAAATAGGTTTTAATTTAACCACGTAATTACATTAAGTGTAAATGATTTAAAAATTCCAGTTAAATGGCTGAGACTATCAAACTAGATTAAAAAGGCAAGGCCCAACTATATGCTGCTTAAAAAAACTCACTTTAAGCACACCTTACAAAATGATTTATAATTTAATAATAAAAAAATGTGAAAATACACCAAGCTAGAATGGCTATATTAAAAACAGAACAAATTTCAAGACAAAAAGGGACACTTCATAACGACAAAGTTGTCAATTCCCCAGAAGACATAACAATCTAAAATGTGTACACATCAAATAAGAGAACTGTAAAATAAATGCAACAAAACTGACAGAACTAAAAGAAGAAACAGACAAATCCACAAATGTAGTTGGAAACTTCCTGGGTCTTCTCTCAGTAGCAGATGGACAATTAAACCAAGAAAACAGAAAATCAGTAAGATTGTAGATGATGTGAACAACACTATCAAATAACCTGACAAAAACACTATACTTGACAAAAGCAGAAAGTATTTTGTTTTCATATGTACATGAAACATTTACTAAGATATCTATGCTGAGTCATAAAACAAGTCTCAAAATATTTAAAACCCCTGCAATAACATAAAACATGTTCACTGAGCACAGTAAAATAAAGGTAGAAGTCAATAATAGATAAGTATCTAGAAATATGCAAATACATGGAAACTCAGCAACACTTCTACATAATCCAAGGGCTAGATAAGAAATCACAGAGAAAATTTAAAAATATTTTGAAGTAAACGAAAATGAGAAATCTGTTGTATGCAGGTAAAGTAGTACATAGTAGGAAATTCATAGCTTTAAATGTTTATACTAGGGAAAAAAACCCAAAACCAATCATCTAAGCTTCCACCTTAGGAAGTTAAGAAAAAATAAATAAATAAGAGAAATTGAAAATAAGTAGAAAGAAGGAACTAAAGAGTAGAAATCAGTGAAACAGACTGAATTTAATGTAATTTAATGCTCAATTTAGTAGAAAAAAAGAAAAAAAATCAAAATGAAGCCAAACACTTTTTTTTAAAAATGATAAACCTCTAGCTAAATTAAGAAAACTTTTAAGAACAAAAATGATCAATATCATGGAGTTCCCGTTGTGGTGCAGTGGAAATGAATCTGACTAGGAACCATGGGGTTGTGAGTTTGATCCCTGGCCTCACTCAGTGCGTTAAGGATCCGGCATTGCCATGAGCTATGGTGTAGGTCACTGATGTGGCTCGGATCTGGCGTGGCTGTAGATCTGGCGTGGCTGTGGCTGTGGCCGGCAGCTGTAACTCCTATTCAACCCCTAGCCTGGGAAACTTTATGCCACAGGTGCAGCCCTAAAAAAGACCAAAAAAAAAAAAAGCCAAAAAATGATCAATATCAAAAATAGAAGAGGAGTTCCCATCAGGGCTCAGCGGAAATGAATCTAATACCCACAGGGATACAGGTTCAATCCCTGGCCTTCTTGCTCAGTGCGTTAAGGACCTGGTGTTGCCGTGAGCTGCGGTGTGGGTCACAGAAGCAGCTCGGATCCCACGCTGCTGTTACTGTGGCATAGGCCAGCAGCTACAGCTCCAGTTTGACTCCTAGCCTGGGAACCTCCATATGCTGAGGGTTCGGACATAAAAAGACACACACACAAAAAAAAAAGCCTTATTTTTATAGTGGAAAAAATTAAAATCATTAAAAAAAAAAAAAGAAATCCCACAGATGCTAATCCTATACAGATCACAGAGATTCTCAACAAATCAGATATTATATTATGAATGTTCTTATGCCAGCCAATTAATTCAAAAACTTGAATACAAAGTTAAAAAAATTCTTGGAAGCCATACCTACCAAAACTGAAGAGAAAGTCAGAATGATTTCATATAAAAGAAATCCAATTCATAACTATAGCCCTTCCACAAAGGAAACTCCAGACTCAGATGGGGTTACTGCTAAATTCTATCAAACATTTAAGGAAGAAATAATTCCAGGTTTCTATAAGCTTTTCCAAAAAACAGAAGAAGACAGAACACTTTCATGTTATATAGTCAGGATCACCCTGATACCAACGCCAAATAATGACAGAAAACTGCATTTCAATATACCCCATCAACAGGTTAAAAACCCTTAACAAAACATTAGCACATCCAACAAATCAAACCCACAGCCATGTGGGATTTATCTCAAGAACGCCAGGTTGATTTAACACTCAAAAACAATTCCATGCCATTCACTATATTAACTGAATAATGAGGAATAAAAAAATATATCATCATCTCCGTAAAGGCAGGAAAAAAATGTCAAAATTCAATACCCATTCAATAAAAAAAAAAAACTCTCTGCAAAGTAAAAACAGAAAGACAAATGACATCTTTAAATCCCTACAGCTAATATTATATTTAAAGATAAGAGGTTGGTCATTTTCTCCCTAAGTTTGGAAAAAAGTAAGGCTATCTACTTCTACAACTTCTATTCTATAGTCTAATGGAGGTCCTAGCCAAAGCAATAAAGAGGAGAAAATAATAAATATTCAGATTGAGAAGAAGTAAAATCCTTTATTCTCAATGACAGGATTATTCACACAGAAAGTCAGAAGGAAGCCACAAAACAGCTACTAGAATTTTTTTTTCTTTCTTGGCCACCCCACAGCATACGGAATTCCCAGACCAGGGATCATATCCAGCCTATGCTACAGCAACCGGCAACCACGGATCCTTTAATACACTGAAACCAGCTAGGGATTGAACCTGTGTCCCCAGCACTGTAGAGACGCTGCCACAGCAGGTACACCGAAAAGCTACTATAATTAATATATCAGTTTAGCATGATGGCAGAATTCAAAACAATACATTTTTAAGACTTTTTATATTATAGAAACATACAACTGAACAGGGAAATTTTAAAAATACCATTTCAAGGACATGAAATACCTAAGTATAAATTTAACAAGACATGTAAGACTTATACAATGAAAATAAAAATTTGAGAAAAACTGAAGATGACAAATTCCTGTGTACAGAAACTGGAAGATTCAATATTGTTAAGATGTCGATTTTCCCCATCAATCTATAGACTCAAGCAACACAGTCAGAACCCCAGAGGCTTTTACAAATTGACAAGCTGAGCCTAAAATGTTACTCTCAGAACAGGTCTATAGGCTTCACTAGATTGTTAAACAGTTCAGGGCACAGAAAGAGGTTTAAGACCCTATCACTCTCCAAATCCTCAACTGCCATGTGTGCTTTTTCCCAAAATTGATTTGCCTGAGAACAAGTTTGTGTCCTGAATATTATCCTTAACCATCTCTTTCTTCACAATTTTCTCCGACTTGACCAAAGAAAAGTATTTTTCTCAGCCATCTCAATCTCATTATAGGGCATTTCCTTGGATATGAAAAAAACTTTGGGGGAGGTGGGAGGTAAGGAGAATGCAATTCAAGAATATGTTAATCCTGGGAGTTCCCGTCGTGGCTCAGTGGTTAAGGAATCCAACTAAGAACCATGAGGTTGCGGGTTCCACCCCTGGCCTTGCTCAGTGGGTTAAGGATCCGGAATTGCCATGAGCTGTGGTGTAGGTCGCAGACACGGCTCGGATCCCGTGTTGCTGTGATAGGAAAGAGCCAGCAGCTACAGCTCCTGTTAGACCGCTAGCCTGGGAACCTCCATATGCTGCGGGTGCAGCCCTAGATAAGGCAAAAAGACCAAAAAAAAAAAAGAAAAGAATATGTTAATACTGAAAGTCTCCTAAGAGACTAAGAAAAAAGTTTGATAAGAAATTCTAAAGGGGTTTGTGCTTTATTTCTTCCAAGCCACATTTTAACAACAAAACTCCATACCCTATCTGTCACAAAATTACAATTAAGAAATAAAATGGTTGTCACAAAGGTGTATAGAAACAATTTTATTTCAATTAACAAGTAAAAACTTCAAGGTTTTGATAAAAGTAAAACAATCACAGTATACAACAATCTAGAAATTAGATACTTTGTAACTATCTAAATTCTTGACAAAACAATTTAGATGTCATCAACTGAAAACACACAAAGGAGTACAATGTCTTATAAAATTATTTAGGAATATACAAACAAAAATATTTGGAAGGCCACTGGACCAGGGCAGCACATAGTTATGTATCCTATATCCTATTTTCTCAAGTAATTAAATTATAGTTATGTAAATATAACCTCCTTTCTTCTATTAAAGATCTGAACGTCTGAAAATAGAAATAGAAATTCACTTTCCTTTTTTAATTTAGTGCTGCATTTCTGTAAGCAGTTAGAAAATGTTGCTACTGGCATTATGAAAACATTTATTACCATGCCAAGTTGTTCTCTATGAACATCTGCTGCTGATTTTGATGGAGAGGCAGAAGAGACATAAAAACTGTATTTCAAAACCTACATATCCTTTCCTCTAACTCTGCCTGAGTACCTATATAATACACCGGTGTCAACACCGGTGTACACAAGGTAGAAATAGACATGGAAACTTATCTGGTGAATTAGTTAATATTTACTGAATACCCACTATGTACCTGATACCACATATGAAACTGGGAAAGAAAGAAGTAAAGGAAAAATAAGTCATGAAAGCGCTTACCATCAAAGGAGCAAGAGACAGAAGTAAACCAACCACACCATTATCCTGCAGTCATAAAATGCTACAGAATATAGAGGCATGGTGTTAACAGGAACAAAAAGAAGAGGAACAGACAGAAGAAAGTTTCCCCAAAAGAGCAACACTAGAGATGCCTTTAAAGGGGAGTAGGAGTGAACTAGATAGAGAATGGGACAAGTGCAGAAGTAAAAACAAAATAGTTGGAGGAAAAGGAGATAGTACGCCAAAGGAGACTTAGAAAAGCCAGATTACCAAGGGCAGTAAATAAGAAGAAATCAAGCCACAGATGGTGTTCAGACATGAGTAAAACAATCAATCACTCCATCATGCAAAGTGAAAGATATACTAGGGATGGAAGTAGGGAATATAACTGAAGAAAATGTCAAGACGTACTCCAGGAATTTTATACAAACATAATTTTGAAGGTATACAAGCAACAAACCAAGGAAAAGACACTTGGAAATACGGAGAGGGAAGATAGGAAAGAGACAGTAAGAGAAGAGGGTGTTTTAAAGGTGCTAGTTACATGGATATGAATTTTATATATTAACTTCATTATGCACTATAATGTATTATATATCAAATTTTAAACAAATTTTAAAAGAGGGAGAGGTTGCTGAATTAAGGAAATAGCCTCAGGAAGGAGAAGAAAGGAAAAATTAAGAAAACAAGTTAGAATGAAGAGAACTTAATGACCAACTGGATAATTAGATAATGGAAAGAGACAAAACTAGGAATCCCAATCAAGTCTCCAATTTCAAAGTCTAAGTAGAGGACGAAGCCATTCATTTACCAAGGTTGGACTTATAGGATGGGAAACAATCATTCATTTTGTAGGAGGAAGAACTCTATTTTGGACATGTTGAATTTGAGTTGCATGAATGACATTAACATGGATATATAGCTAAAAGTTTTTCAGATATGCAGGCCAAAAATTTAGGGAAAAAAAATGTCTCAACTGAAGATAAAAATGTGGGCAACATGAGCTTATCTGGAGAACAGTAGTTAAGACTGTGGGCTTGAAAATGGTTATCCAAGGGGATCCAAGAAGAATAAATGTATCACAAGAAATGAAATTAATGAGTTTGTAACATAAGATCTGACTTAAATGAGATTTTGAATCATTAGCAATAGCTTTTTGACATGTAAGAAACCTAGAGCCCATATCATTTCTTAAAATGATAGTTTTTCAAATTTTCATTTGATTAGTGACTAAACAAGTCTTATTTCTCTAAGACAGAATTATAAATGACAGAAATATTTATCCATATAAGCAATTGCCCCTTGTATACCATTTAGCAGAATTCACTTGAAATCCAATCATCTACGCTCTTAAATCCCAGCCAGAATAAGATTTGGGGCAGCTTCAGTATGATCCCAAGACTCTATCTCCCTACTATCCAAATCAGCCATCACTTGGCTTTTAGCTAAATCAGTAGACAAGATTTTACATGCACCTGGCAGGTAGGTTAAGTATGCAGCACCTGATGGCAGGTATCTGAAAGGAACTGGCAATTCTTTTAGTTCAGCCTACTCATAAATTCTAAACATAGCAAGAATATAGTAGGTAAAACTATATTTATGCTAAAATAAAAACGAACTCTCAAGTAACAAAACTGCAGAGTCCTCTTTTTTTTAAACTTCCCCAATAATAAAATATTCTCTTATTAGTAATTTGATTAGTGATCTGAATAAGTAGGAGTTCCATGTGGTGCAGCGGAAACGAATCCAACTAGGAACCATGAGGTTGCAGGTTTGATCTCTGGCCTTGCTCAGTGGGTTAACGATCTGACGTTGCTGTGAGCTGTGGTGTAGGTCTTAGATGCGGCTCGGATCCCGCGCTGCTGAGGCTGTGGCGCAGGCTGACAGCTGTAGCTCCAACTTGACCCCTAGCCTGGGAACCTCCATATGCTAAGGGTACGGCCCTAAAAAGCAAAAAAAAAAAAAAAAAAAAGTGATTTTTATAAGACACATTGTAATGCAAATTAAAAGGTTACTGTAATTCCATCTGATAACAAACTTACGTTTAATAACTGTTAGACTCATGACTTAACAGAGACTAGACTTTCGATAAGCACAAAATAATACACAATGACTACCAAGAAATACAAATTAACTCAAAATAGTTTTAGTCCTTAAAGAGGCACAAGGACCTGAGATTTCTAAAAAGAAGTCTTAAAGTTTTAAAATGTAGTCATTTATACAGTTTAAAATCCAAAAAATGAAATTTTGTAATTTGAAATAAGAATTACATTAACACGACAAATAATTTTGACAAAATGCTACATGAAATCTGGTAAAAAATTTTGTGCCTCTACTCCTATATGCAGTACTTATCTGTTTATACCTAAGATGATCCTGGGATAAGTTTTGAAATACAGCTTTTTTTTTTCTTGTAGGAGGACCTACAGATACTAGAAGTTTTAAAAGTATATAGTTTTCCAAAAATGGTTAAAAAAACATTATTTGGCCTATACAGAAAACAAAGACTGTACCAGCTGAATACAATCATTCTCATTACAACTACAGAAAGTATCTATTATCAGTTGAGCCAAAACAGATAACTTCAGGAAACAAACCTGATTTTAAAAAACATAAAAAACTAAGCAGCCATCCATTCAACAAATTACTGGGCACCTAAGAGGTGAAAAACACCATGCTAGGTGCAAGAGGAGAAACAAGAAGTAAAACATTGTTTCTATCATGAAGTTTGTATACAGTAAGATTTAAAAAGTCTGAATGAGAGGTTATAAGGCAAACATATGCTTAAATACTAAATTAGTAATTTGAACAATAAGTAAAATTTGAAGAGAGATTACATCCAACTCTTCAGAAGGTGCTTCCAGCCCATGTACTTTGTATATTTTTTACTACCGAAGTCAACCAGATACTTGGAAATTATTGTAATTAAGAAAAAAAAAAAGCAGCAGCACTGGAATGGCAAGGTCTCACTATTCAGTTCCTCTAGCCAGAAAAAGAGGAAAAAGGAAATTAGATGAAATGAGCACTCAGGTCACTTCCTTAGGTCTACAGATATTCCTTGATTTAACACATAAAGTCTGGAAACAGTGTAGTACAATGTGTGAAAACTAAAACTTATAAAGCACTGAAGTGCTAAGACAATGGTTTTCAAACCTCAAGGCAATGATTTTCAAGCCCTGGTGAATGTCTAAATAGATCTGGTACCTAAATGACTGGGCAACTTGTTAAAACATATAGATGCCTGTGTACAATCTAAAATCTTTGGAATCAGAATCTATAAATGTGCAGTCAAAGCATCTGTAATTTGAGCAGCTCCCCGGGTTATTCTGATGCACAGTGTGAGACTTGTCTGATTAAGTACACAATCTTCAGTGGCAACAAAACCTGGGTTCAAATGCCAGTTCTAATACTAGCACTATGACCACCAACTAGCCTCCCTAACACTATTTCTTTTCTTTTCTTTTTTTACTTTTTAGGGCTGTACCTACAGCATATGGAAGTTCCCAGGCTAGAGGTTGAACTGGAGCTGCAGCTGCAAGCCTAAGCCACAGCCACAGCAGCACCAGATCCAAGCCATGTCTGTGACCCACACCACAGATCAGGGCAACCCCGGATTCTTAACTCATTGAATGAGTCTAGGGATGGAACCCGCATCCTCGTGGATACTAGTCGGATTCGTTACCACTGAGCCCAACAGAAACTCCCCTAAAACTATTTCTAATCTTTGGAAAGGACAACTTGCTACCCATATCTCAAGTGATTGTTGTGAGGATTAAAGACAATGCACAGAAAATGCGTAGTAGAATTCCTGGCACATTTAGTAAGCATTCAATGAATTCATTCATTTCACAAACATTTATTAAGCACTTACTATCAGCAGAAGAGGGGCATCTCACTAACTTAGAAATATTAATAAGTATGGCAATTCTGCAGTGGCATCATGAGAACATACAATTAAGGGAATCTATCCTAATCAGAAAAGTCTTCCCAGATGTGAGCTGAATGATGAGAAGGCATTAAATGGATGGAAAAGAAAAGCATTTCCAGGCAAAGGACGCATCATAACCAAAAGCCATATACCTGAACCAGAACACAGTGAGAAGGAACAGAGTGAGGAGGGAGAGAAAAGAATGCCAGAAGGCACGGTGGAGATGAAGTTGGAAAGGTAATTAAAAAGGGATTTTAGTCTCTCAAAAACAACAAAGGGGAGTTCCCGTTGAGGCGTAGAGGAAATGAATCGAACTAGGAACCATGAGGTTGAGGGTTCGATCCCTGGCCTCGCTCAGTGGGTTAAGGATCTGGCATTGCCGTGAGCTGTGATGTAGGTCACAGACGCGGCTCGGATCTGGCGTTGCTGTGGCCAGCAGCTAAAACTCCAATTAGACCCCTAGCCTAGGGACCTCCATAAGATGCAGGTGCCACCCGAAAAAGCCAAAAAGCCAAACAAACAAACAAACAAACCATAGTAAAGGGTTTCATATATGGAGACAATGTGATTAGATCTGCCTTTTGAAAAAGTTACTCAGTCTGGTGTGGAAAACTACAGAAGGAACCACAGTAAATGCAGGTAGACCCTAATTAGGAGACCATAAACACTTCAGGTGAGAAATGATGGTGGCTGGAACTAGAGTACTTGTGTGAAGATGAGGAGTAGACAGACTCAAGAGATATTCAAAGAGGTAAAGTCAACAGGACTTAGGAGAGATCCATATGAGACAGAAGCTGTCAAACTTCTATACAGAGGTATGGATGATGAAGCTACTCACTTAAGTTAAATACAGTAAGAGGACCCATTATTTTCTTGGAAGATAAGTCATGAATTTCAAACATGTGAGTATGAATAGGTATTCTCAATTAGGGAGTTGATTGTTACAGAAATATTCCAATGTGCTTGTATGGAAGTACAATTTGCTTGTATTTATTTTACTGGGTGTTGATGGATCTTAGGAAAGAATTTCTGCATGTGTGTAAAGTAGACTTGAACAGAATGAAGGTCCTTACCTTCCTTTAGGTTCTTTCGCTTTACACAGTCCCCTAAAAATGTCTTTTATGACTACAGAAGGTAAACAAACAAACAAAAAAGGCATGCAAAGTCCAAAAGCAGAAGCTTCAACCACCTGACTTTCAAGCCATTACCAGAACACGACCGGGTTTTACAGTGACAGACTGTAATCTATACCAATTTCCCAGAGTGTAGAGACTTGCAAATGCTACTTAGAAAACTTTTTACTCATAGAATCCAATTTGAAAATATATATATATCAGAAGATGATTCTTGACTTTGATCTACAAAAAACTAGTTTGCAACTTAATATTTTAAGTCACTACCGACATACTACTTTAAATCCCTTGAGTCTGGAGTCTCAAGAAGACTGTTACAGGAGTTGACAATATTGGTTTCCTTAATTACTGATCATAACTATGTATTCAGTCGAATCCCAAGTTTTTGAAAGCTTCATCAGTCTCATCCTTTCTCTATCGCTCATAAAAACATGAGTGCAGGAGACTCGGAGTGGGTTTTTAACAAAACCTCTGCCCCACCCACCTCACAAACAATAACCTTCCATTCCAGAACTAAAGCGACTGTCACAGAACGACTCGGGGCGGTAGGGCCGAAGTTGGTGACCCAGGTTATCAGAGGTGGACCTCAGAACTAAGGGTAGCTGTCTCACCCAGCCCGAGAGTAGTGTCCAATTTCCCAAAAGGGAACCAAGATCTCCACCACGGAAACCCGAGCTCTCCAGCCTGAGCTGGGGGCTCTTCCTCCAGCAGGGGACTCCAGCCCAGGGTCTCCACTCGGGGCCAGGCCTCTTCGGGAGACTCGGGCCTCCCGGATCCCCTCCCTGGAGCTCGTCACTCCCGCAGCCCGGCTTCGCGCGGGCGTCCACCTCCCCGCCAGCCCAGCCTGCACCTGGCAGGCCCGTCACCAGGCAACAGTTGCCAACCCCGGGAACCCTTGGAGGCCTACCCAGGGTGCGGGTCCTTCCTCATTCCCGCCTCACTGTCTGGAAAGCCCAGGTGCGAGCGCGGCCAGTGAAGGGGGTCGATCGGTGCCCCTGGGCGGTCACTCACCTCTTTCCCTTCTCCCCCCCGGGAGAGGCGGTGCTGGGGCTTGTTTCCCCCGCCCCTCCAAACGCCTCCTGGCTGCTCCTGCTCAGCCTTAGAGCCTGGCCGCAGCCGTCAGCTTACTCCATGGCCTCACACTCACGCGGCCTCAAAGACTGGAACTGGCGGAGGGAAGGGGAAGGGGAGGGGAGGGACTGGGGAGGAAGAGCCAGGGAGGGGGAAGAAGACCTAAAGACCAGCCGGCCTTGCATGACGTCACTTCCGGCTGGTTCGGAAGAGGCGGGGCCAGGACTTGCCTGGCCTCCGCCCCAAGAGAGCTAGGTAGAGGCGGGGTTACGGGCAGGGGAGGAGGAACCCAGTGGGTGAGTTTATGGCGGTTTTTTTGACTCCGCGGTTCCGTAGCCTTGACAGCCAGAGCAAGGCTTCCTGAGCCTGCGCGGAGCGGGCAGAGTGTCGTGAGCCATAAGGATGTCTTCTGTGGGAAAAGAAGGACAGGTAGCTCAATAGATCCTAACCAAATGTGTATTGAAAGGGGCTCTGATGAGGGGAGCAGGTGGTTTGGACTTCTGGGGCCCGCGCCTTTCCGGACCCGCCCCTTTCCCAGCCTTCCTGTCAGTCCTGTTGAGAGCAGCCACTGGGACTTCCCTGGGGAGTCCTGAAAAGCAGTGCTTCTCAAACTTTAATATGCCCAGAGATCTTTTGGGGACTCTGTTAAAAATGCATAGGAGTTCCCATTGTGCCTCAGCAGGTTAACAACCCGACTGGTATCCATGAGGATGTGGGTTCAATCCCTGGCCTTACTTAGTGGGTTAAGGATTCAGCGTTGCTGCAAGCTGCGATGCAGGTCGCAGATGCGGCTTGGATCCCCCGTGGCTGTGGGGCTATGGCGTAGTCCAGCAGCTGTAACTCCGATTTTCCCCTAGCCTGGGAACTTCCATATGTCGAAGATGCGACCCTAAGAAAAGAAAAAGAGTGCAGTTTGTATTCAAGACTAGGGTCTGATATTCTGCCTTATTAATAAATTCCCAGACAATGCCAGTGCTGCTGGTCCACAGGCGACATTTAGAACAAGGGGTTGAAAGTACTAAGTGGCAAGCTACTTGAGCACGAGGAGAGTTTCTTTAAGCTAAGTGGCTTGTTTAATGACGCTTAGAAAGGCAGATGGTCCATGGAAAACACCCCTGTCTCTACCACTCTTAGACTCCTAGCTTCCATCCCATCCTACCCTAACCCTGTCCTTACCTGCCATCACTCTCCCACCAGTTCAATACCTCCCCTTTTCCACTCTTCACCCTCCAGCCCTTATGCCTGCCAATGCACTGTCTACAGTGTCCGGCGTTAAACAAATGGACAGCTTCTGTTACAGAAGGCATTTGAAGGTGATGAGCTTTTATTTCTGTCCTGAACATCAGACTATTATGTAAAATTGGACATCTTGTTTCCAGTTATCCATAATCAAAGTAAGAAAGACCTTAGATTCTAGACTCTAACAACAACAAAAATCTAGAAACAACATTCTGGATGTTTCAACTTATTCCTTTATCTTTTTAAAAATTTTTATTGAAAATTTACTGGGGTAGAAGGAGATGAAGAGTGACTGCTAACTGTCCTGGGTTTTCTTTTAGAAGTGATGAAATGATCTGGAGTTAGATAATAGAGATAACTGCACAGCTTTATGAATGTGCTTAAAAACCATTGAATTGTACACTTTAAAAGGGTGAATTATGTAACAATTAAAAAATTTATCATATTATAGTTTACATAAGATGGGAAAAGAGTTCCCGTCGTGGCGCAGCGGTTAACGAATCCAACTAGGAACCATGAGGTTGAGGGTTTGATCCCTGGCCTTGCTCAGTGGGTTAACGATCCGGCGTTGCCCTGAGCTGTGGTGTAGGTCGCAGACGAGGCTTGGATCCTGCGTTGCTGTGGCTACGGCGTAGGCCGGTGGCTAAAGCTCCGATTAGACCCCCCCTAGCCTGGGAACCTCCACATGCCGCGGGTGCGGCCCTAAAATGACAAAAGGCAAAAAAAAAAAATCATCTCTGAAGTTCCCATTGTGGCGCAGAGGAAACGAATCTGACTAGGAACCATGAAGTTGCGGGTTCGATCTCTGGCCTCACTCACTGTGCTGTGATGTAGGTCACAGGTGTGGCTGGGATCTGGTGTTGCTGTGGCTGTGGTGTAGTCTGGCAGCTGTAGCTCCTATTCGATTGCTAACCTGGGAACCTCCATATGCTGTGGATGTAGCCCTTAAAAGAGAGAGAGAGAGAGAGAGAGAGAAGATAAAAATAAAAATGTATCATCTCCAATTAATTGAAAAAATGTATTTATGTACATTATAAAAATTAGAAATATGTAGACTAAAAAGCCACAGTTACAGCTCAGATCTGGTGTTGCCATAGCTGTGGTGTAGGCCTCAGCCACCACTCAGGTTCGACCCCTCCTGGGAACTTCCATAGGCCGCAAGTGTGGGTATAAAAGAAAAAAAAAAGTGAACATCCTCTTTCATTAAACCTGTTTCCCAAATGTTAGTTTGAAGTTTATCCCTCCAGACCCCTCTTTCTATTTACATATATTTGTGTGTAGGTTAGGAATTCGTTTTTATATAACTAGGATGATAGTATACAAATTGTCCTGTACAACTCATTGCTTTTTGTTTTTATGACTTAATGAAATCCTTCCATGCCATCAATGTCATTCTTCCTAATGGCTGCTTAAACTCTATAAGGCTATGCCATAATTTATTTAACTATTCCCCAAGCTATGGACTTTTTTTTTTTTTGTCTTTTTAGGGCTGCACCTGTGTCATGTGGAGGTTCCCAGGATAGGGGTCTAATCAGAGCTACAGCTGCCGACCTACACCACAGCCACAATAACATCAGATCCATGCCGCGTCTATGACCTACGCCGCAGCTCACAGCAATGCTGGATCCTTAACCCAATGATCGAGGCCAGGGATCAAACCTGTGTGCTCATGGATGCTAGTCAGATTTGTTTCCGCTGAGCCACAACAGGAACTCTTTTCCCATCTTATGTAAACTATAATATGTTTAAGAAGATTTCACCATGTTCACCTGCCAATAAAATCAGAGTAAACCTGGGAACTTTCTTCACTGATGATATATACTATTACATGAATTTATACATCCTTAATGTTACATGATTAATGACTAGCTATACCTAGTCTTGAAGAATATTATTTCAAGACACATTCAAAATGAATGAACAGAAGTTCCTGTCATGAGGCAGTGGAAACAAATCCAACTAGGAACCTTGAGGTTGCAGGTTCGATACCTGGCCTCGCCTCACCCAGTGGGTTAAGTATCCAGTGTTGCCGTGAGCTGTGGTGTAGGTTGCAGATCCAGCTCAGATCCCACGTTGCTTTGGCTGTGGTGTAGGCCGGCAGCTAAAGTTCCAATTCCACCCCTAGCCTAGAAACCTCCATGTGCCACAGTGTCCCCTCAACATGCAGCTCCTCACAGAGAGGGTCTGGGGGGTGAGCCAGGCCACATTCAGGATGACATTGGGGGCAGAAACTGTGAGGAGCCCCTGCCCTTAGCCTCTCCTTAGACCCCCACCAAGGTCCCACATGTGGAGCCTCAGAGTCTGCAGGGGACTGGGGTGCTCTGGGTGGGGTTTCCTGTCCCCCTCCTGGGGGGCATGTGGTTCTGAGACCCTGGTCTGAGACGCTGGGTAGCAGCCCCTGCTGTTCTGAGATGCTGGGTAGCAGCCCAGCTTCTCTGAGCCCTTTCCTCTTGAACAACTTTGGGGCAGTGGTCGTAGTCCCCAGGCTGTCCCTCAGAGTTCGTTAGGGCCTCCTGGCCAGGATGAGGCTGAGCACAGAGGTTGACACAGCCTCCCAGCTCCCTCAGACCTTGGCTATTCAACCCTAAAAAAAAGGAGAAAAAAAAAAGAAAGATGGGAAAAGAAACTTAAGAAAGACATTGGCAGGAGTTCCCATCGTGGCTCAGCAGTTAAAGAATCTGACTAGGATCCATGAGGTTTCAGGTTCGATCCCTGCCTCACTCAGTGGGTTAAGGATCCGGTGTTACCATGAACTGTGGTGTAGGTTGCAGACACAGCTCGGATCCTACGTTGCTGTGGCTGTGGCGTAGGCCGGTGGCTACAGCTCTGATTAGACCCCTAGCCTGGGAACCTCCACATACCACAGGTGGGGCCCTAAAAGGACGAAGGACAAAAAAAAAAAAGACATTGGCAGCAGATATGCCATAAAAAAGCATGAGGTTGGGAGTTCCCGTCATGGCTCAGTGGTTAATGAATCCGACTAAGAACCATGAGGTTGCAGGTTTGATCCCTGGCCTTGCTCATTGGGCTGGGATCCAGCGTTGCCGTGAGCTGTGGTGTAGGTTGCGGAGGCAGCTCGGATCCCGCGTTGCTGTGGCTGTGGCGAAGGCGGGCAGCTGCAGCTCCTGTTAGACCCCTAGCCTGGGAATCTCCATATGCTGCGGGTGTGGCCCTAGATAAAAGCAAAAAGACAAAAAAAAAAAAAAAGCATGAGGTTGCCAAAACTAAAAAACTTACATATCTTTGTGTAATCTAAATTTGTTCGAAACATATGTTTAATTTTTTTTTCAGGGTGCTCTGGTCCTATTCAAGCTACTCAGCTATGGGATGGAATTATTCACTCCCTTCAGACTTAAGTGGAAATAAAAAGAAGGAGGCGCCATTTACAAACATACCAAGACTGTTTTACCGGTTCTGATGCTGTTGTTATAATATTAAGTAATATTATGCAAAATACGTGCCTAAGTAGTAATGACATCTCTCGTCTCAAAGGAGTTCGTCTTTGCCAAGTTCTAATGAACCATAAAGTATTTGAATCAGTAGGAATAAAGCTATTCAAAAATGAAAAGGAATTGGAATTTGAAGTTTCAAACAATAGTCTCTACAAGTTTCTAGGCAATAAATCATCTTATGTTTTTTGCAAAAGAAAAAAAGGATTCTGAGAATGGGTTAACTGATGAAATAAAAGCAAAGGAATCTTTAAGGTTAGTGTTAATCAAGATACTGTGATATTTTGTGTTTAGATCTGGCAGAACAATCTTCATTGAGCTAAACTTGAGTATTACACTTTTAGTTTTTTTCAGATCTCAATAAAAGAAATAGCAGTGTACGGATTAATCTATTTCTATATTTGCTCTAAAACTGTTTTGGAAGGCACGATCACATAAATATTTCAGAATTTGTACCAGGAAAAATTTTATCTCCTCTGATGAATTGTATGCTTCTTAATTTTGAAAAATGACTTAGCCAAAGTAAATAAAGCCAAAGTTATCTGGAAAGCTAGAGCAAAATTTTCTACTCTGTCATAGCACCATGGTAACCTTAGAATTGGCATATATTCCTTCTCTTTATCTACAATCCTAACATACTCTTTTGATGACATTCTATTATCAATAAACTTATTACTTGTATCTTTTATTGTAAGCTGCTTGGCATCCCCTTTGTAAAGTAGGAAATGTGTATGTAAGTTTTAATAAGTAAATTATAGTGCATATTTGAAATTTTGGTCCTGTATATACTGGAAACATTCACATATTCTTTTTTAACAAACCAGAAGATGAAATGATTTCAAATCCTCTAGCACAAGAGCTTGGTCAGGAAAGAATTGAGGAACTTGTTGATCCAATGAGTGGGAATCTGGCTTTACCTCCAAACATCAGAGTTGACAAACCTGTTCTCCCACTTTCAAAAGAAGGTAATTTCAGTTTCATTATATTTTTCAGAACTTTGTAAGGAAGAACTGACTTCTTTTTAATAGACTTTTTTTTTTTTTGGTCTTTTACCTTTATCTAGGGCCGCACCCGCGGCATATGGAGGTTCCCAGGCTAGGGGTCTAACAGGAGCTGTAGCCGCCAGCCTACGCCACAGCCACAGCAACGCGGGATCCGAGCCGAGTCTGCAACCTCCACCACAGCTCATGGCAACGCCGGATCCTTAACCCACTGAGCAAGGCCAGGGATCGAACCCACAACCTCATGGTTCCTGGTCAGATTCGTTAACAACTGAGCCACGACGGGAACTCCAGTAGACCTTATTTTAAAAGTTTTAGGTTCACAGAAAAATTGAGCAGAAAGGACAGATTTCCATATACGCTCTGCCCTGACACATACACAGCCTCCCCACTATTAACGTCCTGCATAGGAGTGGTACATATGTTGTAATCCATGCACCTACACTGATGTATCATTATCATCATTATCACACAAAGCCCATGATTTGCATTAGTGTTCACTCTTGGTGATGTATATTATGTGGGTTTTGACAAATGTCTGATGACTGTATCCACTATGATAGTATCATACAGAATAATATCACTGCCCTGACAATGCTCTACACAGCTGCCATTCATCCTTCCCTCTCTCCTATCCCCTGGCAACCACTGATCTTTTTACCAAGAACTGACCTTCAGGTATGATAAAAAGTAGTGTGTTTGGTATATTGACTCTCTACTCTTCCCTTTA
Source organism: Catagonus wagneri (assembly GCA_004024745.2). NCBI lineage: Eukaryota > Metazoa > Chordata > Mammalia > Artiodactyla > Tayassuidae > Catagonus > Catagonus wagneri. The sequence goes on along the minus strand of PVHT021183619.1, from coordinate 11,407,091 downwards.
AAGGTTTCATCCTACATCATGATTGCATCAGCTAAGACAGGTGAGGCACTGTAGATACAATAACACTTAGTTTATTTTTCACAGTGACCATGATCAGATTAACTACAGTCCATACTACCAGAAAATTACCAGTTCTCTTTTTTTATATTTTTATTTTTTCTTAGGGCCACACCTGAGGCATATAGAAGTTCCCAGGCTAGAGGTCGAACCGAAGCTATGGCTACCAACCTATACCACAGCCATGGCAACACCATTTCCTAACCTCATCTGTGACCTACAACACCGGATTCTTAACCCACTGAGAGAAGCCAGGGGTCAAAACCTCATCCTCATGGATACTTGTCGGATTCTTAACCCGCTAAGCCACAGTGGGAACTCCATACCAGTTCTCTTTTTTTTGGCTGCACCTGCAACATGTGGAAGCTCCTGGGTGAGGGACTGAACCCATGCCATAACATTAACCCAAGCCACAGAAGTGACAACACTGGATCCTTTAACCCACTGAGCCACCAAGGAACTCCTCTTACATACTTTTTTAAACTTTTTTTTAAATCTTTGTTCTACGTGCACATAATGTGAAACATTCACATAGTTTTATGGGTTTTTTACCCAAAAAACTGCAGTTCCCTACCCTTCTCCTCTCACCCATTTCCCCCTCCCCAGAGACAAGCATTCATAATTCATATTAATTGTAACTCGTGTATGTTGTAAATGTTCTCCCGTCTCTTAATGGCATGCTCATATTGCTACTACATGCTTTTTCCAGTTTGGGGGACATCTATTAATTTTCTACAAAGGAAAATGGGCCTTTAAGCCTCTTCCCTCTCTTGTATCTTTTTCCTGAAACTTTAAATGGTGCATATGTTTTTATATACTCTTTTATGTGTAACATATTTAGCAAAAAAATGTGAGGTAAAAATAGGAGGACTATCTGTAGAGTTAAAACTTACCGTTTTTAGGAGTTCCCATGTGGCACAGCGGAAACAAATTTGACCAGGAACCATGAGGTTGTGGGTTCAATCACTGGCCTCCCTCAGTGGGTTAGGGATCTGGCGTTGCCATGAGCTGTGTTGTAGGTCACAGACATGGCTTGGATTTGTCGTGGCTGTGGCTGTGGCGTAGGCCTGCAGCCTGCAGCTCCAATTAAATCCCTAGCCTGGGGGAGTTCCCATCCTGGCGCAGCGATTAACGAATCCGACTAGAACCATGATGTTGCAGGTTTGATCCCTGACCTTGCTCAGTGGGTTAAAGATCCGGCGTTGCTGTGAGCTGTGGTGTAGGTCACAGACACGGCTCAGATCCTGCGTTGCTGTGGCTGTGGCGAAGGCGGGCAGCTACAGCTCCTGTTAGACCCCTAGCCTGGGAACCTCCACGTGCCGTGGGTGCGGCCTTAAAAGGCCAAAAAAAAAAAAATCCCTAGCCTGGGAACTTCCATATGCCACGGGTGTAGCCCTAAAAAGCAAAACAAACAAACAAAAAAACTTGTTTAGCCAGAGATTTTAAACATAAAGTCACAAAACAATAATTATTGGATTTCCCGTTGGAACTTTACCGGGTTAAGAACCCTACCAGAATCCATGAAGATGTGGGTTCAATCCTTGGCCTCACTCAGTGGGTTAAAGATCTGGGAAGTTACAGATGTGCCTTGGATCCTGCATTACTGTGGCTGTGGTGTAAGCCAGCATCTGCAGCTCCAATTCGACCCCTAGCCTGTGAACTTCTGTAAGCCATAGATGTGGCCCTAAAAAGACAAATAAAATAAAATAAAATAAAATAAAATTGACTGGTTGCTCTTGTATTTAATGTGTTAAAAAAAAGTTCACTTTTTTGCAAGTTATATTTTCATACCAAAATTTTTTTAATATTTTTCATGTCAAAACTTTTTGGAGAAAGTACATTTGGAAGTTTCTCTAAACTCTTAACAAATCAAGCATGAATGGAGTTTTTGTTGTTGTCATCCACTGATAATGTCATTCTTCTGTGATCCTCAAGCACAGAAGAAAACAGGAGTTCCCACTGTGGCACAGTCGGATAAGAATTTGACTGCAGTGCTTCACCACAGAGGTGTGGGCTTGAACCTAGGCTTAGTGCAGTCAGTTAAAGGACCTGGCATTGCCATCACTACAGATCAGATTCAGTCCCTGGCCGGGGGAACTTCCATATGCCGTGGGTGTGGCCATTAAAAAACAAAAGCAAAACTCCATCGGACATATTAAAAGATATAAAATTAGGAATGAAACAATATAGATACTATCTGGTTTAATGAAATTAAATAATTATCTGGCTAGCAAGAAAATTTAAGCCACTTTCTATCTGGAAAAATATAGCTGGTTAAAGGTCTTCAATAACACATATATAAGTTTCAGCCAAAAAATGAAATTATGAAATTCCTCTTTTTTTTTCAACAAGACTATTTCTTAATTCCCAAAGAACTGAGAAACTTTCTTCACTGGAACTGAATTGAAAATTCTGCCAGGAGTGGTAAAGCAGTGTAATCTCAGAACTGCAGGCAAATTTGCATTTGTGTGAATAGCAGAGTTAAGGTGAAACACCTTTGCTGAGATTTATTTTTCTACAGATGTTTCTTATCGATGATATAATAACGAATACTTTAAAAATATATGTGTGTTGGAGTTCCCTTCGTGGCTCAGTGGTAAACAAACCCAGCTAGGAGCCATGAGGATGTGGGTTCTATCCCTGACCTCACTCAGTGTGTTAAGGATCTGGCATTGCCATGAGCTGTGGTGTAGGTCGCAGATGTGGCTCGGATCCCAGTTGCTGTGGCTGTGACGTAGGCTGGCAGCTATAGCTCCAATTTGACCCCTAGCCTGGGAACTTCCACATGCTGCGGGCGCGGCTCTAAAAAGCAAATAAATAAAAGAAAAGAAAAGTATGTTGTTTTAGAAATACTAGGGGCTCTGAAGGTACAGGACCTCCCTCTCACCTCTGTGGGGTAGGTCTCAGGGGAATGCCAGTATCAGTTAGAGCAATGCTGCTATTAATGTTTTACTTGACTTCCAGAAGAACATGTTTGTACAAAGGTTTCCTCAGCTAAAACAAAGTTTGAATCCTACTGAACACACTGTACTTCTCCCACCCCAAAACATTTACACACTTAATGGAATTGCCTTTTTTTTTTTGTCTTTTTGTCATTTTAGGGCCGCACCCACGTGGCATGTGGAGGTTCCCAGGCTAGGGATCTAATAGGAGCTAGAACTGCCGGCCTACGCCAGAGCCACAGCAACGTGGGATCTGAGCCACGTCTGCAACCTACATCACAGGTCTCGGCAATACTGGATCCTTAACCCACTGAGCAAGGCCAGGGATCGAACTCTCCACCTCATGGTTCCTAGTCAGATTCATTTCCACTGAGCCACAACGTGAACTCCTGGAATTGCCTGTTTACCTTTTTTTTATTTCCCACTAGAATATGAGGTACATAGGCAAGGACAGTCACTCTTGTATCCCTGTTGAGTGGCCCATTGCCTAGCTATTAGTAGGTAACGTTTAGTGGAAGAATGGCTCACACACAGCCTTATTTTATAAGTATTTTCTTGTTTATACACCTATACATATACATTCATATGTACATATATGTGCATATGTACATGTGTGTGCATGTGTATGTAGGCTACCGTAAAGGCTGAATGGATTATATGCTCTGTGAATGCAGTATATCCACTTGCACCCCCTTCACTCAGCACAGGGATGATTGAGTTATAAAGCGCTCCATTAAGATGTAGGTGTTGGATGGAGTTCCCTTCGTGGCTCAGTGGTTAACGAATCCGACTAAGAACCGTGAGGTTGCGGGTTCGATCCCTGGCCTTGCTCACTGGGTTAAGGATCCGGCGTTGCCGTGAGCTGTGGTGTAGGTCACAGACGAGGCTCGGATCCCGCGTGGCTGTGGCTGTGGTACAGGCTGGCGGCTACAGCTTCTGTTAGACCCCTAGCCTGGGAACCTCCATATGCCGCGGGTGTGGCTCTACATAAAGG
>PVHT021183619.1:11388479-11402998 GCA_004024745.2 Catagonus wagneri | reverse complement strand
GTTCTGTTTATCTGTTTATTCTGTTTATCAGCTCTTGGCTTGTATGTTCTAGACATGCATATTTCTCTGTTCCCTCTCCTTCAGGTCTTTGCTCAAATATCATCTTCCTAAACATAATAGCCACACATCTTATTTAAAATTACAACACTTCCCCCCCCAGCACTTCTTTCCTTCTTAATTCCTCTCCATAGAACTACCACTAATTCATACACTATATATTGTGTTTGTTTTTTTATTGTCTGCCTCACTGAAATCTAAGCTCCATTACAGCAGAGATTTTTGTCTGTTTTGGTTACCACCATATCCCTGGCACTTAGAACTGTGCCTAATGCAAAGTCGGTCTCAATAAATAGTTCTTGGAGTCCCCCTTGTAGCTCAGCAGTTAACGAATCCGACTAGGAACCATGTGGTTGCGGGTTCGATCCCTGGCCTCACTCAGTAGGTTAAGTATTCGGCATTGCTGTGAGCTGTGGTGTAGGTTACAGACGCGGCTCAAATCTGGCGTTGCTGTGGCTCTGGCGTCTGCCAGCGGCTACAGCTCCGATTAGACCCCTAGCCTGAGAACCTCCATATGCCACGGGCGTGGCCCTAGAAAAGCCAAAAAAAAAAAAAAAAGACAAAAAATAAATAAGTAAATAAGTATTTCTTTTTTTTTTGTCTTTTTGCCTTATCTAGGGCCGCACTCACGGCATATGGAGGTTCCCAGGCTAGGGGTCTAAGAGGAGCTGTAGCTGCCAGCCTTCGCCACAGCCACAGCAACGCAGGATCCGAGCCGTGTCTGCAATCTACACCACAGCTCACGGCAACGCCGGATCCTTAACCCACTGAGCAAGGCCAGGGATAAAACCCACAAACTCACGGTTCCTAGTTGGATTCGTTAACCACTGAGTCACAATGGGAACTCCCTAAATAAATATTTCTTGAGTCAACAAATATCCTGTCTTGCTACTGCAAAATAGTATTTTTTCCACTTTTGAATTTATTCGTAATATATCTATTCCATATTCTTGGTGGCTTTAGTAAAATTTGCCTTCATCCGTTTCATATATGGCTAGCCTTACCTCCCCTTATATAGAATATGACTGCTGGGAGTTCCTGTTGTGGCTCAGTGGTTAACGAATCCAACTAGGAACCATGAGGTTGCGGGTTCCATCCCTGGCCTTGCTCACTGGGTTAAGGATCCAGCGTTGCCGTGAGCTGTGGTGAAGTTTGCAGAAGCAGCTCGAATCCCGCGTTGCTATGGCTGTGGCGAAGGCTGGCAGCTACAGCTCCTGTTAGATCCCTAGCCTGGGAACCTCCATATGCCACTGGTGCGGCTCTACACAAAGGCAAAAAGACAAAAAAAAAAAAAGAATATGACTGCTGAAGGTACATTATATATATATAAAGATATACATATCTTTTTCTAGTGTCTTCAGGGCCGTGCCCAAAGGTTGGTATTGATAAATGCGGGCTGATTGATTATAGACTATTTATGATGTCAAACTTTTACTGAAAGATTGTTAATTTGATCCCTTTTTGGCCAATAACTCAGAAGTAGCAAACTCAGATGTCTTTAAGAGCCAGGAAGGTCTGAAAGCCTATGAGTACTTCATTTTCAAATGTGTAGGAAAAATATACAATGTTGTTTTGCTTGAAATGCAGATGGCCCTCTCAAATGTTTTTCCTTTTCCCACCTAAGGCAGAGATATAACTATAGGGAAATTAGTTTCTACTGTAGCAAAACCAACAGGACAAGACCATGAACCTGGTAGCTGACACTCAACTTTATTGTTTGGGATACTATAGGAAGTAGTGAGATTTGTGGTAAGTTGGATATGACATGCCAGTGCATACAGGATAGCCACTAATTCATATCTGCTAACTTTGCTGAGGCATTAGTAGAAACCCAGTATTATGAGACCTTATGATATTTTTAAAAAGAAACCTTAAACTCAGAATTTTATATGAAATCTCTCATTTTTATACAAGTGAATTCTATTCGAGATACTTCGAAAGCAAACAAATCATGGCTATGGTCCAAATTTAATACATAGGCTACTGACTTGGGAGCTCTGCAAAAGACTTACTAAAGCTGTGGCTTTTAAAATTTTATCTCATTTAAAAGAAAAGCAGGCGTTCCCGTTGTGGTTCAGTGGTTAAACAAATCCAACTAAGAAACATGAGGTTGCGTGTTCGATCCCTGGCCTTACTCGGTGGGTTAAGGATCTGGCGTTGCCGTGAGCTGTGGCGTAGGTTACTGACACGGCTCGGATCCCGCGTTGCTGTGGCTGTGGTGAAGGCCGGCAGCTACAGCTCCTGTTAGACCCCTAGCCTGGGAACCTCCATATGCCGCGGGTGCGGCCCTAGATAAGGCAAAAAGACAAAAGAAAAAGAAAATATTAATGATTATCTGATGATTAGGATAATGAAAAACTTTTATTAAGTCTTAACTTAAAAATGACCAGGAACCCAAATGAAAATTAACATAATACTCTATTTTAATTTAAAGACAATTTAAGTACAGTTATCTCTGCTTTGAATAAAATTATAAATAACTGGTAATCTCATTCTCTTACATGTGCAAAATAATTTATAAGCCGGACCACTGATAGCTTTTGCCCTTTTTTTTTTTTTAGGCCTGCACCTGCGGCATATGCAAGTTCCAAGGCTAGGGGTCAAATCAGAGCTCCAGCTACCAACCTACACCACATTCACAGCAACACCAGATCCAAGCCAAGTCTGTGACCTATACCACAGCTCGCGACAACACCAGATCCTTAACCCACTGAGCGAGGCCAGGAATCAAACCCGCATCTTTATGGATCCTAGTCAGGTTCATTACTTTTTTTTTGCCTTTTTGTCATTTTATGGCCACACCCGCGGCATGTGGAGGTTCCCAGGCTAGGGGTCTAATCGGAGCTGTAGCCACTGGCATTACTTTTGAGCCACTATGGGAATTCCAGTAATAACATTTTATAGCTGGGCCTCGCTCAGTGTGAAGAATCCAGTGTTTCCACAAGGTGCAGCATAGGTCACAAATGTGGCTTGGATCTGGTGTAGGCTGCGGCTGTGGTGTAGGCTGCAGCTACAGCTCCAATTCAACCCCTAGCCTTGGGAACTTCCGTGTTCTGCAGGTGTGGCTGTAAAAAAAAGGGAAAAAAAACAAACTCCTGACTTATATCCCCACCATACACTCCAGTCCCTGCTATCCCCTTTAGTTACCATGAGTTTGTTTTCTGTGTTTGTGAGTCTATATCTGTTTTGTAAACAAGTTCATTTGTACTCTTTTTTTTTTTTTTTTGGCCACCTCATGGCATATGGAGTTCCAAGGACAGGAATTAGTTTCCAACCGCAGTTGCAACCTACACCACAGCTATATAGCAATGCAGATCCTTTAACCCATGCTGCAGGGCAGGGGATTGAACTTGCATCCTGGCACTGCAGAGACTCAGCCAATTACACTGCACCACAGAGTGAACTCTGTCTTATTTTTTTAGATTCCACATATAAGTGATATCATATGATATTTATCTTTCTCTGACCTTCTTAATATGATAATCTCTAGGTTAAAGTCAATCTTGAAAAGTTATAATATAGCAAATTTAAATTATCCTAGCATTAAATTAATCCATTATATCATGGTAGCTTTTATTCTGTATTACTAGAAATGGAAGAATTTTGTAATACCGGTTGGATGTATAAATGTTATTTATTAGTCTGATAGTTATATTATTTTTCTTCCTAAGCCTTGAAAGATGTTTGGAAACAACAAACATTGTTACGTATTCTTCAACTGATACACCTTCTGTTCCTGGAAAATATTTTGGAAACTCCAGTTATAACATGAAATCTTCAGTTAAATAAAGAGGAAGATCTTGTTATCTCAAACACTTGCCTGGACAGAGAGTTTATTCCAAACTTATGTCTATCTGAGTAAGTAACCATTTTTATTGTTGGCTTGTAACAAAAATGTTCTTTCACATATTTTGCTCAGACATTATCTTTGATATAGAAATTAATCACTGTAGAAATTAATTCTCATTTAATCAAAAATAGGTCACTGGTTATCTGAGAAGATGACTGGAAGTCTGAGTGGTTTTATTCATATGAATCCAGTCATGATTTGTGAATCATTCTTTGCCTGCACCAGCCCTGAATGTTTTTCCAAAGTTCTACTATTTCCAAGACCTGTTATTTCCATTTTATAACCATAAAATAGCATCTATCATAGTTTCTCCTGGTTTATTTATCCTTGCTTTAAAAGCTTCCACAGTCTTGTAGGGGAAACATTCATGAAACAAAACATTACAGTCCAATGAAATAAGCCTTATCATAAAATCAGCCCCATCTGTGGAGAGATGTCTGGAGAACCCTAAAACCTGAATGAGGATCCCTTCTCTTTCACTCCTGATTCCAAGATATTTGTCACTTCTGATAAACCAGCTACTAGGAACTATAGGTATAAGACCTTGGGTACTGTTGGGATTCCAGCAGAGAGCTGATATGATACTTTCTCTCACATGAGCCAAACAAGAAAAGAGCATCAGACTCCAAACCTGAGAACTTGAAAGTGTCAGATCCAAGGAAGAGCTTGGTGATCAGAGACCTGTGAACCCACTTAGGTAGTCAACTATGGTCCTCTTAGCACATGAAATGCTCGCTCCTAATTCACCATAGGCCAAGAAAAACTCAAAAAATGGTTGACTCTTCCCCAGTCCCTGAGTCAGGGATAATATAGGGATATCACCCAAGAAATAGGATTTCTATAGAAGCCTCTTCAGCAAACAGCAGCCAGTCAGCCCTTATGAGCTTCCAGGCAGAAAGGGTAAGTTATCTGCAAGAGAAACGCAATCCAACTATCATTAATCTTTTCATCCGCAACACCAGGAACTAGAAGATGGTGAGTCATACATGTTACACAATATATTCCATTCACCCAGGTAGGGTGGGGGTTGGAGAAAAGGAAGGAAGGGAAAGGGAAGAGAAGAGATTTGAAGATCCTCAAGAATTCATGGAGTATGTCACTCAGGAACCCCATCCTAAGAAAATATTTGAGGAAAGATTTTAATCTGGCTACAGAGAAATAACCAGAACCCCTAGATGGAGACAGATGAAGAGGAAAGGAGAAGTTCCCATTGTGGCTCAGCGAAAATGAATCTGCCTAGTATCTGTGAGGATAAAGGTTTGATCCCTGGCCTCACACAGTGGGTTAATGATCCTCAGAGGCAGTGCGAATCTGGCACTGCTGTGGCTGTGGTGTAGGCAGGTAGCTACAGCTCCAATTCGACCCCTAGCCTGGGAACCTTCACATACTATGAGTGCGGCCCTAAAAAGAAAAAAAAAGGAAAGGAAACATTGGTAGGCAATGGACTTTGCTCTGTACACTCTTAGTACTTTCTCTTCTCCCTAATTTTGTACCCACATGTATGCATACACACACGTGTACACATACACACACGCACACACAAATTGCAAGTTGATGTGATAAGACTGTGAGAATGTACAGAATGTTAGTGCTAAATAATGATGTCAAAAAGAAGGAATATACTATTAGAGGAATTATAATAAATGCTAACCTATCTCAGCATTGGGATCGGGAAGGTGACAAATGAAAGGGGGAATTAAAGGCCTTTCAAAGGCATCGCTGAAGGGAGGAAAGAGTGAAAGGATCCTAAATTTCTTATTTTTTGGGGTCAGGAGATAAAAAGGGGAAACAGTATGTAGTGAGATAAATAGTTAATCTTAATGGGGCAACTATTTGGTACCTTATTTTCAAATTATAGTAGAACCATATGCACCTAATGAACAGAGTGAAAAAGGGGAGAGGAATCACCAGTGTCACAGAAGAGTACAAATGAACTCCTCTGAGCAAAAGCTAGCAAAATTAGAAAAAATGGACCCCAAATATTTTAATACTTTGAAAGTACAGAAAGGAGTGGTGGTATTTGCTGAGGAAAAAAATATTCCCTCTCATTTACTCAGTTATCCAGCAAAAATCATTGAAAAGATTCTCAAAACAAGTTTCTTCTTTATTTATTTTTATTTATTTCTTTGGCCATGCCTGTGTCATGCGGAAGTTCCCAATACAGGGCTGGAACACACACCGCAGCAGCAACCTGAGCCACAGCAGTGACAACACCAAATCCTGGTAACCCACTGAGCCACCAGGAAACTCCACTAGTTTGTTCTTTAGAGTCAGTTAATTATAAGCTAGATTTTATTACGTGTTATCAAACAGTGTTTTATACAGTTAAATGGAAACGTTAACCATTGATTTATTTTATTTTGTTACCTCCAGGATTGATAACTGGCTTAAGGCAGCAATTAAATGCTTGGAACTTTTCCCTGACCAGTTAATAGTTAATGCCAGCAGTTAGTACAGAACAGAAATGAAGAGACAAGATCGAATACACAGAAGTTACTCTTTGATGTCATAGTGAAATACTATAATCAAGAGAGAGATTGCTTATTAACTGATGAGTATTTTGATGTTCGTTAAGGAATTATTGAACTTTTAGGTAAGAGATGTTTAAACTGCATAATAATAGGGGTTCCCGTCGTGGCACAGCAGAAACTAATCCAACTAGGAATGCTGAGGTTGCGAGTTCGATCCCTGGCCTCACTCAGTGGGTTAAGGACCTGGCGTGGCCGTGAGCTGTGGTGTAGGTCGCAGACGCGGCTCGGATCCCGCGTTGCAGTGACTCTGGTGTAGGACAGCGGCCACAGCTCTGATTAGACCACCTCACCTGGGAACCTGCCGTGGGTGCAGCCCTAAAAGGACAGAAGACAAAAAAAAAAAAACAAAACTGCATAATAATATTTTCTTTGGCCACGCCCTTGGTATGCAGAGGTTCCTAGGCCAGGGATCAAACCCATGCCACAAGAGAAAACTAATGATACATATATACAAGTTGCAGAAAATTTCATGTACTGTATGAGTATTGCATTTTATTTTTTCTTCTATGGTCTCAAAGTACTTCATGGAGTCTTTTTTTCTTTCTTTCTTTCTTTTTTTTTTTTGCTTTTTAGGGCCAAACCTCGGCATATAGAAATTTCCAGGCTAGGGGTCAAATCAGAGCTACAGCTGCCAGCCTATGCCACAGCCACAGTAACGCAGGATCCAAGCAGTGTCTTCAACTATACCACAGCTCATGGCAATGCTGGATCCTTAACCCACTGAGCAAAGCCAGGGATCAAACCTGGATCTTCATGAATCTTGGTTTCATTAACCACTAAGCCACAAAGGGAACTCCTTCATGGAGTCTTTTTTCACTTCACTTTACTTGTCATGTCAGTTGTACTATCAAATATAATCATGTAGTATAGGAATTAGATCTAAGGTAATCCTACCACAGGGATAGTCTAAGAAACGTTTTAGTAATAGTATAGGATTAGAGAACTTGAGGTATCTGGAAATATTAATTTCTGTGACCTTTTAGCAACATAAAAGTTGAGTGACAGATCCAGTCCGTTTTTTAGCTTTGTAGGTGTAATGTAATTACCCGTTTAAGAAATTACTGTTTTTTTTCTTTTTTTTGCTTTTTGGGGCTGCACCTGCAGTATATGAAGGTTCCTTAACTCCAATCAAATGCCAGATCTTTAACCCGCTGAGTGAGGCCAGGGATCAAACCCACAAGTTCATGGTTCCAAGTCAGATCCATTTCCACTGCCCCACAATGGGAACTCCAAAAAATTACTGTTTTTGAATGCTAGATATAATTATGCAGGTGTGGAGTTCCCATTGTATCTCAGCGGAAATGAATCTGACTAGCATCCATGAGTACACAGGTTCAATCCCTGGCCTTGCTCAGTGGGTTAAGGATCCAACATTGCCATGAGCTGTGGTGTAGGTCACAGATGCAGATCGGATTCCCCATTGCTGTGGCTGTGGTGTAGGCCAGCAGCTGTAGCTCTGATTCTACTCCTAACCTGGGAACTTCCATATGCCATGGGTGCGGCACTGAAAAGACAAAAGACAGAAAATAATAATAATTATGCAGGTGTTTGGCATATTATGTAGGTAATTTACTGTGTGTCTGAAATATTTCATAATAAAACTTTCAAGTGTAAAAGAAAAATCTACAAACCAAATACAGATTATAGCATTCTAATTGACTGCTTAGTATTGTAATCTACAAATGTTTTTGTCCCTTGCTTGTCTTCTTTGTAACCCATGTAACAGAAAGTGAAAAAAGAACAGAAGCAATTGAAGCAACACAACTATATCTAAGATTGCTATTGCCCAACGTTAGAGAAGAATTATGATGGTTACTTACTTACATTATGGTTATTGCATCAGAACCTAATGCCTACAAGTTACAAAAATGGGTGAAAAAAATTGCAGTAACAGTTTTAAATCTTCTGCTATTTTTTTCATTTAAAAACAATTCAAGCTAATGTTAATCTTTCTGTTTACAGTTTGATAACAAGACAGTGGTCCTGAAAACTCTTGCCAAAGCAGTTTTGCAATCCAAATCATTAAAAGTATGGGCAGAATGACTAGTCTTTTTTCTACTGGAGTTCCACTCTGAGCTCTTCAGGATATCTCTGGCATTTTGCCTGGGCACATTTATTACTAAGCTACTTGTCAAACAAAAAAGGCAAATCATTCACTTAATAAATAATTTACTGAGTACCTATAATGTGCAAAGTTTGAAGTCATGTTCCCTCCCCACACCCACTCAAGAGAAGGGAGCAGACTTAAAACAATGTTGATATTTATAAGTATACTGATTAATTTCTTCAACCTATTTCTGGAGTATTACCATTTGCTAGACACTGTTTTAGGTGCTTGGAATACATTAGCAAGCAAAACACAAAAATGGAGGCATTTGAGGAGCCCTTGTATCCAAGTGAGGGACAACAAACAATAAAGAAAATACACCCAGAGTTCCTGTCACGGTGCAGTGGTTAACGAACCCGACTAGGAACCATGAGGTTGCGAGTTTGACCCCTGGCCTTGCTCAGTGGGTCAATGATCTGGCGTTGCCATGAACTGTGGTATAGTTCACAGACGTGGCTTGGATCTGGCGTTGCCGTGGCTGTGGCGTAAGCCAGCAGCTGTAGCTCTGATTTGACCTCTAGCCTGGGAACCTCCATATGCTGCAGGTTTGGCCCTAAAAAAGCAAAAAAAAAAAAAAAAAAAAAAAAAGAAAGAAAGAAAAAGAAAATACACCCAATGAATCATTGGAGTTCCCTCTGTGGCACAATGGGATCGGCAGTGTCTCTGTAGCACCAGGACGTAGGTTCGGTCCCAGGCCGGGCACAGTGGGTTAAAGGATCCAGCAGTGTATGTCACAACTGCGACTTGGATCTGATCCCTGGCCTGGGAACTCCATATGCTGCAGGATGGCCAAAAAAGGGAGAAAAGAAAACTCATCATTATACAGTTTGATTGAAGGCAATAAGTGCAAGAGATGGAAAAAAGAACGGTTTAAGGGGATTTTGTGGTGTCAGGTTGCGGGTTTGTAGGCACTTATGGTATTAAACAGCATGGCCAAGGGAGGGCTCACTGAGAGAGATCTGAGCAGAGACTGGGAGGGGCAGAGTCAACCAGTTGGCCTTGAGGGTGGGGGTAATCACTTGGGGCAGAGGAAATTTTCCCTAGAGCAGAGGCCCTAAGGATGAAGTATGCCTGGGTGCTGAGGAGCAGCAAGGGAGTGTGAGCAGTGTGAGGTGAGGTCGGAGAGGTGAAGACCTTTGCAGGGCACTGAGAGACTGCTTCTCCTTGGAATAAAATGTGAATCATGAGAGTTTGAGCACAACAGTGGCCTCGTTTGACTGACGTTTATGAAGATGACTCTGACTTTTGTACTGAGAAAGGATTTTAGAGGGGCAAGGGTAGAAATAGGAGATCCTTTAGAAGCCTGTTGTAGTAATCAGAGCAAGAGATGTGGTGACGTGAAACAGAGAGATAGCAATAGAGTTAGTAAGACATTGTCAGATTCTTGATGTATTTTGAAACATCTTAGAAAAAGATTATTTTCTAGCCTCACTGCTCTATGTTAGTACCAGACAGTGGTACTTTTAGTGGCGTTATTTCTCCAAAGCCCATATAAAGAATTGTGCCCAAAACCACTCCTACAAAAAAAAAAAAAAACTTTTTCCCTTCTCAATTTTTTTTTGTGTAAAAAAATTATCTCATATCATTAGAAACACATTGGTTTGAATTTTGTAGCAGGTCTATCAACCTTAACTGAAGTTCCTTTTCCGTTATTTCAGAGAAAAAGTTGGTACTAGGTATATATGATGCAAACAGTCCCTTTATGAATTTGAAATGAAATATATTCTAAAGCCTCATTTAGAAGTCAGTTGTGAGTTATCTTGCACCTAGTTTTTCATCAAAAAATATATATAATGAATGGAGGCTAGGGCCCAGGCTGCATATATGTTTAACTCTACAGTCACTAAACCAAAATTCGTATTTATAGCTTACTTGTAAGATGGGTTCCAGATTCCAACTAGGAATTTGGAAAGAATATTGTCTGTCCCCTTCTCTTCCTACCTCTTAGTGTCTTCATCCTGCCTCCTCTTCTGATAAATAAATTCCCTCTTTCCTACATACAGTTGAGAAATTAGAAAAAAAATTTTTAATTTTTTACTTCCCCCTCATATCAGAAGTAGCAGTGTAATCAAGAAACATATTGGTTCAAATTCTGTAGGAGGACACAAAGGGAGAAAAGGAACTTGACCTGGGCTGGAGGAACCTGAGGTGTGGGACTCAGGAAGCAGGGAGAAGAGGCTTTGATGACTGGTTTCTGGAGATTAGGGCATGAAGAGTTTCAGGGAGATTAAGTTGCACTCTACTGTATGTCCGGAACACTTTTTCTGAATTCTTTTTTTGTTTTGGTTTGGTTTTTTGGCTGCATCTGTGGCATGTGGAAGTTCCTGGGCCAGGGATCAAACTTGTGCTGCAGTAGTGGTGTGCACCGCAGCTGTGGCAATGCTGGATCCTTAACCCACTGAACCACGAGGGAACTTCCAGGTCTTTCTATGGCTCACTCCTTCGCATCATTTCAGGTCTCTGCTCAAAATGATACTCCTTTAGAAAAACAGTAGCCTAACTAAGATGCTACCCGTCTCCTTCACTCCAGCCTCTTATCCTGCTTTATGCTTTTTTTTTTTTTTTGATGGCTACACCCACAGCATATGGACGTTCCCTACGTCACAGCTTCAGCAACATCAGATACTTTAACCCCCTGCACTCCAATGGAGATCGAACCAGTGACCCGAGCCATGGCGGTAAGATTCTTACACACTCTGCCACAGCAGGAACTCTGTTTTTTGTTTTCTTTTTTTTTTTTTAGGCCAAATCTGCAGCATATGGAAACTCTCAGGCTAGGGGTTGAATGAGAGCTGCAACTGCCAGCCTACACCACAGCCACAGCAACACAGGAGCTGAGCAGCATCTGCGACCTATACCACAGCTCACAGTAAAGCTGGATCCTTAACCTACTGAGCGAGCCCAGGGATCAAACCCGTATCCTCGTGGATATTTGTCAGGTTTGTAACCCGCTGAGCCACAACGGGAACTTCTGTTTTATGCTTTCTTAATGGCACTTATCCTCATCACTATCTGAAATTATATTATGTATTTGATGATTTTATGAAATTGTCTTTCTCTCCTATGAGAATGTAAATTCTGTGAATTCGACTTGATCTGCTTATACTTCACCTAGAACAATCCTAGAACATTAAAAATCACTCACTAAATTTTTATTGAATGACAGAATGAATGCATAGGGATGGCTTCGTGTTCGGAAATTGTCAGGATAATACAAGCTTATGGAAATGTAGCCCAGAGCTCAAGATGAAGGAGCTATGTGGACATATGGTTCAGCATTGTTAGGTCTTAGGGGGTGCCCTTTGTAACACTATTAGCTGAGCCATTATTTCCCCCAGATACATGTTGTAATCTGGAATTTCCTTTGTGTAACCAAAACTGGAAAAGGAATATTTAAGAGAATGGTGTTTTTATGTATTTTAGAGCTACTATTTACATGTGGACCATATAATTACAATGTAAGATTATTTAGATGAGTGCTATATGGAAGTACAGATAATTTTTATTATTATAGGAAAACATTACATTATTGATTGCTTAACCTAGTTTTAGATATACTACATATATAGAAGTATAAAATAGAATTTTAAGAATTCTAAAAAAAAATTTCAAGTATTTATAGCCTTTATAACTCAGAGGCCTTCTGCTTTCCACCCCCTCTTCCCATCTGCAATCCTCTTCCCCTACTCATTGGTCAAAAATATTGAGATTTTTAAAAATATATTGGGTTATTGTCTAGAAAAATTCATATTAAATATTTCAAAATGCCTGCCTTTATGTAGACACCTGTTACTTTATTGGATCTGGTTAATAAGAAACTTAAGATGCATCTACATGGAGAAGATCCAGATGCCATATCAGGTATTGATCCAGACTTATTCTTTCTTTCTCATTAAGTGACTGTTACAGCCACATAAGTTGGAAAAGATGAGTATGGCTGAGTATGTAATAAATACATAATGTTATAAAAGGTGGTTACATTAAGCTTATTTTTTTTAATATTTTCAGAGCAAGTGCTCTTCTTTTCCAAGTCCTTTGATTACCTTTCTTCTGGAAAGGTAAAAACTCTCTGTATCTCACTGCGGCTCCCATGTCTCAGGCCGCCTTCCACTTATTACCCTCCTGCCTGCTTCCTTGCTCTGTGTGCCCTTTTTCTTATTTTCTGACTCTCCTATTCTGTCTCCTGCTTTTCATTTCCTCTCCGCTTACCTCCTCTTTTCTAGGAGATGAAAGTTTTACAGAGGAGGAGCCTCAAATACCCCTCAACACCCAGTTGAATAGACTGATTCTTTTCACTTAGTGACTTGGGGCAATTGATCTGGTTACTTAATTTCAAATTTCCTTAAACAGTAAAATATTTTTAATTCAAATTTCCTAAGACTGTCACATGAGAAACAAAAGAAAATAATAGGTATAACTTCGGGTGTTAGGGCCAAATTGCCTGGTCGAGTTCCTTAACCTCTTTGTACTCACCTTCCTCTTTTACAAAACGGGAATGATTGTATTTACCTCCTAATTGTTAGATATTTACTATTTATATTAATATAATATAAATCATAAATACCACATATTTTTTAATTTTTCCGTATCTTTTTTTTTTTGTCTTTATTTTGTCTTTTCTAGGGCCACACCCATGGCATATGGAGGTTCCCAGGTTAGGGGTCTAATCGGAATTGTAGCTGCCTGCCTACACCACAGCCAGAGCAACGCGGGATCCCGGTCACGTCTGCAACCTACGGCAACACCGGATCCTTAACCCACTGAACAAGACCAGAGATTGAACCCGCAACCTCATGGTTCCTAGTCAGATTCGTTAACCACTGAGCTACGACGGGAACTCCATAAATACTATATTTAAATTGTGTTATTTAAGTGTTAAATACTATTAGTGTTTAATATTGGTTAACACTAATATTGAGTCCTATTATGTGTCAGACACTGCTGAGCACTAACATGGATTTATGAAATTATTTACACAATGCTCTATTATGTAGGCATTATTATTATCCCATTTTATGGGTAAGATAGGAATTCCCTGGTGGCTCATCAGGTCAAGGATTTGCTGTTGTCACTGCTGTGGTGTGGGTTCCATCCCTGGCCCAGGAACCTCTGTGTGCCAGAGGCATGGCCAAAAACACAAACAAACAAACAAAACTATTGTGTGGGTAAGATAACTGAAACTTAGAGAGATTAAGTAACTTGGCCAACTGGAAATGTAGGTAACATTTCTTCATTAAAAACCAAAAGCTTGGGAGTTCCCATCGTGGCTCAGTGGTTAATGAATCACTAGGAACCATGAGGTTGCAGGTTTCAATCCCTGGCCTTGCTCAGTGGGTTAAGGATCCAGCGTTGCCGTGAGCTGTGGTGCAGGTTGCTGACGCGGCTCGGATCCCACGTTGCTGTGGCTGTGGCGAAGGCCAGCAGCTACAGCTCCTGTTAGACCCCTAGCCTGGGAACCTCCACATGCCGCAGGTTCGGCCCTAAATAAGGCAAAAAGACAAAAAAAAAAAAAAAGGAATTCCCAGAATTCCCACCAGGGCACAGTGGGTTAAGAAACCAACTTCAGTGTCTCAGGTCACTGCGGAGGCATGGGTTCCATCCCTGGCCTAGCACAGTGGGTTAGAAGAATCCAGCATAGCTGTGGCATACGACATCAAAGCTGTGGCTCGTATTCAATCCCTGGCCCAGGAACTTCCATGTGCTATGGATGCAGCCATAAAATTAAAAAAAAAAAAAAGAAAGAAAAGAAAAAGAAGAATCCCCAAAGTTATTATCATTCAATTTTAGGCTAAACTTTTTTTGAAGGACGTATTATGGGCAAAGTCTCTTTTTCCCTGTATAAAATTCATCTCCCATCACTGAAAAGCTTACCTCCTGTTATTACGTTCATGTCAATTAGCATCCTGATTCATAGTGTTTAAGACTCTGCCTAAACAGATTATTACATTCTGTGGTACTATCCAAGTAAAAAAAA
>PVHT021183619.1:11349387-11381053 GCA_004024745.2 Catagonus wagneri | reverse complement strand
AGACAGATTTGTTTCCACTGAGTCACAATGGGAACTCCTGGTTGTTTATTCTTTTATCTGATAGCTATAAAATTAAGTGATCAGATGAGGGCCTTTTATTAACTGCTATTGATTTCGAAAAATTCTACTTTAGCTTCGAAACAAAACTCTAAAATTAAAAGTCAAGTATGTGGAGTCTTATTTGCAACTGTGATACTTAAAACAATGAGGCAGGGAGGGGGAGAATTATTTAGACATAGATTTGGTGAGAACTCCTGCCTCTAAGTAAAGAGAACTGGCTCTTAGTCTGGTTACTGCTATTAACTTACTGTAAGGTCTTTGCCAATCCATGAGCCTTTGTTTATTTACAAAGTACATACAACAGGATGATCTGTAAGCCATTCTTAACAGCTCTAAAATTCTACCTTAATTATCTGCTTTATTTCATAAAGTAGGATAAGCGGGATACATATAAAGTGGTTCTGAATTTAAAAAGAAAGACTACTTAGGAGTTCCTGTCATGGCGCAGCGGTTAACGAATCCAACTAGGAACCATGAGGTTGCGGGTTCGACCCCTGGCACCGCTCAGTGGGTTAACGATCTAGCATAGCTGTGAGCTGTGGTGTAGGTTACAGATGTGGCTCGGATCTGGTGTTGCTGTGGCTCTGGCGTAGGCTGGCAGCAACAGCTCTGATTAGACCCCTAGCCTAAGAACCTCCATATGCCGCGGGTATGGCCCTAAAAAACAAACAAACAAAAAAAGACTACTTAAATGTAAAAGTTTATTTTAAATATTTTAAATTATTTTAAAACATTCCAAAACAACTTATCAGTTGACATAATTTATCTTAATGGTTAAATCCTTAAATTTTTATTCTTGATAGAAACTTTAAAGAAATGACACACCTCAAATAAACTGAACAGAAAATATCCTAATTGCTTTGCCTATAAAAATCTTTTAGGAATGAGGACTGATTCACTATAAGGAAGCGATCTTAAAATAACTGAGCACCTGTTACATACCAACAATTAAGGCTGGTACTTTATATACTTCATCCCATTTAATCCACTGAAATATAAAGTATATCATTTTGTTTTTTTCTTTTGAGAAAACAAAAATGAACACCCCGAACGTGAAATAAACCTGCCAACACAGTAGAACCAGGAAACTCAAGTCTGCCTACAGACCTCTATCTACAAACTAACTCCCATGACTTGTATCTATTAAAGTTAACACTCACTTTTCAGGCAGCACAACAGAAACATCATAATCTGTTGGAGTGAGACATCGAACTTCTGAGTAAACCCGATCCCTAAATCCTGGGAAAAGAGTATTTCCTCCTGTCAAAACAATGTTCTTAAAAAAATGCGGCTGCATTTCTTTAAAAGAGGGGGAAAAAAGGAGAAAGAAAAAAGGCATTAGAAAATCAGTTTACTTATCTTTCTAGAGAAATGGGGTTAAAAGCTTAGGTAAAAGCAATTAGGGATTATAGTTATGGGTTGGGAAACCATATATTTTTTTAAAACCACATAAATTATAATTTATAAGATTTTGCAATGAGGTTGTTATTTATAGTGTAAACAAACACATGAAATATGAAATATATGATCTCATAGATCTTTAAAAGAAAGGGGCTAAGGTGAGGGGGGTTGAACTACTAGCAACTTATTATATCATATATACACTTTAAGCTATTCATAAATGAATACAACTGTAGTAGTAGACATTTGAAAATTAAAATTGTTCTTCCCTAGAATGGAAGAAGTCTTTACGTAGCAGAAACTATTGTTTAGTGTAAAGATGAAAAGGAGGTCCTGCATGACATTTTTAATTTGAGAATTCAAGTTTCCATGTTATCACACTGAGACACACCTATTTTTTGTACAATACTTAACAACTGAGAATGAAAAATACTCAATCTATAAAAATACTTAAAGAATATGTCTTATGTTCTATACTCATTAAAGTTACATGATAGCAAACATTAAGTGCTGTATGGCTTGCCAGTATTAAAATGCTACTAGGAATTCTATTTGTGGCTCAGCAGAAACGAATTTGACTAGCATCCATGAGGACATAGGTTCAATCCCTGGCCTCACTCAGTGGGTTAAGGATCGGGCATTGCCATGGGCTGTGGTGTAGGTCGAAGACGTGGCTTGGATCCCAAATTGCAGTGGCTGTGGTGTAGGCTGGCAGCTGCAGCTCCAACTCGACCCCTAGCCTGGGAACTTCCATACGCCTCAGGTGCAGCCCTAAAAAGCAAAAATAAATAAATAAATAAATAAATAAATAAAACGCTACTAACAGGGCTCCCACTGTAGCCAGCAGGTTCAGGACCAGACATTGTCTCTGTGAGGACACGGAGTCAATCCCTGGCCTCACTCAGTGGGTTACGGATTTGGCACTGCTGCAAGCTATGGCATACATACACTGCAGATGCAGTTCAGATGTCTTGTGGCCGTGGCTATGGCACAGTCCCCAGCTGCAGCTCTGAAGAAACCCTGGCTTGGGAACTTCTATATGCTGCAGGTGCAGTCCTAAAAAGAAAAAAAAAAAACCTCTACTAAGCACCACTGGTTAACTCATTAGGAATTGATAGGTACTGGCCATCCCACTTAATGCTTCTGTTCACAAAACAAGGACAGAGTACTACTATATTAACACTTAGTTTCATGATATAGCATTAATGCAGTGTAGTACAAAACATATACTTTATGATGGTAACTTTATATAAAATCAATTTGAAATATATGAAAATAGTTGTGAAATAACTATAATAAGATGATGGCATTATTTTGACTTTCTTATTTATTTATTTATTTTAGTTTTGTCGTTTTAGGGCTGCACCCGTGGCATATGGAGGTTCCCAGGCTAGGGGTCGAATCGGAGCTACAACTGCTGGCCTACCCCAGAGCCACAGCAACGTCAGATCTGAGCTGCGTCCGTGACCTACAGCACAGCTCATGGCAATGCCAGATCATTAACCCACTGAGCGAGGCCAGGGATCTAACCCGCAACCTTATGGTTCCTAGTCGGATTCCTTTCCACTAAGCCACGAAGGGAACTCCTCTCTTTTTTTTTTAAATGGGAGGACAGGGCATTGCCGTGCCGTATTTTCTCCAATGCCTAGACTGATCCTTATGAACTAAGAAGACAATTTCAAAACAAAAAATACTCCAAAACTCTAGAACATTATTTTTTTTAAGGGCCACACCTGCAGTATAAGAAGTTCCCCGGTTAGAGGTCAAATTGGAGCTGCAGCTGCCGACCTACACCACAGCAATGCCCTATCTGAGCTGCCCCTGCAACCTACTCCTCACCTTGCAGCAAGGTCAGATCCTTAACCCACTGAGCAAAGGCCTGGGATCAAACCTGCATCCTCATGGGTACTATTTATGTTCCTAACCTGCTGAGCCACAACAGGAACTCCCTAGAACACCTTTTAGTTAAAGTCATGCATCATGAGAACCTAGACATAATTGTGAAACACCATACTTCAATCTCATTAAAATTAATTTCCTATAATATATAACAAAGAATAAAGCAGTCTCATCAACAGCTGAAAACCACTAAATCGTTAAATTATAAATTTCTACTGTGCACAAATTTGGCTTAAATTAAGCTTTCTTAAAACAGATGTAGAATACTCATAGAGAAATGAATTTCTTCAAGTTTAAACAGACTATAATTACTTTCCCTAAATCAAATTTATAATCTAGAGCCAATTAAGAATTATTCAAGTGTATTACTGGATGTGGAAATCTCTGCAAATAAAATAGCTATTTGTTTAAATCATTTAGAAGAAACAGATGACTTCTCTAGGGGTTCACTGAGCTTATGATTTTTTAAAAAATATCACTACTCATTATGTTATTTCTGTACCTTCAGGTAAGTTCTGAATTGAATAGACAATAGCTTCTGGAATTCCCATTTCTTGAATGCCTATATCAGAAGGATGAAAGAGTATTTCTGGAACAGCAAATCTCTCATTGGCCAGACGAAGAATTTGTTCTCCAGATTTGTATTTTCCACTTAACACCATTTCTTCCCTTGGCTTAGAGAAAAATAAGATTAAAAAATTTAAGCTACATTATCCAGCTCACATGACTAATAACATTTAGTAATATGTAATACTATTATATTAACCATGTTCTTAGAAGTTTTAGGACTCTCAAAAGTTAGAAAAATGTGGTCTTCTCTCCTGTTGCCTAAACCACACAAAAACATAATTATTGACCCTAATATAGCTATTCCCCAAAAGATCTGGCTTTATTCCACACATTTTATTTATTTTTTTAATTTTTTGTCTCTTGTCCTTTAGGGCCGCACCCGCGGCATATGGAGGTTCCCAGGCTAGGGGTTGAATCAGAGCTGTAGCCGACAGCCTATGCCACAGCCACAGCAACGCCAGATCCAAGCCACGTCTGCAACCTACAACACAGTTCACGGCAACGCCGGATCCTCAACCCACTGAGCGAGACCAGGGATCAAACCCAGAACCTCATGGTTCCTAGTTGGATTTGTTTCTACTGCACCAGGACGGGAACTCCTATTCCAGACATTTTAAAAGAGAAAGAAAGAAAAGGAGAACAGAGTAGAAGGAACTTCATAATCGACACCGATTCATTTCTAAAGAACAAAGAACATACTCTAAATAAAAAATACTTTATCTTATGTCTCCACCCCTGTCTACTTTCACTCCCCTGCCTTAGATGTTTATTGGATACTATGGTTTTTATTCTATTAATACTTCCCCTTTCCCTTGAGCAAAAAGCTCACAACACTAAATTTATTATTTATTTAAAAATCAGTTTCCAAATGATTTCTGCAAATACATGGACTTTATCACTGAAATTCTTTCATTATTTGTTTTCTGCTAACCCACCTACTCTGTGAGCCATACTCCTGAAGAGGCCAGAAAAAATAATCTCCTTCTACAACATTCCACATTATTAAAATAATGCTCCCTCTAGGAGGTCCTGCTGTGGCACAGCAGGTTAAGGACCCAGTGTTGTCTCTATGGCAGCACGGGTTCAATCCTCAGCCCAGTGCAGTGGGTTAAGGAACCAGTGTTGCCGCAGCTGTGGCACAGATCATGGCTGTGGCCAGACTTGATCCCTGGCCATATGCCATGGGTGTGGCTGAAAAAGGAAAAAAAAAGAAAAGAAAAAAATAATGGTCCCTCTCAATTTTACTAAGAAATCATCAGCTCTTCTAGGTAGTTACAGACATTCACTTCATTTGATTCATACATGCAATTTTCCTCCTATCATAGAGAATATCCCAATCCTTTACCTAAGTATAAAAAAACTTTGAAAGCTAGTCTCGGTCCTTCCACAAGGATCTGTTTCTAAGGATAGCATAGGATGATTTCAATTTTATAAGGCCTCAAGTAGACTTCTCCGAATTCTGATACATATTTCACCTCAATAATCTGGCAAAAAATTTTTTTTTCAATTTCAGACATAAAAAGCTATATAAAACTCATACAGCCATTTACAGATAACACTCCCCTTTTAAATCTGATGTTATCATTCACGTACAGTTTTATACTTTTACTTCCTATTTATACAGTTTTAAACATAAATAATTATTCTTAGCCTGAAGCAATATATATTCTTCTAAAGCTTGCTTTTAGACATGTTTTAGATGTTCTAGACAGAAACACATTTCTGAGATTTATCCATGATGGTCATGTACGTTTACTTCATTTTCATGGCCTGTTTTATAATTTTCTTTCTTTTTTTTTGGTCTTTTTCCCTTATCTAGGGCTGCACCCATGGCATATGGAGGTTCCCAGGCTAGGGGTCTAAGAGGAGCTGTAGCTGCCGGCCTTCACCACGGCCACAGCAACACGGGATCCAAGCCGCGTCTGCAGCCTACACCACAGTTCACGGCAACGCCGGATCCTTAACCCACTGAGTAAGGCCAGGGATCGAACCCACAACCTCATGGTTCCTAGTTGGATTCGTTAACTACTGAGCCACGACGGAACTCCTGCCTGTTTTATAACTTGAATATATCAAAATTCATCTATTCTTCTCCCGTTAGTGACTATCTAGGCTCTTCCCTATTTTCCTATTTCCTTATACTCTTTTAATGTATTCTGCAATGAGCATTACTATAAATGTCTCCTTGAGAAAATATCTCCTTGTGCTTAAGTTTCTGACCGAAGATTTTTAACTTCCTAACAGTCCTCATCAAGCAGTAACTAGAAGGGCCAACTTCACATTTACCAGAACACAGAACTGACAGTTTACCAGAGCTGATCAAAGATAGGGAGAAATTACTCTGTTCTGCCATCCAAGATAAACTCTTTGCAACACTTTGAAAGTGCACTAGATTTTGCCATTTTCAACTACAATCTGATACCAGATTAAATGTGAAAAAAATTCTGCCCTGTGTCAGCTGTGTCAACAACATTCACAAGAGGCAAATAACCAACTTCTAACCGGACTTAAACTAAAAGAAGCAGAAAAGGGTAAACCATAATGTAGGTAATGATACTGTTTATCTCCACATTTGTCCCATGAGCTATCATTTGGCAGAGAGCTCTTTTTCTAAATAACTTTAGTAGAGATATTTATTTATCATTCATACACTGGTGCCTGGAGAAACGGCTACCAGGCAGGCAAGAAGTTATCAACAACTGTAAGATCCCACTGATACCAGCTGGATGCTTTTCTTGCCTTTTTTTTGTCATTTTAGGGCTGCACCCGTGGCATGTGGAGGTTCCCAGGCCAGGCGTCTAATCGGAGCTGTAGCCACTGGCCTATGCCACAGCCACAGCAACGCAGGATCCAAGCCACATCTGCGACCTACACCACAGCTCACGGCAACGCCGGATCCTTAACCCACTGAGCAAGGCCAGGGATCGAACCCGCAACCTCATGGTTCCTGGTCGGATTCATTAACCACTGCACCACGACGGGAATTCCTGGATGCTTTTCAAATTTAACTGAGGTGGTCACTTGAAGAAATATCACTGACTATTTTTTGAATTACCTTACAAAAGCCCTTTTTAATTGTACTAAAGTCAGGCAAAACATAGTCTATCATTACTGTATTTTCTTCTCCTTTCAACCTGAAAAACAAAAATAAAGATTTATGAAATATTTTAACTGTATGTAATATTACTCAAGAATCAACTTCCCAATGCTTAGGTTACCACTATACATACTTGGCAATATCCATGTCTCTATAAAAATCCTGAGACACATAGCACACATCTTCTTTCACCTGATTTATCACATGTGTTTCATCCATAACATGTAACTGCCTAAATAGAAATAAAAATGGTAAAATCTGAAATGGAAAATATTTAAATTTAACATAATTAGCATTTTTTTCTGGAATTAAATTTTCAAGTAACGGATTTTTTAAAAATATTAAATTCTTGAATGTGTAAAATATTTTTGACTTTATGGAATATTCAGTCCATTATCTTTTAATCTCCACACTATCCCTCTGAGAGCGAACAGTCCAGTTTGCAGGAGACTGAAAGGAGATTTTAAGTGGCAAGGATTATCTGATGAAAGGGCAAACTCTTTCTTCCAACCATTCTGAAGAGAATCATGCTATAATGTCTTAACTCCTTGTACTTTCTTTTCCAATTATAGAAGTACTGTTAGCAGCACATAGTACTTGGCACAAAGTAGATGCTTAAAATACATTTGATGAGTGAATCAAAGAAAACGCAGGCGTGGAGTTCCCGTCGTGGCTCAGTGGTTAATGAATCCGACTAGGAAACATGAGGTTGTGGGTTCGATCCCTGGCCTTGCTCAGTGGGTTAAGGATCCGGCGTTGCCGTGAGCTGCGGTGTAGGTTGCAGACGCGGTTCGGATCCTGCATTGCTGTGGCTGTGGCGAAGGCCTGCAGCTACAGCTCCTGTTAGACCCCTAGCCTGGGAACCTCCATATGCTGCGGGTGCAGCCCTAGATAAGGCAAAAAGGCAAAAAAAAACCCAAAAAACAAAAAACACAGGCTTAATGTAGAAAATAAAGATGTTTTTAAAAACAGCTAAAAGGAGTTCCCGTTGTGGCGCAGAAGAAATGAATCTGACTAGGAACCATGAGGTTGCAGGTTTGATCCCTGGCCTCGCTCAGTGGGTTAAGGATCCAGCATTGCTGTGAGCTGTGGTGTAGGCTGGCAGCTGTAGCTCCTATTTGACCCCCAGCCTGGGAACCTCCATATGCTGCGGGTGCAGCCCTAAAAAGCAAAAAATTAAAATTAAAAGAAATAGTAAAATAAAAAATAGAAACAGCTAAATTGTGAGGCTATTCCTCTGAATATTTTTCTCTGCACATAGATTATATAATGTTTACTTTTATGTTTTAGATGAAACAGATATGTATATCATGAACATCTACTTATGCTATTACTTTTTTTTGCTTTTTAGGGCCACACTTGTAGCATAGGGAAGTTCCCAGGCTAGGGGTCTAATCGGAGCTGCAGCTGCCAGCCTATACCATAGCCATAGCGATGCCGTATCTTAACGGTGTCTGTGACCTATACCACAGCTCACGGCAATGCCAGAGCTGAGCAAAGCCACTGAGCAAAGCCAGGGATACTAGCTGGGTTCGTTACTGCTGAGCCATGAGGGGAACTCCTTTTTTGTATTTTTGTTAATGTTAATTTATATTTTAATGTTCCAGATGTTGAAAGTTTAGGTCAGGGAGGAAAGACACTTGGGTGCTTATAAACACGGACTTTGGAGTCAGCGACTTAGGTTCAGTGACAATTGAGTAGCCAAATTATTTTAAATCTTTGGGACACAATCTCTTCAACTCTAAAGAGGTAATAAGGTCAACAACTTAAAGAAGCTCTAAGAAGTAAGGAATTATTTTTTTCTTTATGGCCACACATGCAGCATATGGAAATTTCTAGGCCAGGGAAACTTTTTTTTTTTTTTGGCTTTTTGCCTTATCTAGAGCCGCACTCGCGGCATATGGAGGTTCCCAGGCTAGGGGTCTAACAGGAGCTGTAGCTGCCAGCCTTCGCCACAGCCACAGCAACACAGGATCCGAGCCACAACTCACGGCAATGCCGGATCCTTAACCCACTGAGCAAGGCCAGGGATCGAACCCGCAACCTCATGGTTCTTAGTCAGATTCATTAACCACTGAGCCATGATGGGAACTCCAGGCCAGGAAAATTTCTAAGTCATAGTTGTGGCAACACTGGATCCTTAATCCACTGCAGAGGATAGGGGATCAAACCTGCATCCTGGCATCGCAGAGATGCCACCGATCCTGTTGTGCCACAGCAGGAATTTCCTTGTTTTTAAACACAGTAAAATTTATAATAATAACATAATGGGAGTTCCCCTAGGGGCTTAATGAATTAAGAACCTGACTAGTATCCATGAGGGTGTGGGCATCTCTCAGTGCATTAAGGATACAGTGTTGCTTCAAGCTACAGTGTAGCTCCGTTCCCAAACAGGTGTAGTGTAGGCCAGCAGCTACAGCTCTGATTCAACCCCTAGCCTGGGAACTTCCCTATGCCACAGATGCAACCCTAAAAAGGACAACAATAGAATAATAAAATTTAGGAGGCAAAAGAAGAGTTGGGAGGTGACTAAGTACATAATTTTCTCTTTTTTTTTGGTCTTTTGTCTTTTTCAGGATGCACCCACAGCCTATGGAGGTTCCCAGACTAGGGGTCAAATTGGAGCTATAGCTGCCGGCCTACATCACAGCCACAGCAATGCCGAGGGATCCAAGCCGCACTTGTGACCTACACATAGCTCATGGCAACGCCAGATCCTTAACCCACTAAGCAAAGCCAGGGATCGAACCTGAGTCCTCATGAATACTAGTCGAGTTTGTTAACCACTGAGCCATGATGGGCACTCCAATTTTTCGTTTTTTAATAAGGGACAGTCAGCTAATATTGGCTAATCCAGAAACATACCAATATATTATTAGGGCTTGTAGAAATTAAAAAAGAATAAAAGATAAACACAGTTAAAATATTATATTGAACTGGTAAGAGAAATGGAAAGGGGAGACAGGTTTATTTTCCTTTTAGATCCTTATTTCATCATACACATTTTAAAATTTATTTTACACAGTATATGTAGATTTATAACTTTGAAATATTAAAAAATATTAATGTATTAAACGCTAGAATTTGAAAATGTATTTTTTTTTTTTGTCTTTTTGCCTTTTATGTAGAGCCATACCGCGGCATATGGAGGTTCCCAGGCTAGGGGTCTAACAGGAGCTAGAGCTGCCGGCCTTCATCACAGCCACAGCAACGCGGGATCCGAACCGCGTCTGCAACCTTCACCACAGCTCACAGCAACGCCGGATCCTTAACCCACTGAGCAAGGCCAGGGATCGAACCCGCAACCTCATGGTTCTTAGTCGGATTCGTTAACCACTGAGCCACGAAGGGAACTCCTGAAAATGTATTTGGATACTACTATTTCTTAAGCTAGAAAGCTTTTCAACTTGAACATAATTAGTACTTATGTATGCAATAGAGTTTTTTTAAGCAATAATATAGAATTGCCACCTGAACTAAGAACTAAAAGTAAGGAATGATTTTAAATTATTTTAAAAAGCTCATCCCCAGCATACCATCCTTCCAAAGAATCAAAACTAAATATTACCTGTAAGATATGATCTCCTTTAGATGATTGGTTAGGAGTTTTCCTCCCACATTTATTCTAAAAAGGGAGAATCCAAATTTGGTTCAGTTAGCACACATTTCATTCAGTTTTATTCTAAGAAATCACATGAAAATTCAATGTAACTCACCGAATAATTGCTTCTTTTTTCTTTTTACTTCTACAATAAGGAACTATATGTGTAAACGAATATCCGCTATCTACAATGATACAGCATAATTCCGAAGGATTATCTCGGAAATACCTATGTGCACTGAGAGCCCCAGCTATTAAAAAAAGATAGAGAAAAAATAAACAGGTTGAATAAAAGTATAACTAATTTAAAACATAAATAAAGAAAGGTAGCAAAGTAAGGGAAGCACAAAGAGAGAAACTTTCCTTATAAGAAAAATGTTAATTTAAAATAATATTCCCAATTGTCACAAGTTCTTTACAATGTTTAAACTTTAAGACATCATGTTTTTGTAGAAAATATGGTTAAAAAATTGTTATCAACATTTAAATATTCAGCACAAAGCTTTTAATAATTATTTTAGTAGCAGATAATTTTACTGAGCATTTACTACAAGCTGGGCACTATTCTAAACTCCGTAAGTGTGTATGTTTTAATCCTCACAACAATCCCATTTTATAGATGAAGAAACTGAAGCACAAAGAAGTTAAATAGATCACATGATCAGAAAGTTGACAGAGCCAGGATCCAAAACTACACAGTGTGACTCCATAGCAGAATTTTTCAGTTTCAGAACTACTGACATTTAGGGCCAGATAACTCCTTCTGTTGGAGGCTTCACTGTGCACTGTAAAATGTTAAGCAGCATTCTGTGTCTTCTACCCACTAGATGCCAGTAGCACCCTCCCACTTGTAATGAAAAATGTCTCCAGATATTGCCAAATGTCTTAAGGGTCAAAAACCACTCTTGGTTGAGATCACTGTCCTCCGGATTAAATTCTGCAAACTAAATATTTGAATACTTTCCTTGTACAGTTAGGTAATAGAATTCTAGCCTTTAATAAACTTAACTAAGACCCATCTAGCTTTAAATTCTACACTTTACTTCCTTCAAATCTAAAAGAATGTCACCCAATATTCTTGGATTTTAAGTGTTTCTTTATTCATATTCACAAAACTTAATTTTAATCAAAACTTTAACTCACCATTTACTCTTAATACTGCTTGGAACTGGTATTCTTCAAATAAGATTTCATTCATTGATTCTTGAATTGAAGTGAAGTTAAAATATGGTTCTGTGATAATAATATTAGTGTCTAAAAAATCAACCTATGAAAGGAAAAAAAAAATCACCAAAGTCTTGTAACTCTGTAGTTATAAACACTTGCTTTACATATATTAAAAAAACGTATTTAATCCTCACAATAATCCTGCAAGACACATCTTTTTTTAATTTTATTTTTATTTATTTATTTTTTGTCTTTTAGGGCCACACCCGTGGCATAATGGAGGTTCCCATGCTAGGGGTCGAATCAGAGCTGTAGCCACTGCTCTGTTCCACAGCCACAGCAACTCCATATCTGAGCCGCATCTGCAATCTACACCATAGCTCATGGCAACGCTGGATCCTTAACCCACTGAGCAAGGCCAGGGACTGAACCTGCATGCTCACGGATACTAATCAGATTTGTTTC
Source organism: Catagonus wagneri (assembly GCA_004024745.2). NCBI lineage: Eukaryota > Metazoa > Chordata > Mammalia > Artiodactyla > Tayassuidae > Catagonus > Catagonus wagneri. The sequence goes on along the minus strand of PVHT021183619.1, from coordinate 11,368,793 downwards.
TGCTGCACCACAACTGGAGCTCATGATTATTTTAAAAACTGCACAAACTGAGGCACAGAAGAGTTAAATGAGTTACCAAGGTCCATATAACTAGCTAGTGACACACCTAGGATTTGAACCTGAAGTCTGGTTACAGAATTCATGCACTTTGGAGTTCCCATTGTGGCTCAGCGGTAATGAATCCAACTAGTAACCATGAAGATGAAGGTTCGATCCCTGGCCTTGCTCAGTGAGTTAAGAGTCTAGCACTGTAGTGCGCTGCAGTGTAGGTCAAAGATGTGGCTCAGATCCCGTGTTGATGTGGCAAAGCTGGCAGCTGCAGCTCCAATTCAACCCCTAACCTGGGAACTTCCATATGCCACAGGTGCAGTCCTAAAAAGCAAAAAAAGAATTCATGCACTTTAACTATTATTTGATTTTAACTCTCTTAATGGTAGTATTGATAAAATGGCATGGTCAAATTGTTTAAATGTAATTACAGTAATGAATGATAAAATTACAAGCACTGAGGCTGTTGCTTTTTTTTCCTTAAGTTGAAAGGTGAGAGGAGTTCCCATCGTGGAGCAGCAGAAATGAATCTGACTAGGAATCATGAGGTTTCAGTTCGATCCCTGGCCTCGCTAGTGGGCTAAGGATCCAGCGTTGCTGTGAGCTGTGGTGTAGGTCACAGATGGGGCTCAGATATGGCATTGCTGTGGCTGTGGCGTAGGCCTGCAGCTGTAGCTCTGATTTGACTCCTTGCCTGGGAACCTCCATGTGCCGTGGGGCAGTCCTAAAAAGCAAAAAAAAGAAAAAGAAAAAGAAAAGAAGGTGAGAAGCTTTAGGATATTTAATGTTTACATAATTCTCTCCCACGCATAATGTTAACAAACACTAAAATTTGAACATTCAGCATACTTCGAGTCAAACTAAAGATATTAAAAGCACAAAATTCTAACACTGTAATATTCACATGTTCAGATACATGGGTGAAAATATTTTATTGTAAAAATTAAAATGAGATAGTGAGATGGTCTAAGAATAGCAGAAATCTGAGTTCCCTGGTGGTGCAGTGGGTTAAGGATCAGCATTATCACTGCTGTGGCTCCAGTCAATGCTGTGGTGCAGGTTTGAGTCCTGGCCTGGAAATTTCTGCATACCATAGGCACAGCAGGAAAAAAAAAAAGAAAAGCAGAAATGTGAAGTAAGAAGTTCCTGTTGTGGCACAGCGGAAGCAAATCTGACTAGGAACCATGAGGTTATGGGTTCTCGCACAGTGGCTTAAGGATCCGGTGTTGCTGTGAACTGTGGTGTAGGTCGCAGATGCGGCTCGGATCCAGCATTGCTGTGGCTCTGGTGTAGGCTGGCAGCTGTAGCTCTGATTGGACCCCTAGCCTGGGATCTTCCATGTGCCTCGCTGTGGTCCCCCAAAAAAAAGAAGAAAGAAAAAAGTCTGAAGTAAAATTTTAATCTTGTTTCATACAGACAATCTTTTCTCAACCTCAAATTCTACTTCAAAATGGAGATTCTTTTCACTTGCACTTATTTGGAAAATCAAAGCTAAGCACAGTAGATTAAACACATGGGTTCAATCCCTGGTCTCACTCATTGGGTTAAAGGATCTGGCATTGCCGTGAGCTGCAGTGTAGGTCACAGACATAGCTCAGATTTGGCATTACTGTGTTTATGGCGTAGGTCACAGATGTGGCTCAGATCCTGCACTGCTGTGGCTGTGACACAGGCCAGCAGCTGCAGCTCCAATTCGGACCCCAGCCTAGGAACTTCCATATACTGCAGGTGTGACCCTAAAAGAGAAAACAAACAAATATATATATATATATATATATATATATATATATATATATATATACAAGAAACAGTGAAAATTGATAAATCTTAAAATATAAGTTCTACTTTTTCATTTAAATAAAACATGGAAATAGAAATTTGAATACATACTCAAATTTGTTACCTGATACATTTCTTTTCCAAAAAGGTAATCCCAAACTTGTCTTTGTACATCCCAATTCACCAAGTAGCCCTAAAATTGTTTTATAAATTTAGTTATCAAAAATATTTGAACAATTAAAATATAAGATTAATATATTCTAAATCACTGATTCCTATCTCTTTAATGTTACCTTCACCAGCCTGATGCTGTTTGAATTTCAAATATATCACACTGGTACGTTCTTATCCTTTCAAAACTTGAAAATATTACACATTAACAATAACCAACGGATTTCCCATCAAGGCGCAATGGAAATGAATCTGACTAGACCCCTAGCCTGGGAACCTCCATATGCTGCCGGCAGGGACCTAAAATACCAATAAATAAATAAATAAATAAATAAATAAATAAATAAATAAAAATGTCAAGGCTTAAAAAGATACACCAACATGTATAGATGCCTCTCTACAATTATTTTTTCTTTTTTTTTTTTTTGCCTTTTGTCATTTTAGGGCCTCACACGCGGCATGTGGAGGTTCCCAGGCTAGGGGTCTAATCGGAGCTGTAGCCACTGGCCTACGCCGCAGCCACAGCAACGCAGGATCTGAGCCGTGTCTGCGACCTACACCACAGTTCATAGCAACACTGGATCCTTAATCTACTGAGCAAGGCCAGGGATCGAACCCGGAACCTCATGGTTCCTAGTCGGATTCGTTAACCACTGCGCCACGACGGGAACTCCTATAATTATTTTCTTTAATGTGTTCATTTCATTTAGCTTTAACACAAACAAGTAAAATTCAGTACCAACAATCAGTAACCAAATCATTGTCATTTACTATGTTTATTTACAAGTATAATTGATAACAGATCACGATTATTTATTTTTAACACAATAATGTAAACCCAATTTTTGGTTTGGTTTTAATAAGATCATAAAATTCAAAAAACTTTTTCTAAGAAATCTAAAAATATTTTATACATAAAAAATCTTATACACACATTTCAAATTATCTTTAAATTTAGGTCTTTAATGCTAGAGATAATATACAGTTGGATTACCTTCTGAAAAGGAAGGATATAAAAGAGTCCGGAAGGGTCCTTTATTTCATCTATCTGGTTAGCAGTAAAAGTTTTGAGGCGTGCTGTTTTTGACCTGAACTGACAGTTAGGAATAACTCTATAAACAAAGAAATAAACACTTAGTTCATAAAAACGGATTTAGTTAACCACCATCCTTGATGTCACAAAACACCAAAACGAGTGCTTCTCATTCAGTCTTCAAATAATAATCTTTTTTAAAGGTTCCAGTATATACCAGGTTCTATATTGGACCCATTATCTTTCTCAAATAATCCTCAAAATAACCCTTTAAGTGGGTATTAGTTCTGCTACTACACAAGTGTGAAGAGGGTGCTTAGGTAAAGCTCCAGGAAAATTATTAATACCATCCTGGTTTAAAAAAAAAAGGGCAGGGAGTTCCCACCGTGGCTCAGGGGTAAACTGACTAGTACCAACTAGGATGTGGGCTCCATCCCTGGCCTTGCTTAGTGGGTTAAGGATCCTGTGTTGCTGTGGCTGTGGTGTAGGCTGGCAGCTACAGCTCCAATTTGACTCTAGCATGGGAACTTTCACATGCCATGAGTGCGGCCCTAAAAAGACATAAGAAAAAGAGGGGGTGGCAAGTTCAAAATTCTAACCAGAAAATTAAGTTTCCAACAAATCAAAGATCTTCAATCTGCAAGATGCTATAGGGTACACAAGTAGGAAGTAGTTTTAAATATGGTTGTTACCCACCACGAGTTTACAATCTGGTTAGGAAGACAAACTAGAGCCATTACCAATCATACATGTGTACACTCACATACAGAGAGAGAGAGGAAGAAAGGGGGGCAGAGTTTATCACCCCAAAATATACCACTTTAGCATGAGGATTATTTTGAGTTAAAAGCAATCAAAAATCCTTTTATTAATTGGGATAATACTGTAAAGATTTTTCTTTTGTCTTTTTGTCTTTTCAGGGCCACACCCACAGCATGTGGAGGTTCCCAGGCTAGGGGTCTAATCGGAGGTGTTTTGTACCTGATATTTCATTTACTATGTTGTCATTTTCTCTATGTTTAGTCTTTGAGGACATGATTTTTAAAACCTGCATTGTAATCAATCTATAGTTGTAATTTAATTGTAGTTAATTTACTGTTCTTGATTGTTTATTTAGCTTGCTTCCCCCTCCTTTTTTGTCACCATACAGTATCTATAAATGATATAGAGAATTCTGGGAGTTCCTGTAGCTACTCAGAAGTAACAAACCAGACTAGTATCCATGAGGCCCTAGGTTCAATCCCTGGCCTCGTTCAGTGGGTTAAGAATACCGTGTTGCCCCTGAGCCGTGGTATAGATCACAGACGCAGCTCATATCCTGCGTTTCTGTGGCTGTGGAGTAGGCCAGCAGCTGTAGTAAGTCTTGATTCTACCCGTAGCCCGGGAACTTCCACATGCCTCGGGTTAGGCCCTAAAAAAAAAAAAAGACAAAAAAAAAATGATATAGAGAATTCTGTACCTACTCTTATCAGGAACTCATAAAGTATTCCTCAGGTAACTGATAAGAGAATTGCTGTTGACAGATAACAATGATACACATTGCCAAAATAAGTCTGTAACAATTTACATTCCTAAACAGTTTGTTCTCTAAGAAAAGAGGTAAGAAGGGAAAACAGTGTCTTGTGAAAACGCCAGAATAAAAGCATATCTTTAAATTTGCTTAGTCTTTACTCAAACATATATACTTCATGAATGCCACTAAAGTATTGCTTGAGTCAAGTGCCAAGCCAAAGAGCACTTGGAAGGGCTTAAGTACAAAGCCTCAAACTCGCTAGCCACTTTTGGAGTCCATAGAACCCTTGAGGATCCATGAGGATGCGGGTTCGTATCCCTAGCCTCGCTCAGTGGGTTAAGGATCCCACGTTTCTGTGAGCCGTGGTGTAGTTGGCAGACGCAGCTAGGATCCCAAGTTGCTGTGGCTGTGGCCGGCAGCTGTAGCTCCAATTCAACCCCTAACCTTCTGGGAAATTCCACATGCTGGGTGCGACCCGAAAAAGCAAAAGCAGAAAAGCAAAAAAAAAAAAAAAACAAAAAAAAAAAACAAAAAAACAAACTATAACAGCGTCCTTAAGAAAATGCATACACACACAAAATGTCGACGATTCCTGAGGATTCATGAAATCTGTGTACTGAACCCTGCCCCTCTGTCGAGAACTGCTTCCTTAACAAGCCCATTTTCCTGAGCCATTTCCTGCTATGAAACCAAAACACGCGACCCACTTCCGGGTCCCGTAGCCCAAAATTAATAACAAAGTCCTACATCAAAGCATCCCAACAGCCCCGCTCCAACCACAGCATCCCTCTGGCTGAGTGAGGGCCGCGCGGTGGCGTCTGGAGTTTACGGGCATCCCAAGATGAAGCGCAGCATCTGTAACTATTAGGTCTATAGGCCTTGTCCCTCAGAGTAAGCGTACACTTACGAGACATTTTCATGGCTGTAACCAATTTTTGCATTGTAGGCTCCGTTATCCAGGACCAAAGTCGTCATTTTAGCGCGAAGGACACCTCAGTAGCTTATCTCTCCCGACCCTTCTGCTCACGCTTTTTCCGGCACTCTATGGTTTGCACCCACGGAGCGTAAGAGCACTTCCTGTATCCCTTAGCAACTGAAGACGCCGGAAGTCAGAAATTGCTTGGTCTCGCGACTGGTCTGCAATAGTCTTACAGTGCTTCTTATCCAAACTTGTTTAAGTCCTGGCCAGGTTCAATAAAAGGGAAAATGCTTCTTTTTACGCTCAATGGGTGCTTGCTTTACTTTGCAGATTAAGTCGCTCTTGGAAGTTTCTTCTAATGCCTGTAACTAACTGGCATTGTGGGGTTTGCGGGGCAGTGGTTGGTGGTGCATGTGTATTCAAATAACATTGTTCAAGCAGTGAGTTTGAAACTGACGGCATTAACGGCCTGAATACGAACTGGGACTTGAAACCACAGGCTGGCCGGAACCTGGCCTAAACCCAGATTGGGACTTGAACCCATGTTTTTTGTTTTTTTGTTTTTATGTGTATGGGTTGTGGTTTGTGTTTGTTTGTGTGTTTGTTTGTTTTGCTTTGCTTTTTAGGGCCGCATCTGCAGCATATGGAGGTTCCAAGGCTAGGGGTGGAATCAGAACTACAGCTGCTGGCCTACGCCACAGCAACGCCAGATCCGAGCCTGGCCTGCGACCTACACCACAGCTCACGGCAATGCCAGATCCTTAACCCACTGAGCAAGGGCCAGGGATTGAATCTGCAACCTCATGGTTCCTAGTGGGGGTCGTTTCTGCTGTGCCACAATGGGAACTCCGAACCCACGTTCTAAATTAGCATTCACCCAATGTCAGGAGTTACTGAGGTTCAGGTTCTCTACGCCTTTGCGCAGAAGGAATTCAGCTAGAGATAAAGTGATACGCAAGAAGTAGATTTATTAGGATAGGACGCTTGTGAGAGACGTAAGCTGGCAGGCAAGCAAACTGTGCCCAGAGGAGGATCCAGTGGGCTACAGTTTTATCATCCAAGGGGAGTAGGCGGTCAGAAAAGACTGCCTCTTCCTTTACTAGCTCCTCCTTGGTATCCTGTAACGTGTGTATTCAAGTCAGCAGAAGGGCAGTCCTCAAACTTCTGCCCTAGGTCTGAATCTGAATGCAGCTCTCATCCTATCCCCCACCCAAGGACCTGAGGCAATTCTCCACTAGTCAAGCAAGACTGCCTTGTTCTGAGAGCTTCTTTGAGCAATTTATTAACTTACAGTGATCTCCCAAAGTCCTCTAGATTTCCCTATCTTTGATCCTTTGTTGGAACTTCTACAATTACCTGTGCCTACTCCATCCCTGTCGACGTCTTTTGAAGAATGAATTGCAAAACCTTTATGCATGATGGAATTGGATATTAGAACTCTTCAGCTTCATTACTCACCACTGCCCATCCGACTGTATCCAACCACCCTGTTACAAATATGCTGTTCCGTCAGCAGCTGTGCTTTCTTATACTCACACTCTTTCCTGCCTACTTGTCCTTTTGGCGGGAGTTTTTTTTTTTTTTTTTTTTTTTGCTTTAAATGGCCACACCCCTGCCAGATGGAAGTTCCCAGGACAGAGATTTAATCCCAGCCATAGCTGTGGCCTGTGCCTGCAGCTGAGGCAACGCTGGACGCTTTAATCCACTCCACTTGTCTTATATCCAACTCTGGCCTCCCACAGCAACTCGAGCTGCTTCAGTCGAATTCTTAATCCACTGCGCCACAGCAGGAATTCTGCTTTGCAACTTTTTTTCTACCAAAAAAAAAAAAAAACAATTTCTCCACATCTGACACACACCCTCTCCGTTCCCCTCCCTAAAATCAGGTGTTCCACTTTTGCGTTCCTGTAATGCCCTCGGCTAACTCCTCTATATCATAATGGTTAAGGGAATGAATTTTAAGGAGTTCCCATTGTGGCGCAGCGGAAGCGAATCCGACTAGGAACCAAGAGGTTGTGGGTTAGATCCCTGGCCTCGCTCAGTGGGTTAAGGATCTAGCATTGCTGTGGGCTGTGGTGTAGGTTGCACACGCGGCTCAGATCCCACGTTGCTGTGGCTCTGGCAAGGCTGGCAGCTGTAGCTCCGATTAGACCCATAACCTGGGAACCTCCACATGCCACGGGTGCGGCCCTAAAACGACAAAAAGACAAAAAAAAAAAGGAGAATGAATTTTAGATTGGAAACTGGGTGCTGCCACAAAAAGGGTGTGTAGTGTAACCTTGGGTAAGGAACAGAACAGTTAATAACTTACATAGCGCTTAATACAGGTGATTAAACTGTTTTAAGAGCTTTATGTGTATTAACTAATTTAATCTTTACAATTTATGAAGTAGGTACTAGTGTTGAATTCAAAGATAGTTAAGAGTGTAGTCTCTGCATTAACCTCCTGAGTCAAATCCTGGCTCTGCCACTAGTTGTTTTGGACAGGTTAGTTAACCTCCACACCTTAGTTTCTTTAGTCTGTAAAACTGAATGCTAAAAAAATTACCCCTTGCAGATTTGTTTTATGAAGAGTTAATGATAAGTCAAATACCTTGTAGTAATTATCATTACCTTCTTCATCATCATCCTTTTATTATTATTATTAATGACAAAAAGGCAAAAAAAAAAAAACCAATGTCCATCCATTTGCAATTCATCCCCCTTCAACCCATTCTACAGTGTGTGCTAGTAAATGTTTAACAATCTCCAAGAAAAAAAAAAGTGTTGATTTGTACTGTTTACCACTTTTTGTGGTGAAAATACTGTCATAGTGGCTGATTTCAAGCTTTTCTGAAGTCACCAAATGTTAGAATACAGAGTTGTGAAGAGATATGCAAAATTGGTTCTCACGAGCCAGTATGAGCCAGCTTCCCCTAACTGGTCAGAAAAAACTCTGACTCTATTCACCTTTACACCATGCACTCTCCCCTTCCAGCTTTTAGCATAAATAATCTCAAGCCTGTAACTATTACTTTTCATATTCATGAGTATTTTGGCAATGTGTAATTTTATTTTATTTTATTTTTTAGGGCCGCACCCTCTGCATATGGAGGTTCCCAGACTAGGGGTCGAATCGGAGCTACAGCTGCCAGCCTACACCACAGCCACAGCAATGCTGGATCCGAGCCGCATCTGCAGACTACACCCACAGCTCATGGCAACACCGGATCATTAACCCACTGAGGGAGGCCAGGGATCAAACCCACAACCTCATAGCTCCTAGTCGGATTCGTTAACCGCTGCACCACAATGGGAACTCCAGCAACGTGTAATTTTTTTTTTTTTTGTCTTTTGTCATTTTAGGGCCATACCCACGACATGTGGAGGTTCCCAAGCTAGGGGTCCAATCAGAGCTATAGCTGCCAGCCTATGCCACAGCCACAGCAATGCAGAATCCAAGCTGCGTCTGCAACCTACACCACAGCTCATGGCAACACCGAATCGTTAATCCACTGAGCAAGGCCAGGGATCTAACCCACAACCTCATGGTTCCTAGTCAGATTCGTTAACCTCTGCGCCACGACGGGAACTCCAAGCAATGTGTAATTTTAAAAGAGTTGAAAATACCACTCTGGGAATTCCCGTTGTGGTGCAGTGGAAGCGAATCCAACTAGGAACCATGAGGTTGCGGGTTCGATCCCTGTCCTCACTCAGTGGGTTAAGGATCCGGTGTTGCCATGAGTTGTGGTGTAGGCTGCAGATGCGGCTCAGATCCAGCATTGTTGTGGCTGTGGTGTAGGCCTGCAGCTGCAGCTGCAATTCGACCCCTAGCCTGGGAACCTCTGTATGCCGAGGGTGAAGCCCTAAAAAGACAAAACAACAATAAAAAAAAAAAAACACTCTGATATAAATATATAATGAACATGTGCAACAGATATAAGTTTATACCCTAACTTTTTTTTTCCTTGTTTCTTTTTAGGGCCACACCTTCAGCATATGGAGTTTCCCAGGCTAGGGGTCAAACTGGAGATGCAGCTGCATGCCTATCACAGACACAGCAACGTGGGATTCAAGCCTCGTCTGCAGACTACACCATAGCTCACAGCAATGCTGGATCCTTAACCCACTGAGCAAGGCCAGAGATGGAACCTGTGTCCTCATGGATACTAGTCAGATTCGTTTCCATTGAGCCAAGACGGGAATTTCCAGTTTATACCCTATCTTGTTGGTTCTTGCACTAATACAAGTTAAGAAATCTTTGATCCACATTCATTATATATTGTATAAAACATTAACTTTTTGAAAATCATACTTTGATAATTAAATATCAATTAACAAAAATGTAAGTTAATTTAAAACAGAATTTATGGTGGCTTTGTGAATGTGTTCTCTCAATCAAAGGAGAGTAAAAGTGAAATTCTTACCATGTATTTTCTCAATAAAAAGACACTCCAACTACAATCATTTACCTGAGGTGTTTTTTGTTAGTCATCCCTTTGAAAAGGAATCCACATTTTGTTCTAGCACATTAGGCTACTTGTCATTTGAAAGCCGTGAACTTTGACACTTCTGCCCTTTTTCATAATTGTGCTCCACCTGCCTAAAACATCCTTTGCTGCCTACTGAATGAATAATGATAGCTACCATTCTGCTGTGTCTGGCAATCTCTAAGGACTTAACCTTCATCACTGTGGTTAATCTTCACAAAAGCCTCATGAAGGTAAATAGAACCACATGGCTAGAGAGATTCAGTATTTTCCTGTGATCACGTAGTTAGAAATCCTACCGAGCAAAGTTTCAAATCCAGTTCCGATTTCAGGGCCTGTTCTTTTAACATTAAACTGACATCATCATTTTTGAAACAATATCTTCACTATATATTAATCTCTGATTTAACAAAATAGGATCACTTGCTCCTTTATGTTCTCATAGTACCTTGCTTCTGTTTTCAATTATACGAAGTTTTTTTTTTTTTGTCTTTTGTTTTTTGCCTTATCTAGGGCCGCACCCGTGGCATATGGAGGTTCCCAGGCTAGGGGCCTAACAAGAGCTGTAACTGCCGGCCTTCGCCACAGCCACAGCAACGCGGGATCTGAGCTGCGTCTGCGACCTACACCACAGCTCATGGCAACGCTAGATCCTTAACTCACTGAGCAAGGCTAGAGATCGAACCCACAACCTCATGGTTCTTAGATTCATTAACCACTGAGCCATGACGAGAACTACACAATTATACAAAGTTTAATAACAGCTTTTTTTTTTATTTTTATTTTTGTCTTTTTAGGGCTGCACCCATGGCATATGGAAGTTCCCAGGCTAGGGGTCAAATTGGAGCTGCAGCTGCTAGCCTACATCACAGCCACAGCAACGCCAGATCCTTAACCCACTGAGAGAGGCCAGGGATCGAACCTGGGTCCTCATGGTTACCAGTCAGATTCATTTCTGCTGAGCCATGATGGGAACTCCAATAATAGCTTTATTAAGAACTAGCCATATTCTAGGCACTTTGTTTAACATTATAAATGCATAATCTCATTTAATTCTCACAAAATTCTCAGTTAGATACTATTATATCCAACAGATGAAGTAACTGAGGTTAATATCTAAATAACTTGCCCAGACATGCAGATGGCAAATAAACACATGAAAAGATGTTCAACATCGCTCCTCATTAGAGAAATGCAAATCAAAACCACTATGAGGTACCACCTTACACCCACCAGAATGGCCATCATCAAAAAGTCTACAAACAATAAGTGCTGGAGAGAGTGTGGAGAAAAAGGATCCATATTACACTGCTGGTGGGAATGCAGATTGGTGCAACAACTGTGGAAAACAGTATGGAGATTCCTCAGAAAACTCAAAATGGAATTACCATTTGATCCAGCAATCCCACTCCTGGGCATCTATCCAGAGGAAACCATGACTCGAAAAGACACATGTACTCCAGTGTTCATTGCAGCACTCTATGCAATAGCCAGGTCATGGAAACAACCTAAATGCCCATCGACAGAGGAGTGGATAGGGAAGATATGGACAATACACACAACGGAATATTACTCAGCCATTAAAAGGAATGAATTACCAACATTTATAGCAACATGAATGGACCTAGAACTTATCATGCAAAGTGAAACCAGTCAAACAATTAGACAGCAACACCCAAAGCTACCGCTTACATGTGGAAACTAAAAAGACACGATGAACTTCTTTGCAGAACAGAGAATGACTCGCAGCCTTTGGAAAACCTTGGTTTTTCAAATAAGACAATCTGGGGGGGTGGGGGGATGCACTGTGGGTTTGGGACACAAAATCTATCAAATTGAGTTGTGATGATTTTTGTACACCTGTAACTGAAATAAAATTCATTGTTATAAAAAAAAAATAACTTGCCCAAGTTTACACCAGCTACAAAGTGGCTGGGCCAACCTCTGAACCAGAGGCCAATGGCAGAGTTCAAGGTCTTAGCATTAGAAATTTACTTTACAGCAGAGGCTGTTAAACCTCTGATAGCAGGAACAGTTTTGTTTGTTTGTTTTGTTTAGACTACCTTAGTTACTTGAATAGTGCCTCACTTACAGTAAATGATAAAAGATAAGTGAGTAAATAGTCAACCCACATATATCTCCTTCACTTTGTTTGAAAAGGGCTCAGTTTTTGGCCTATGTGTAAATTATCCCCTCTCCATCCCCACACATTTTTCTGATAAACTTCCTCAGAGGTAGTGTAATTTTTCCTCCTCTTAGACATCACTGGGTGGTCATTTTTCACCTCTTCAAAATATTGGCTTGGGGCTGGATGTGGTAAAGGTGCAGAGCTGTAATAGTTTTCCCTGCTATTTCAAAAGTTTCCTTCCTTTACATAGAAATTTTCAAGTGAAATTTTACATCCTCATTTCTTTAGATACAACAACCAGGTGAGTTGAGTAAGGCTGATATAACTAACCTATTGTACAGATGATTAAACTGAGCTAAAATTAAATTATTTTCTCCAGGTGAACACAGCTAGAAAAATACTCGAGCTAGGACTTGAATTTAGGTTTTCTAATTCCCGGGTCCTGGACTGTATTTAAAGACACATTGTCAATTTTTACTTCCCACGGAATTTCTAGAGGAAACATCACTTTGTAGCATTTAGCCGCGAGAAAGCAGAACATCTTAGCAAAGGAGAAGAAACTGAGCTAAGAATATGAAGAAAGCTGAGTAGGTTAAAAAAAAAAGCAAAGCTTGTAGAGCAGTTTGTGGGGCAAATTGTGAGGAAATGAAAAAGAGAAGTAAGATGTGGATGAAGGACTCAGTGATGGAGAAGAGAACAATAATAGAGGATGAGGAGGGTGGTCTAAAACCCTAAACAGCTTTGGAATTGCGAGCAGTAGGACTCAAGTGCTTCGGGGCAAGGACTACTATTCTGAGTCCCAGAGAGGGAGGCGGGGCAGTAAACCTTCTGGGGCGGCCCGGATCCATGTTGCTCCTCCCCTCCCTGCCTCGTGCCTACGTAGCCACGCCCCGAGACCGCACCGCCCCGGCCCTCCCCCAGGTCTCTTAGGTGATGCTGCAGCCAAGATGGCGCTGGCAGCGGCCGAGGCTGTCTGAGCGCGATGCTCTCGGTCCTTGGCGGCAGCGGTGGCGGCTGTGGCCTCGGCCGGAGCCTCGGGGCTGTCCCAGGCGTGAGTGCTCAGGCGCCTCTCCTCGGGCCGGGTTAACCCGGACAAAGAGGAGACGGCCACGACCACGAAGAGAGGAGGCAGTGAGGAACAGAGGGAGAGTGTGGAGCCTCCCGCCTCGGCACCATGGCTGGACTCATCAAGAAACAAATCCTGAAGCACCTCTCCAGGTCAGTCGGAGCATCGGGCGTGGGCGCCAGTCCGCCTCCGCCCTAGCCGGTATCAGAGGCAACCTGCGGCTTCGGGGGCGGGGGGAACTGGCAGTCGAGCGGGAGGCGACCCTTGGGCTTCCCGCTCCAGTCGGGGCAGAGGTCGCGGCCCGAGATCTCCCATCGCCTGCTGCGCCCAGGGTTGGCCTCATGAGCCGGCCTCTGGACCGGTTCGCCCTTGGACTTGTTCTCTCTCCCGGTCGGCTCGCTTAGGAATGTGTTGGGCGGCCGAGCAGGCTGCAGGCTTAGATTATACCCGGCGCGGTGACTGGGGGCGTCAGGAGGACCCCTCTTGGGCGGTCCTGCGCGGAGGCTGCAGAGGGTCAGGTACGCGGTGTCCGCCTACATTTGGAGCTGAGCGGTTCCGTTAACCCAAGGCGTCTGGCGCCGTGTGGACTCTGAGGGTTGAAGGTTGTCTTCGCGCAGTGAAATGTTAACCTTGTTATTGTAGAGAATTCACCTTATCTCGCCGTTCCCAGTCGTGCTTTAGAGGGTGTGCCTATTTGAACAGTTAGGATTTGTTTTAGGTAAATAACCAGGGTTAGCAGCTCTGGCAAGTTCTTTCTGGAGTCGTTTTAGCCCCACATCGTTCGTCGCGCAAAGTAGTTTTTTGCTTTATTTTAATCTGAAACCAACCCATAAATTCAGGGAGTAAACATCTGTGGTAATAAACCCAAGACTTGTCATTCTTTCCGTTTCATAAGGCCGTTTTAGTCAGAATCATGACTCAGTAAAGCTGGCAGTTTGTTACTGCTCCTAGTTTCTCCATATTTGTCTTAAGACACGGGCTCAATGTGGGATCTTGTTTCCAAGGTGTTAATAGTGAATTCAGAGTGGTTGGTTATGACTCTTTTTTTCTGTTATTTGTCTGTTAATGATTACTTTTAACTGATTTTAGGAAAACACTTGGGTGATGATATACTTTCGAGGTAAAGACGATTCTTGATTTTCCAAATAGTTGTATACCACAGGTTATATATTGGCGAACAAAATCATTATTTCTGTGATTCAGCAAATATTTTCCTCACTTATAACACTGAATAATATATATAGTTGGTTTTTGTTTTTGTTTGTGGCCCAAGGGTTGAATCTGAGCCGCAGCTGCGACCTACAGTGCAGGTGCAGCAGTGTGGGAACCTTTGCGCTGGGTTGGGGATCCACCTCGGCCACAGCCACCCTAGCAGCTGCAGTGGGATTCTGGCAACTAAAGTTCTGATTCGACCACTAGCCTGAGAACCGCCATATGCCGCAAAAAAGACCAAAAAAAAAAAAATTAGGGGTAGGAAGTTCCCTGGTGGTCTAGCGGTTAGGACTTAGCACTTTCATCACTGGGGATAACCACTGAGATCTCATGTCAAACCTCTGCTTCCTGTTCTCAGTGGCAAAAGAAAAAAAAATATGTATATAGTAAAGGTAATGGTTTACTTCATAAAACAATTGACACATTCAGAATTGAATCTTTAGGATTACCTTTTAATCTGTATGATTTTTTTTTTTTTTTGTCTTTTTGCCTTTATGTAGAGCCGCACCCGCGGCATATGGAGGTTCCCAGGCTAGGGGTCTAACAGGAGCTGTAGCTGCCAGCCTTCGCCACAGCCACAGCAACGCGGGATCCGAGCCGCATCTGCAACCTCCACCACAGCTCACGGCAACGCCGGATCCTTAACCCACTGAGCAAGGCCAGGGATCGAACCCGCAACCTCATGGTTCTTAGTTGGATTCGTTAACCACTGAGCCACAAAGGGAACTCCTAATCTGTATGATTTTTAATAGCTGTTTTGTAAATAGTAATGATTTTTTTGAAATGAGTTTTTGAAACACTCGAGTTTTCAGTTATTTCATATTTCAAAATTTCCTTAAGTTAGGTGACTAAGGAGTATTAAATTCATATTATTGGTTAAGATATTAATCTTATTGCTACTGCTGTCCCTTGTCATCTCTTAAGAAAAATAGTTATAAATTTAAAGGATGACAATAGGTGAAATAAGGTGAGTTGTGATAAATTACTCAAATAGGAATGAACCTTTTTTTTTTTTTTGGCTGCATCTGTGACATGTGGAAGTTTCTGGGCCAGGGATCTAACCTGCACCACAGCAGCAACCCAGGCCTTTGCAGTGACAGAGCTGAATCCTTAATGTGCTGTGCCACAAGGGAACTCTCAGGAATGAATTTTTGAAATTACCTGGGTCAAGCTTAATTTTACAGATTATCTGGTAATGAAGATGTCATACGGTTTAATGGGAAATACTTAGAAGATATTACCTTCTAGTAATAGACATTTCATATGGCCAGCGAATGGAATTCATGGCACCGTTGTAAGAGAGGGTTTACTTGACCATACTTTTCTCTCTGTAGCACTCATCCTCATCTATCATAATATATACTTATTTATTTGCAGTTTATTTGTCTTCTCCACTGACTTGTGAACTCTGTGAAAGTAGGGAATTTTTTGAGTCTAGGCTGATATAGGCACTCAGCAACTATTTGAATGAATGGATGAATGACAATAGTGAATGGATTCTTCACATTCCCACCTTTTTAAACTGAGGCAAGACTATAAGCCACCGATATTGTCACATATGGGATAAATGGTCTTCCTATGGTTTTAGGAGGCAATGGGCAATTGAATTGAATTCTTAAATAAATGTGGTGCCTTTGGTGTCCTTTTTGGAAAGAAAGAACTAGGAAAATGATTCTTTATATAATGGGTCTTCCAGTGAGGAAGACTATCTAGTAACCAGCAGGAGAAAGTGCTTTCTCTGAGCCTTAAGATTGAAGTATAGTGAAATTATAAGATTAAAACCATTATTATTCAGATACAGAGGCTTGAGAAACTGGTATATTGGAAAAGTACAAAAGAGAAATTGTTCTTAAGAGATTAACAAAGCTTTAAGCAAATTCTCAACTCTTTGAGAAGTGTAAGTCTATATACTTGTTCTCTGCCTAACTGGTGTTTAGTTTATATTCCAACTATCTCTTGCATTGTTAATAAAAACAGTATGTGTACTAGGGACATATCTGAAACTGAAGAGGGAGAGTGAATGAATGTGTATGTGTGTGCGTGCATGCGCAGGTGTGCATGGGTGTGTGTGCACCCCTGTGGTGAAAAAGGGGGTTGGTGTAATTATATTTTAAGAGAAGTGAAACAAAAACCCTTTGAAGGAGAATTTACCCTAATCATTTATACTATAACTGGCACAGAATTTGTTTTGGAGGCTTCCCTAGGAGAGTATTTTTTTCACAAGGAAGCGGAAAGCTCTGAAGAAAAGTTAGAGAAACTGTAAAAAAGGAAATAATAGCAGGAGCTACCTTCAGGTCAAGGTCTCATTACCTGTTACTGCGGTGTGTGTACATGTGTACTAAAGCAATTGCGAAGCGGGTGAAATAGAAGCTCCAAGATGGGGTACATTTGTGCCAGGACCTGAAAGGGGGTGAGGAAGATTCAGATACAAATGCTACCCCACTCCTCCTTTGGCTCAAGGCATACTATGCTTTGGACACAAGATTTACTGTGGAGAGGGAGTTGACAGACATATACCACACCTGGGTACAGTCTTTGACTAGTTTTTAAGCAGTTGTTCTCAAACATGGCTTATATTACTCCTCAGGGGACATTTGGCAATGTCTGGAAACTTTTCTGATTTTCATGAATTGGCGGGGTAAGGGTGTAGAGGCCAGGGATGTTGCTAAACATCCTACAATGCACAGCACAGTCCCCCACAACAAAGAATTATTTGGCCTACACGTCAGTAGTTTTGAGGTTGAGAAACTGGTTTAAAGTATACACATGTGTGTCAGATGATAGGGTACTGTGACAGTTAAGATTATATTGTCTGCAAACAACAAAAACCTGTTTAACTTAGGTAGAAAAGGATATGTAATAGAAAGCTATTGGAGTGGGTCACAGAACCAGGAACTAGCCAACTTCTAGGACCTTACTGGAAGAGTTTTTGGGAGTTTACGTTGTGGCACAGTGGAAATGAATCCAACTAGTAACCATGGGGTTGCATATTCGATCCCTGGCCTCGCTCAGTGGGTTAAGGATCCAGCGTTGCCATGATCTGTGGTGTAGGTCGCAGACGCGACTCGGATCTGGCGTTGCTGTGGCTGTGGTGTAGGCCCGCAGCTGTAGCTTTGATTAGACTCAGCCTGGGAACTTCCATATGCCGTGATTGAGGCCCTAAAAAGCAAAAAAAAAGAGTTCTTGAACCTTAGCACTATTGACATTTGGACAGGGTAATTCTTTGTTGTGAAGGACTGCTCTGTGCATTGTAGGGTGCTTAGCAGCATCTCTGATCTCCACCCACTAGATGCCAATAGCACACCCACAGTCTTGACAATTTAAAAAATGTCTCCAGACATCGCCAAATGTCCCCTGAGAGGCAAAATTTCACCTGGTTGAGAACCATTGCTTTAGGGTGCTCCTGTCTTTCACAACTCCTAGTCTGATTTTTTGGGGTTTTTGTTGTTGTTTTTGTTTTTTAGGGCCGTACCCATGGCATATGGAGCTTCCCAGGCTAGGGGTCTGTAGCTGCTGGCCTACGCCACAGCCACAGCAACGTGGGTTCTGGGCCGCGTCTCTGACATACACCACAGCTCACAACAACACTGGATCCTTAACCCACTGAGCAAGGCCAGGTATTGAACCTGCTTCCTCATGCATGCTGATTCCTTAACTGCTGAGCCACATCGGGAACTTCTCCCAGTCTGATTTTTCCTGTCAAGTTTCAGGTTACTGAGAGAGAGAACCTGTCTGGCCCAGTTCTGTTTATCCATGGGTCAGTTAGCAATGGCAAAGGGTGGTACAGCAAAGATGTCATGAGGAGAACTATTTTGAACCAGGATTGCTGCTCTTTTTGGTATCTTTAATAGGTGCTGGACTAAATTAGATTTCAGAGGGCCTCATTTGCTATGTTAAGGAAATTGAAACTGAACTTCATCCCAGGAGGTGACTGCTAATAAAGTATTCCTAACGAAAGAGGGACGTGATCACCAAAAGTTGTATGGCCATCAGTTTGGTTCGGCGTCCAGGAATAATTTTCTGGGGTGAAAACAGAGTATACAGAGGGGCTATGATTAACTTAAGTAGAAAAATAATGTAGAATATCAGTATCCCACAGAATTTATGGGAAGGTTAGAGAAACTGACTTGGGAAGGGACTGGATCCAGGCTAGCTCCAAGGATCTAGGTAAGAAAAAAAACTTGGCAGTCTCAAAAAGACATGCTCCCTAAACAAAGGGGAAGGAACAAGTAGATAGGGAAGGTGGCCTGAGGAGATTGTTAAATATTTATAATATTTATTGAAGGAGATAGGAAGGGTTGAGCACTCGCAGGTTCTTGTGACTGAATGGCAAAGTGATAGGAGGTTAGAGTGCTTCACAGTGTATTGATGGCATGGCTTAGGCCATGTGAGGATAAAAGATGGGTGGCCTAGCAGCTGATAGCCTGTGGAGAAAAGGGAAGAACCCTCAAAAGATTGGAAGTTTTATCTAGGTACAGGAGCAGTTGGGAAAAACAAATGAGAGAACTGGAAGGATTCAATGTTTTGTCCGAAAGTGTGGTATATTGTAAAAGTTTTTGGAGGTGGAATAGGCCTAGTTTAGGGCTGGGTATCAGGAAAGGCCATGGGAGTGCATTGCTGAAGATAAGATGCATGTGGTTGGAAATGAATACTGCTGGGTCTATAATTGTACTGGACTTTTTTTTTTTTTTTCTTTTTAGGGCCATACCCGTGGCATATGGAGGTTCCCAGGCTAGGGGTCGAGTCGGAAGTATAGCTGCTGGCCTACGCCACAGCCACAGCAACGCAGGATCCGAGCTGTGTCTGCAACCTACACCACAGCTCATGGCAACGCCAGATCCTTAACCCACTGAGCGAGGCCAAGGATCTAGCCTGTATCCTCATGGGTACTAGTCGGGTTTGTTACTGCTGAGCCACCATGGGAACTCTGAAATTTGCAATTTTAAATCTACTGATGGAGAAGGCTTAGTTGAGAAGGTGATACTAGAGAATAGACCTGAAAGTGGGAGTGGGAGCACAGGCAAAGATCCAAAATGGGAAGCATACATGTCATTTTTTTTTTTTTTTT
>PVHT021183619.1:11333870-11348387 GCA_004024745.2 Catagonus wagneri | reverse complement strand
TTTTTTTTTTTTTTTTTGTCTTTTTGCCTTTATCTAGAGCCGTACCCACGACATATGGAGGTTCCCAGGCTAGAGGTCTAACAGGAGCTGTAGCCGCCGGCCTGCGTCACAGCCACAGCAACGTGGGATCCGAGCCACATCTGTGACCTACACCACAGCTCACGGCAACGCCGGATCCTTAACCCACTGAGCAAGGCCAGGGATCGAATCCACAATCTCATGGTTCTTAGTCGGATTTGTTAATCACTGAGCCACGAAGGGAACTCCCTACATGTCATTTTTTGGGGAAGTATACTGAGGCCACCAACACAGGTGAAGTGGGGGTGAGGAATGAGGGGAGTAGAAGAGGAGGTCAAAGAGAAGACAAGGGCCAGATGTTGTGGGACCTTCTAGTGACTATGGCTTTTACCCTGAGTGAGATTGGAATCCACTGCAAGGCTTTGAGCCATTGATCACTCTGCAGCCAAGGGGGAAATAAGTAATAGGAGGGCAAGCACAGAAGCAGGAGCCCAATGAAAAGTGTTAACTATCCAGGTGAGAAAAATATTGGCTTGGAGATAAGTGGATGCAGTGGAGGGTTTTGTTTTTGTTTTTGTTTTTTTTGCTTTTTCTAGGGCCGCACCCGTGGCATATGGGAGTTCCCAGGCTAGGGGTCTAATTGGAGTTGTAGCTGCTGGCCTACACCACAGCCACAGCAAGGCAGGATTCAAGCCGCATCTGCAACCTACACCACAGCTCACAGCAATGCCAGATCCTTAACCCACTGAACGAGGCCAGGAATCAAACCCTCAACCTCATGGTTCCTTGGTCGGATTCGTTAACCACTGAGCCACAATGGGAACTCCTGCAGTGGAGTTTTTTGAGATACATAGCCAGGTTCTAGATGTATTTTGAAGGCAAAGCTACAGGATGTGCTGACAAATAACTGTTATTGATTGAGAAAGAGAATGGTCATGGATGACTTTTATTTTGTCCTTTTTTTTTAGGCCTCCCCCCCAGCATATGGAGGTTCCCAGGCTAGGGGTCCAATCAGAGCTGTAGCTGCTGGCCTGCACCACAGCCATAGCAACATCAGATCCAAGCTGCGTCTGTGACCTACACCACAGCTCATGGCAACGCCGTATCCTTAACCCACTGAGTGAGGCCAGGGATAGAACCCGCATCCTTATGGATGTTAGTCGGGTTCATTAACCACTGAGCCACGATGGGAGTTCCACTGAGCCATGATGGGAACTCCCATGGATAACTTTTTGACATAAGCAACTGACAAGATGGAGTTGCTGTTAACCAACCAAACTGGAGAAGACTGAAGAAGGAGGCTTATGGAAGAATATTGCGAGTTTATCTCTGGATACATTAATTTGGATGCCTATTAAGTACCTAAGTGGAGTTCCCTTTTATTTGTAAACTAATTTAGATTTCACTTCTTATAGTCTGGCAGCAACAGACTTCGTGTGTGTAGTTATCCTTTGGTTTGTGCAATATATATTTACAGAAAAGTGAATTGTTGGAGTTCCTGTCGTGGCTCAGTGGTTAACTAATCTGACTAGGAACCATGAGATTGCGGGTTCGATCCCCTGCCTTGCTAAGTGGGTTAACGAACCGGCGTTGCCGTGAGCTGTGGTGTAGGTCGCATACACGGCTTGGATCCTGCATTTCTATGGCTGTGGCATAAGCTGGCAGCTACAGCTCTGATTTGACCCCTGGCCTGGAAACCTCCACATGCCGCGGGTACGGTCCGGGAAAAGACAAAAAGACAAAAAAAAAAAAAATTGTTGATTGAATTTTAGGGAGTGGATTTTTTTTTTTTTTTCTGGTAAGTACACTATGTAGAAGTGTCTGAAATTGATCAGGTATCCGTTTATTTCACATTAATTTCTATCTACAACCAGATATTGATTCCTGGAAAAGTTTACTTTCAGGAGACTGATTTGAATACTTCAAGTGAGAGGGAGATTGGATGCTTGGCCCGTTGGATATATTGTAATACTCGCATCCTAGAATCAGAAGGTATTTATTCCTGTCTCCTAAAATGAAGTAGTTAAAAGATTGAGGTTTTTGACTTTCCTAAAGTTTAACAGATAGTGTGGAGTGGTTAAGTTACTGATCCAGTACCCATTTAATTTGATTATTCTAAAATACCTCTTCAGGCTGTTGTTCCCACCTAACAGTTTGCCTTTCTTTCACTTAGTTTTCAGCATTTCTGTTATTACTCTTATATGGTGTTTTATCATCCTGCTGCAGTATCCCTTAGGAGATTCTTTTATTACTTGGGAATTCCTTTGACTTTGCAGTCCTTTGAATCTTGGGAAACATAGTCTTTTGACTCAAGAGTTCTTTAAAGTTGGGGAGGGACAGCTTCTCCATTCATTTCTTTTTCGTATGTAAATTTTTTTGCAGTATCACCTTTTGCAGTATTACACTTTGCCTTAATACTGCAGTTTCCAGTCTAAACATTTCATAGTTAAGTTGATGAATTATCAGGTGTATGTTTTAAGTTCTGCATATTATGTTACTTAGGATGAGTAATTTAATATTTCTATTAAATATTGATGTTTATAAGTTGATATTAGCTCAGACTAAATGTAAGTTACAAGTAAAGACTTGATGACTGTTGGAGTTCTTGTTGTGGGTCATCAGGTTAAGGACCCATTGTTGTCCTTGTGAGGATGCAGGTTTGATCCCTGGCCCCGCTCCGTCGGTTAAGGATCTGGCATTGCCATGAGCTGTGATGTATGTCGCAGATATGGCTTGGATCTGATGTGGCTGTGGGGTAGGCTGGTGGCTACAGCTCCGATTCAACCTCTAGTCTGGGAACCTCCATAGGCTACAGGTGTGGCCCTAAAAAGCAAAAAAACAAAAACAAAAACCTCTGACCTTATGGCTATTTGCATAAGTGAAATATAAGCAGTTAACATATCAAGACCAAGTTATTAAAACAAAATTAAAAATGAGCAAAAATGATTCAGGATATAGTAATTTATTGTTTGCTTGATTCCTTTTTAGGCCCGCACCCATAGCACATGGAAATTCCTAGTCTAGGGGTCTAATCAGAGCTGCAGCTGCCAGGCTATGCAGCTAAGGGATCTGAGCCGCATCTGTGACCTACACCACAGCTCATGGCAGTGCCGGATCCTTAACTGCTGAGCAAGGCCAGGGACTGAACCTTT
This sequence comes from Catagonus wagneri, assembly GCA_004024745.2. Taxonomy (NCBI): domain Eukaryota; kingdom Metazoa; phylum Chordata; class Mammalia; order Artiodactyla; family Tayassuidae; genus Catagonus; species Catagonus wagneri. Next base: position 11,345,217 of record PVHT021183619.1, on the reverse strand, counting down.
GTTCTCATGGATACTAGTCAGGTTCGTTACTGCTAAGCCATGATGGCAACTCCTGTTTTTCTTGATTTTTTTTCTAGGCATTAAACTTACTTTTGGGCTGTCTGATAATTTATTGGCTTATTTTGAGACTTCTCCCAGCCAAAGTGAATGCTGTGTATAAATTTTGAGTCTCTATATGAGTCTATCCTTTAATACTTAATTTTGGCTGTATGTATAATGTACTCTTTTTCTACCGAAAAATATCATTAAGAGCAGAATCTCTGGCTTCTTTTTGCTACTGCTGTCATAGCGTCATATTGTTTTCCTCTACTGTGGTCTATTGGTTAAAACAAAAGCTTCATGTTTATTAGTTCCATAGACTCATCTCTTTAAAGGCATGATAGGCTTTGAAATCTGAGGGCAGTGACTGTACTTGTCTTATTCACCATTGTATCTTTAGCATCTGCCACAGTACTATGGTACATAGCACTTGTTCAGAAACATTTTTAGCTAACTGGAGAAATAAATTTATACTACTTTGGCCTTCATAGAGTACTTGGGCCATAAATACATATATTCATAAACTTGGATACATTTCTGGCAGGATTAAAAAGTTGATCCATATCCAAAAGAATTTAAATTAAAACTCTTTTTCTTATAGACTCCAATTTACATATGAATATATAGATAATATAGTTTGTTGTTGAATCTCTTTGGTTTGTGGGTTATTTTTCATAGATAACTTTACTACTCTTTAGTATTGTCTATTAAATGAAATGAGGATTATAGTTTTACCCTGGCTTTCTGACAGTTAAGATTTTGACAGTTTGCAGGTTTTTGTCTTTCAGAGAGTGCTTGTCCTAACTAATTGTTTTCATTTAATGTAGAATTGTAAAGTTCAGCCTTTGTATAACTTTTATACAACATAGCTTTCTCATTTTTGTTAATATTTTTTAATATAAATTTTTAAAAATACTGATTAAAGAGTGGTGCAGAGAATGAGGAAAATCATAAATGATTCATTTATCTGAGAATTTAAGCAGCATTTGCCTTTGGATAATCCAGTGTGAAATACAACTGTATTTTTCTTTTTTTTTCCATTCTAGCTGGTTTACAGATTTCTGTCAATTGTATTTTTCTTTAAAGTGCATCACAGCTGAATATTTTTATCATATCATTCCTTTCCTCTTCCTTCCCTTAAACTTGCTCCCTTCTGTGTCCCCTGTGTGCCCATTCCCTGCAGCGATCCCTGCTGGCTGTGGTGGAGATTGGTGTGCTGTGAATTTCATAATCACCCAAATGAGTACCAGAGGAGTCTAAGAAACCTTGGCAACTGACTGCTTGCTTTCGCAAGGAGTAGGGACCTTTTGTCTGAATTTGCTGCCCTCAGGTAATTCTTCTATTCCCCATTGTTTATTTTTATTTCTTCCTTTCTGTAAATGCAAGCACTTTGTCCCACATATAGATACTTTGAGAATATTTTCTAATTCTTCTTGTTTTAGTTAGATAGCAATTTCATTTTTTTTTTTTTTAACCAAGTAGCTATGGGCTCATGCAATTCTTCTCTCAGAATTGGTGCAATTCTTCTCTTAGAATGTTTCCTAATATGTAAGGTTTGGAAATACACTTAAAGTTATAACCAGTTATTTCTGATGTTGGAGGCATGAGTTTTATAACTTGTAGTTAGCTATTTGGAAATAGTAATTAGCATTTGATCTATTCTTCAGTGGATTAGGCATCATAAATCAATGAGGTATGAAGGCTCTTTTGATAAAGAGGATGTTTTGGTCAATTTTCTCACTGAAGGACTTTTTTTGTGGAGTTTTCTGAAGGAGTTTATTTGTGTACTTAATGTTAATTATAGTATTTATCAAAGAGATTGCAATAACTCATGAACAGCAGTGAAAATAGGATTCTCTTTTGAAGGATATAAGGGTTCCCACCTCATTCTTTTCTTCTCTTCTCTCATGCTCCCCCGCCTTAAAAATCATTATCAGGCAAAGCAGTTATGCTAAAAACCAGATGCATGTAAGTAGCACTACATTTCTTTACGTTAGGACTCGTTGAAAAACCAAGAAACTTGTATCTTTGCACACTTCTAATGCTTGAGAAATTTACCCACTTAAATACTGTGAACCTATTCTAAAAGTCTACTAAGAAAATAGTAAAGACTAACCATGAGCGGAGTTCCAGTCGTGGCACAGCGAAGGGAATCTGACTAGGAACCGTGAGGTTGCGGGTTCCATCCCTGGCATCGCTCAGTAGGTTAACGATCCGGCGTTGCCGTGAGCTGTGGTGTAGGTTGCAGATGCGGCTCTGACCTGGCGTTGCTGTGGCTCTGGCGTCTGCCAGCAGCAACAGCTCCTGTTAGACCCCTAGCCTGGGAACCTCCATATGCCGCGGGTGCGGCTCTAGATAAAGGCAAAAAGGCAAAAAAAAAAAAAAAGAAAGAAAAAGAAAGGAAAAGAAAATACAAACCATGAGCAAAATTGGGCAACTCATTATATACTTAGGGGTTATGCCTCGAGCCACACGGAAAGTCCTATACTTAACCTAGGGGTTATGGAATGTTAGTAAACTTGTTGGCCATTTGTTAGCTAGCAGTTGTATAGGTTTGTTGTTTATGATGACATTTAAGAATGGCTCTGATTTTTTTTTCTTTTTTTTTGCCTTTTGTTATTTAACGGCCACACCCGTGGCATGTGGAGGTTCCCAGGCTAGGGGTCTAATCAGAGCTGTAGTCGCCAGCCTAAGCCATAGCCACAGCAACGCAGGATCCGAGCCGCGTCTGCGACCTACACCACAGCTCACGGCAACGCCAGATCCTTAACCCACTGAGCGAGGCCAGGGATCGAACCCTCAACCTCATGGTTCCTAGTCGGATTCGTTAACCGCTGCGCCACGACAGGAACTCCAAGAATGGCTCTGATTTCAATAAACCTCTAGCAAATCTTCTGGGGCCTTTGCTCCTGAAGTCCAATCATAGCTGTAATTTTTTGCTTTGTATAGATTACACTTCCTTAATATATCTTTTTTGGCTTGGGTTGAAGATGAGTTTATGTTTTTATTCTGTTTGTTTATTTATTTATTTTTGTCTTTTTATGGCCGCATCTTGTGGCATACGGAGGTTCCCAGACTAGGGGCTGGATCCAAGCTGGAGCTGCTGGCCTAGGGTCGGAGCAGAGCTGTAGCTGCCAGCCTATGCCACAGCCACAGCAACACCAGATCCAAGCCACGTCTGCAACCTACACCTCAGCTCCGGATCCTTAACTCACTGAGTGAGGCCAGGGATCGAACCTGCATCTTCCTCATGGATACTAGTTGGATTCATTTCCGCTGAGCCATGAAGGGAACTCCATGATTTTATTTTAAGTTTAGCTTCTTCTTCTTCTTCTTTTTTTTTTTTTGGCTTTTTGGGGCCACACCTGTGGCATATGGAGGTTCCTAGGCTAGGGGTCCAAATCAGAGCTATAGCCCCTGAACTATGCCAGAGCCACAGCAATGTGGGATCCGAGCTGCGTCTGCGACCTACACCACAGCTCATGGTAACACCAGGTCCTTAACCCACTGAGCAAGGCCAGGGATCAAACCTGCAACCTCATATTTCCCAGTCAGATCTGTTTCCGCTGTGCCACAAAGGGAACTCTCTTCCAAGTTTAAATCACAACTCTCCGTGCATTTATTCAAGTCAGTTACCAAACTTTAACTCCTTTTTCCTCTTAACCTTGTCATTTTAATCAGTCATAATCCCTTTTTATTTAAATAACTCTATAATTTATTTTCTTTATCCTGAACCTAGCACATTGCAGACTACTTGGCACAAAGTAGATAACAGTAAGAGTTGAATATTCCTGTTGTCACTACCCAGATTTAAATCGTTTTTTTTTTTTTTTTCCCCATCAGTTGTTGCTACTAAGTGTTGTTATTTCTTTCTGGTCTCATACTTCTTTTTGGGGGGGTTGGGGCATACCTGTGGCATAGGAAAGTTCCCAGGCCAGGACTGAACCTGAGCCACAGCAGTGACAACACCAGATCTCCAACCAGCTGAGCTGCTAGGGAACTCCTTGTCTCATACTTCTTTAATCCATCCTTGGAGATGTTTCCAGTGAGGACTTCCCCAAATACTACTCCTATTTAATATCTTGGTAAATATTTTTTATTGGTTCATGTTCAAGCTTTAAAAATTTTTTTTTTGTTTTATGACAGAATTTTTTGTCCGAATAAATATTAAAATAGAACATCACTTCATGGAATAGAAGTAGAGCTCCTCTAGTTAAATTAGTGATTGGGGGCGCGGGCCAGCTGTCATATCCTTTCCATTTTTATTTCTTCTTCCACTGGGGCTGAGTCATGAATAGTCTCCTTAGGGGCACTATAGGAACAGTACTGTTATGTAGGGTGAAACCACATTCCTTGGCATGAAATACTAGGAGTTCTTCATGATCTCCCAGCTGCCCATCCTTCAAAGCATATCATTTTTTTTCAAACTTTCTGAAGACTTACACTTCATCTATGCTAGCTGTGTACGATCGGATGACCTTGAACATGCTGCTGCTTGTTGGAAATGTCCGCCTATGCCCTATTCACATAGCAAAAACTTACTCTCAAAAGCATAGCTTAAGTGCTGCCTCTTCCATGAAAACTTTCCAAAGCAGTGTACTTTTTTTTTCTTTTGGCTGTGCCTGTGGCCTGCAGAAGTTTCTGGGCCAGGGATCGAACCTACACCACAGTAGTGGAAATGCCAGATTGTTAACCTGCTGAACTGTCAGGGAACTCCAAAGCAATATGTTGTTTGTTTTGTTTTGTTTTTATGGCCGCACCTCTGCTATATGGAAGTTCCTAGGCTAGGGACTGAATCACAGCTGTAGCTGCCAGCCTACACCACAGCCACAGCCATGTTAGATCTGTCTGCAACCTACACCATAGCTCATGGCAACTTTGAATTTTTAACCCACTGAGCAAGGCCAGGGATTGAACCCTCATTCTCATAGATACTAGTCAGGTTCATTACTGCTGAGCCATGGGAACTCCCAAAGCAATATATTTTCTAACAGAATTGGTCACCTCTTCCCTCCTCCATTTTTTTCCTCCACTTTTTAGGGCTACCCTTGTAGCATATGGGATTTCCTAGGCTAGAGGTCAAAATGGAGCTGTAGCTGCTGGCCTATGCCAAAGCCACAGCAATGCCAGATCCGAGCTGCGTCTGCAACCTATGCCGCAGCTCATGGCAACACTGGATCCTTAATTCACTGAGCAAGGCCAGGAATGGAACCCGCATCTTCATGGATACTAGTTGGGTTCTTAACCTGTTGAGCTGCAATGGGAACTCCTCCATCTTATCCTAGTCTCGTTTTTATTGTACTATCTGTCACACAGTGCCTGGCACATAGTAAGATTATATATAATATACTGCAATAATTTGTCTGTATGATTGCTAATAAACCATGAGGTCTTTGAAAACAGTAATTATTTGTCTAAGTTACCCAGGAGCTTAGTCAGAGTCAGTTTTTGCCATGAAGAATGTATGTCTAATGTGTCAGATTTTCTGTTGTTTCAACAAAATTTGGAAATCCAGATTTTAATGTAAGATCTACTCTTTTTTTTTTTTTGCCTTATCTAGGGTTGCACCCGTGGCATATGAAGGTTCCCAGGCTAGGGGTCTAACAGGAGCTATAGCTGCCGGCCTACGCCATAGCCACAGCCATGCAGGATCCAAGCCACAATGGCAACCTACACCACAGCTCACAGCAACGCTGGATCCTTAACCCACTGAGCAAGGCCAGGGATCGAACCCACAACCTCATGGTTCCTAGTCAGATTCGTTAACCACTGAGCCATGAAGGGAATTCCAGTAAGATCTACTCTTTTTTTTTTTTTTTTGCTTTTTAGGGCTGCACCTGCAGCATATGGAGGTTCCCAGGCTAGGGGTCTAATCAGAGCTACAGCTGCCAGCCTACACCACAGCCACAGCAATGCCAGATCCGAGCCACATCTATGACCTACACCACAGCTCATGGCAACACCGGATCCTTAACCCACTGGGGGAGGCCAGGGATCTAACCAGCAACCTCATGGTTCCTAGTCAGATTCGTTTCCGCTGTGCCACGACGGGAACTCCAGGATCTACCCATTTTAAATGTTAGCTACATATTCATCTTTTTAAAAACATTGTGCAGACCAGACAAAACATATCTGTGGGCAAAAACATAGCTCATGGGCTGCCAGTTTGCAGCCCTTCCATTCTTTAAATGTTTATGTGGAAAAACTGGTTAGATAAGATTGGTTGATTTTCTTAACGTGCATATTATAAAAATAACCAAGCCAAATTAACTCTGTAAATTGAGAATGCTCAAAAAAAAAAAAGGAAGAATTTATTATGAGCAGCATACCTTCGTCTTTGTTCCATTAACACTGTAAGTTTCATTTAAAAAAAGTAACATTTATGCCTTAGATATTTAATAAACCTCACAAATTGACATTGAAAGCTCCTTGGGGGTGAGAATTGCTATATTCCTATAACGCCTAGTTAATGTTCAGTAAATATCGTTGGATTGATAATTGATCAGTACAATAATGTATTGGTAATTGATTCTAAAATACCTTTTAAGTTAAAATTGTACAAATATGATTCTAGTCTTGGCTCTGCCTTGGTGTGACATTGAATAGTTGACTTAACTTCTCTGGGCTTCACATTCTCTCTCTGCTGTAAAATGTGGACTTTGGACTAGAGAAACTTTTCAAGTGCCAAAACTGAAATTATTTGATATTCTTTGCTTGTATGAATGCTGCCTATGGTTCTACTCAGTTTTTACTTAGCTTAAAATTGCTGCTAATATCTTTAGATGACAAATGCAGTTGTATGATTTTCAAAAAACCATGGTTCGGGAATTCCTGCTGTGGCACAGCGGGTTAAGAATCCAACTGCAGCAACTCACATTGCTGTGGATGCTCATTGGGTTAAAGGATCCAGAGTTGCTGCATTTGTGCCCGAGGTCGCAGCTGTGGCCAGGATTTAAGATACAGGAACTTCCATGTGCCATGAGTGTGACCAAAATATAAAAAAAATTAAAAAAACCCTCATGGTTCAGATATCTTAAAAATTCTTATTTCATGGAGTTTCTGCTGTGGCTCAACAGGATCAGTGGTGTGCCTGCAGCATCAGGACACAGGTTCCATCCCTGGCCTGGTGCAGTGGGTTAAGGATCCTCTAGTGTCACAGCTGCAGCATGAGTCACAGCTGTGGCTGGAATCTGATCCCTGGCTGGTAACTTCTTATGCTGCCGGGTGGCCAAAAAAGAAAAAAATTCTTATTTGCTTGTATTTTGTTAAGTTAACTAGTCCATTCTTTTTTTGGGGGTGGGGTGCATACCCGCAGCATGAGGAAGGGATTGAACTGTGCCACCAGACTGAGGCAACAACAAACCCATAACCCATTGCACCATGAGGGAACTTCTCATTCTTTTTTATTAAGAAGTAACACAGAAATAGCCCCATGTTTGTTTTGCAGTTTGTTTGGCTAGATTGTTTTTGTAATAAGCAAGTAAAGAAAATCAACCAATCTTATGCAACCAGCAGTTTTTCATACACACACACACACACACACACAACACACACACTCATCTTAAACACCTTTTTTTTTTTTTTTTGTCTTTTGTCTTTTTAGGGCTGCACATGCGGCATATGGAGGTTCCCAGGCTAGAGGTCTAATTGGAGCTATAGCTGCCAGCCTACGCTACAGCCATAGCAACGCTAGATCCAAGCCATGTCTGCGACCTACACCACAGCCCACGGCAACGCTGGATCCTTAACCCACTAAGCGAGGCCAGGGATCGAACCCATAACCTCATGGTTCCTAGTCATATTCGTTTCCACTGCGCCACTACGGGAACTCCTTAAACACCTCTATTGAACTAGAATTGAGGAGTTCCCATTGCGGCTCACCAGGTTAAGAATCCAGCTAGTATCCATGAAGATGCAGGTTCCATCACTGGCCTTGCTCAGTGAGTTAAGGATCCAGTGTTGCCGTGAGCTACAGCATAGGTTGAGGATGCAGCTCGGATTTGGCATTGCTGTGGCTTTGGCATAGGCCAGCAGCTATAGCTCTGACTGAACCCCTAGCCTGGGAACCTCTATATGCCTCGGGTACGACTATAAAAAAAAAGAAATAGAATTTATTTGTATGTGATAAAGTGTATATGTTAAGGTGTACAGTTTGATGCAATTTTGACAGATACTCTCAAGAACTTTCCTCGTGCTTTTTTGTAATCCACCTCTTCCCCTCTTGCCTTATCTGTTATCATGTGACCTACTTTATTTCATTTACAGTAGTTTGCATTTTACAGAATTTCATATAATCATATAGTATACATTTTTGTGGCCTTTTCCACTCAGCATAATTATTTTGCGAATAATTTATTTTGTTTTATGCATTCTGTCGTATTGCTGAGTATATTCCATTGTGAATATGCCACAATTTATTTATCTACTCACTTGTTGGTGATCATTTGGGTTGTTTCTAGTTTGGGGCTTTTACAAATAAAGCTGCTATGAACATCCATGTATATCTTTCTTATGACATATGCTTTTCATTTCTTTTTTTTCTTAATATTTTCATTTAATTTTTTACTATATTGCTTTTATTTTTAGAATAATGACAAAAATAGTAATGATATTGGGAAAACTCATCTTTGTCTTTTTTTAAGTGAATTTAACTACATTTATTTTACTACAACTGTGCAGTGATCATCACAACCAATTTTATAACATTTCCACCCCAAACCCCCAGCCCATTCCTCCCACCCCACCAACCTGTCTCCTTTGGAAACCATAAGTTTTCCCAAGTCTGAGTCAATATTTGTTCTGCAAAGAAGTTCATTGTATCCTTTTTTTAGATTCCACATAGAAGTGATAGCATATGACGTTAGCGTCTCACTGTCTAACCTAACTTAGCATGATAATTTCTAGGTCCATCCATGTTGCTACAGATGCCATAATTTCATTCCTTTTTATGGTTGAGTAATATTTCCTTGTGTATATGTTCCACATCTTTATCCACTCCTCTGTCGATGGACATTTAGGTTGCTTCTATGTCTTGGACGTTGTATATAGTGCTGCAATGAACATTGAAGTACATGTATCTTTTTCCATTATTTTTTTTTTTTTGTCTTTTTGGAGCCTCACGCCAAGGCATGTGGAGGTTCCCAGGCCAAGGGTCAAATTGGAGCTACAGTTGCCAGCCTATGCTACAGCTACAGAAATGCTGGTTCCTTAACCCACAACCTCATGGATCCTAGTCAGGTTCGTTAACCACTGAACCACGACCAGAACTCCACATGTATCTTTGCTTTTTTTTTGACTTATCTATGGCCGCACCCGCAGCTTATGGAGGTTCCCAGCCTAAGGGTCTAACAGGAGCTGTAGCTGCCGGCCTTCGCCACAGCCACAGCAACACGGGATCCGAGTCGCATCTGCAACCTACACCACAGCTCATGGCAACGCCGGATCTTTAACCCACTTAGGGAGGCCAGGGATCGAACCTGCAACCTCATGGTTCCTAGTCGGATTCGTTAACCACTGAGCCACGACGGGAACTCCTCATGTGGTTTTGATGACTGTAGGTTTGTGGTATAGTCTGAAGCCAGAAGGCCTGATTCTTCCAGCTCCATTTTTCTTTCTCAGGATGGCTTTGGCTATTCTAGATCTTCTGTGCTTCCAAACAAATTTTAAGATATTTTGTTCGAGTTCTGTGAAAAATGTCCTTGGTAATTTGATAGAGATTGCATTGAATCTGCAGATTGCCTTGGGCCATATAGTCATTTTGACAGTATTGATTCTTCCAGTACAAGAGCATAGTATGTCTTTCCATCTGTTTGTGTCATCGTTGATTTCTTTCATCAGCCTCTTAGAGTTTTCAGAGTACAGGTCTTTTGTCTCTTTAGGTAGGTTTATTCTTAGGTATTGTATTCTTTTTGATGTGATGATAAATGAGATTTCTTCCCTAATTTCTCTTCCTGATCTTTTGTTGTTAGTATATAGAAATGCATTCGATTTCTGTGTATTAATTTTGTATCCTGTGACTTTGCCAGATTTATTGCTGAGCTCTAACAGAATTCTGGTGGCATCTTTAGGATTGTCTAGCTATAGTGTCATGTCATCTGCAAGCAGTGATAGTTTTACTTCCTCCTTTACAATTTAGATTCCTTTAATTTCTTTTTCTTCTCTGATTGCTGTGGCTAGGACTTCCAAAATTATGTTGAATAGTATTGGCAAGAGCGGACATCCTTGTCTTGTTGCTGGTCTTAGAAATTCTTTCAGCTTTTCACCATTGAGAATAATGTTAGCTATAGGTTTGCCATATATGGCCTTTAGTATGTAGAGGTAGGTTTCCCTCTAAGCCCACTTTGTGGAGGGTTTTTATCAGAAATGGGTGTTGGATTTTGTCAAAGTATTTTCTGCATCTATTGAGAGGATCATATGGTTTTATTCTTTGTTTATGTGGTATATCACATTAATTGATTTGCATATACTGAAAAATCCTTGCATCCCTGGGTAAATCCCACTATATCATAGTATACAATCCTTTTATTTTATTTTATTTTTATTTTTTGTTTTTTATTAACAATGAATTTTATTTCAGTTATAGGTGTACAAAGATCATAAGTCAGTTCGATAGATTTTGTGTCCCAAACCCACAGTGCATCCCCCCACCCCCCAGATTGTCTCATTTGAAAAACCAAGGTTTTCCAAAATCCGTGAGTCATTGTCTGTTCTTCAAAGAAGTTCATTGTGTCTCTTTAGTTTCCACATGTAAGCGGTAGCATTGGGTGTTGCTGTCTAATTATCTGACTGGTTTCACTTTGTATGATAATTTCTGGGTTCATCCATGTTGCTATAAATGTTGTTATTCTGTTCCTTTTAATGGCTGAGTAATATTCCATTGTGTGTATGGACCAAATCTTCCCTATCCACTCCTCTGTCGATGGGCATTTAGGTTGTTTCCATGACCTGGCTTCTTCCCTGTCTAGCTGCTTGAGATGTAAAGTTAGGTTGTTTATTTGAGCTTTTTCTTGTGTCTTGAGGTAGGCTTGTGTTGCTGTATACTTTCCTCTTAGAACTGGTTTTGCTGCATCCCAGAGGTTTTGGAGTGTCGTGTCTTTGTTGTCATTTGCTTCTAGGTATTTTTTAATTTCCTCTTTGATTTCTTCAGTGATCCATTGGTTGTTTTCTTGTTTTTGTATCCATTCAGCTAGTCTGTGTCTTCTGGTTGGGGCATTCAGTCCATTAACATTTAAGGTAATTACTGATATACATGTTCTTATTGCCATTGTATTAACTGTTTGGGGTTTTTGTTGCCCTTTTTTTTTTTTTT
>PVHT021183619.1:11320491-11332870 GCA_004024745.2 Catagonus wagneri | reverse complement strand
TGGCCTTTTCTTTTCTGACTAGAGAAGTTCCTTTAAGATTTGTTGTAAAGCTGGTTTAGTGTTGCAGAAATCTCTTAGCTTTTGCTTCTCTGTAAAGGTTTTGATCTCTCCTTCAAATCTGAATGTGAGCCTTGCAGGGTAAAGCAATCTTGGTTGGAAGTTTTTCCCTTTCATCACATTAAGTATATCATGCCACTCCTTTCTGGCCTGCAGAGTTTCAGCTGAAAAATCTGCTGATAACCTTATTGGGGTTCCCTTGTATGTCATTTGTTTCTTTTCCCTAGCTGCTTTCAATATTTTCTCTTTGTCTTTAATTTTGGTCATTTTGATTAACATGTGTCTTGGGGTGTTCCTCCTTGGGTTTATTTTATATGGTACTCGTTGCGCTTCCTGGATTTGAGTGAGTGGTTCCTTTCTCATATTAGGAAAGTTTTCGGCTATAATCTCCTCGAATATTTTTTCTGTCCCCTCTCTTCTCCCTCTGGCACCCCTATAATACGGATGTTGGTGCATTTAACATTATCCCAGAGTTCTCTGAGACTCAGCTCATTTCCTTTCAATCTTTTATCTCTTTTCTCTTCTGCATTAGTGATTTCCACTAATCTGTCCTCCACCTCAATGATTCGTTCTTCTGCCTCCTGTATTCTACTGTTGGCTGCTTCTAGTGAATTTTTTATTTCAGTTATTGTATTTTGCATCTCTTCTTGTTTAATTTTTACAGCTTGTATTTCTCTGCTCAGTATTTCCTGTGAATTATCAATCTTTCCCTCCAGTCTGTTTCCAATGCCTTGCATCATCTTCAGCATCAACAGTCTAAAGTCTCTTTCTGAGAGGCTGATAATCTCCTTATCACTGAGCTATTTTTCTGGGCTTTTCTCTTCCTCCGTTATCTGAGTTATAGTTTTCTGTCTTTTCATTTTTATAGGTTTTTGGTGTGGTGACCTTTTTGCCAACAATAGAGTGGTAGCCTCTCTTAGTTCTGGTGTTTGCCTTCCCTGTGACTAAAGTTGGTATGGAGGGGGCTTGCTGTAGGCTTCCTGATGGGAGGGACTGATGCCTGTCCACTGGTAGGTGGGGTTGATTCCTATCCGTCTGATGGGTGGGGCTTTGTCTCTGGATGAGATTAGAGGCTGGCTGTGTGCTTGAGGGGTCTTTAGGCAGCCTGTTTATTGATGGGTGGGGCTGTGATCCCACCTGGATTATTGTTTGGCCTGGGTTGTCTCAGCGCTGATGGGAGGGACCAGATTTTCCCAGAAATGGCCCCCTCCAGAGAAATGCAGGCTGCTGAATGTTCCCGAGAGCTTTGCCTCCAATGCCCTTCCCCCACAACAAGCTACAGTCACCCCTATTTTCCTAGTAGATCCTCCAGGAATTTCAGTCAGGTTCCACCCGGATTCCTATGGAGACTGCTTTGCCCTGGGACCCAGTGCACGTGAAAGTTTGTGTGTGTGCCTTTCAAGAGTGGGGTCTCTGTTTGCCCCAGTCCTGTGGAGCTCCTGCACACAAGCCCTGCTGGCCTTCAATGCCAGATGCTCCAGGGGCTCTTTCTCCCTGTGCCCGATCCCCAGGCGTGGGGTTTTGACGTGGGGCTCAGCACTCTCAGTCCTGTAGCTGAGTCTCTGTGATGCAGTTACTTTCCAGTCTGTGGGGCTTCCCACCCGGGAGGTATGGGGTTGCTTCTCTCGCGTAATCGCCCCTCCTACCTCTTGATGTGGTCTCCTCTTTGTCTTCTGGAGTAGAATATCTTTTTTTGAAGTTTACAGTCCATTTGGTTGAAGGCTGCTCGGCATTTGGTTGTAGTTTTGCTGTTTTTCAGGAGAGAAGTTGAGCTCCAGTCCTTCTATTCCGCCATCTTAATCCAATCTCTCTTTAATGCTCTAGGTAAAAGAAAAGCCTAGGACAAAAACTGTTCTCTCTTTTAAAAATTAAACGAGGAGTTCTCTTCATGGCACAGTGGAAACGAATCTGACTAGGAATCATGAGATTGCGGGTTTGATCCCTGGTCTTGCTCAGTGGGTTAACCATTTGGCATTGCCGTGAGCTGCGGTGTAGGTTGCAGACGCGGCTCGGATCTGACATTGCTGTGGCTCTGGTGTAGGCCGGCAGCAACAGCTCCGGTTAGACCCCTAGCTTGGGAACCTCCATATGCTGCAGGTGCAGCCCTATAAAGCCAAAAAAAAAAAAAAAAAATTAAACGATATTCTGCTTGACTCTCCTTTCTTACTTTTACTTTGTTTTTTTCCTCCATAGTTATCAGAATCTGACTTACTATATATATATATTCAACTTATTTTTTTAATTCCATGTATTCCCCGCACCCCGGCCCAGTTAGGTTCCATGAAGGAAGAGGATTTTATCTATTTCGTTCATTGTCAAATTCCCAGTGCCTATTAAATTGTAGGTATCATGGAGTTCCTTGGTGGCTCAGAGAGTTAAGAATCTGGCGATTCAATGTTGTGGCTCTGGTTACAGCTGTGGCACAGGTCCATCCCTGGCCTGGTAACTTAAGCGTGCTGCGAGTACAGCCAAAAAAAAAAAAAATTACAGATATCAGTTAAAATGTATTGAATAAATGAATGAATGAGTGAATGGTCAAGGTGTTGTATAATCAGTCCTTTATTTGTCCTTCCTGAGTTATCTTCTACTCCCCTGGCCCTCTTGCTGCATTCCAGATACTGATCCTTTTTTAGTTTCATTTTATATCATGCTCCCTCCTGCCTCAGAACTTTTATATGTTTTATTCCCTCTACTTGGAATTTTCTTTCTTTCTTACCCTCTTCTTTTCTTTACATAATTCTACTATTCATCCTTTAGATATCAGCTCAAAATTCACTGTTTTTTTTTGTCCTTTTTCTTTTGGTTGTACCCGTGGCATGTGGAAGTTCCTGGGCCAGGGATCGAACCCACACCACAGCTGTAAACAGAGCCACAGCAGAGAAAACACTGGATCCTTAATCTGTTGAGCCTTAGAGGGAACTCCCTGAACTTTCATTTAGACTTTGTTTCAAAAGAGTTCTGGACTAAGAACCCCTACCATATTCTTAGTCATGCTATTTGACTTCTGTCTCACCAACTCACCAGCTGCACAAAGGCAGGGACTTTGCTTGCTAGTACATGTGTCTGAATAGTGACCGCTAATTAAGTACTTATTGAATGCTACTTTCTAGCTCTCATATTCTACCTTGAAGCAATGGCAGGTCATTCCTCTGTGATTAGAAATGGTGGCCTATGGGGAAACTTCATATAATTAAGTTAAATGTGATTGGTAGTAAGTGTCAAACAACCTGGCATTGCTGGTCAAATATAGGTTAAATGTGAACTTTGTATTGAGAAAGTCGGTGTGTTTACATTTTGTGAGGAGATGTGAAACCAGATAAAAACTTGCTCAAGAAATTCTGGTTTAGAGTCATTGAAGAGGCTCGTGTATATGTATATGTTTTTTCTTCCAGTTTTATTGAGATATAATTGATATACAGCACTGTATGAGTGAGGCTTGTGTATATGGATTCTTATTGATGTGTAGGGTGTGTAAATAGCCCAGTTCATTTTGTTACTTTAATATTTAATATCAAAAAAAGGTGAAAGACTAATCACTCTTGTTAACCAGTAGTTTACTTTGTCAATAGTTTCACTTTTGAAAATTAAGGCTAGGTAAAGTTAGCAATTTTTTGTAGGGTTTTAAAAATTAATGTATATGAAGTACTTTAAAGTACATGTGTGATTTATTGTTATTACTACTCTTGTCATCATTATTACTTGTGACTTTGGGCAAATAAGTTAGTTTCTCATAATATTTACTCTTCTAAAAGGGGGAATAAAAATAGTGTTGACTCTAATGGGTTATCATGAGAGTTAGTAATGCATGCACTCAAACAGAAGAGCCTGGTACGCAGTAAACCCTTGGAAAGTGTTCACTGTTATTTTAACTATTAATATTTCACGCTTTTAAGAACTTTCCAAGTTATTTTAGAGAATTACAGTTGTTTAATTAGAATTCAGGGTCTAGTCTCCTATATGACTTTTGGCACTTTCATTAAGCACTTTATACTTCAGTTTTCCTATAGAACGTATAAATGGTACAGTGTAGCTAATTTAGGGTTGTGAATAATTGGTGTTTTTAAGAGTTTCATGTGGAGAACACCAAAATTGCCTGATAAATAGAGTTGCATAGTCTCCTTCCTTAGAGACCTTTTCAAACTCTATGTGTGTTATAATTTATTTCTGGAATGTTTTGGGTCATTTTCTAAAGCTGGGAATCATTGGATGATTCTAAAAGGAGTACTGATGTCCTTTAAGCATCATTCTTAGCATGATCAGTGGCAGTGTTTGTTGGTGGCTGCTGCTACTACATCTAAAGGGTCCCCTCATTCCCTTACCTTACTTGTAGATTGGTTAGTAAAATAGGAATATTCACTTGTGTGACATAGTCTGTAGCAAAGTGTACGAAATATGGTAGGGCATGGCCGAAAGCCTTGCATACTACCTGAAATATAGTGGAACTCACCAAGTATTCATAAATTTGAAAGATAAAACTAGAGCTTGGTTGTATATAGTAATATGATATTTAAATGTATACCAGAAATACCGTAGACTTTGTATAAGAGAGCTTTGGACAAGGGAGATTAAAACAACAATAACAAAACCACACTGAAAAACATGGGTTAAGGCGTTTCTGTCGTGGCTCAGCAGAATCGAATCTGACTAGTATCTATGAGGGTTCAGGTTCGATTCCTGGCCTTTCTTAGGGGGTTAAGGATCCAGCATTGCTATGAGTTGTAGTGTAGGTCACAGGTGCAGCTTGGATCTGGCGTGGCTGTGGCGTAGACCAGTGGCTACAGCCCCAGTTCGACCTCTAGCCTGGGAACCTCCATATGCCATGGGTGTGGCCCTAAAAAGACAGAAAAAAAAAGAAAGAAAAAAAAAACACGGGTTAAATTGGAGCCTATCACAGTGGTTTTATGTTTTTTTTTTTTTTTTTTTTAGTGAATTACATTTTTAATGCTCTCTGTATTTGCAAGCATGACTCAGGGGCAGATAATTAACACTAACATAAATGTCAATATATATTCTCTTTCAGATTTACCAAAAATTTATCTCCTGACAAGATAAATCTAAGTACTCTTAAAGGAGAAGGTGAACTAAAGAATTTGGAGTTGGATGAAGAGGTACTCCAGAATATGTTGGATTTGCCAACATGGCTTGCTATCAACAAAGTTTTTTGTAATAAAGCATCTATTAGGGTGAGACTTTGATATCTTTGGTGGCATTTTCTTTTTATTTATTTCATCCTTATCTTTTAAAATAGTTTGTTTCAGATAATTATAAAAAGAAGCATTTTTATTAACATAATTTATAACGATATAACTATGAATTTGTCATATGCTAATAATATATAGTAATTGTTAATTTTTATATTTACAATTTAATATTAAATAAAACCACTCATAGTTTATTAATAAAATAATTGGTTTAATTTGGTACATGTTTAAAGATATTTTTTCATAGAATCTCTTGTCCTATGGGATGATTTAATTTTGTAGTAAGTAAACATTGTTTCAAATGAAGACATAAGGACTGATAAGTTATCCTATTCTGGACATTATACTTATATTTGAAAATTTGTCTCTCTTCCTCATTTTTTTCTTAATTTGAGGATTTTAAAGTTTTTAATTTTTTTGTTTTTTTAATTCAGTGAATTTTATTATATTTATGGTTGTACAATCAGCATCACAACCCACTTTTACATTTCCATCACAAACCCCAGCTCATCCCTCCCCCGCTCTAGTTTTTTAAAATTATTATCTCTGCGTATTAAAACTTATGCTTGGAGTTCCCGTTGTGGCTCAGTGGTTAACGAATCCAGCTAGGAACCATGAGGTTGTGGGTTCCATCCCTGGCCTTGCCCAGTGGGTTAAGGATCCGGCCTTGCCGTGAGCTGTGGTGCAGGTTGCAGATGCGGCTCGGATCCCGCGTTGCTGTGGCTGTGGCGAAGGCCGGCAGCTACAGCTGCTGTTAGACCCCTAGCCTGGGAACCTCCATATGCCACGGGTGTGGCCCTAGATAAGGCAAAAAGACAAAAAACAAAAACGAAAACAAAAAAAAACCACTTATGCTTTCTTGGGAGTTTCCTGGTGACCCATTGGGTTAAGTATCTGGTGTTGTCACTACCGCGGCTCAGGTCACTGCTGTGGTGTAGGTTTGATCCCTGACCCAGATGCCTCAGATGCAGCCGAAGTAAATAAATTAATAAACAAACAAATAAATAAATAATTTATGCTTTCTTATTATCTTTGACTCTAAATTTATGTCGTATGACTTCTTTCTCTTAAAGATTAGGCTTAGTTTGAGAGCCTTCTCAGTAGAAATACCACATGCTAATTTGTTTCATAAAATTAAAATTGGGCTCCATAGAAAAGACTGTGGAAAGGTTGCTGTGTCCTTTGATGGCTACCTTTGATTTTTGTTGTTTTCTTCTTAAGCCCTAATTTCTTAAAAAAATGACATTTTTAGTGCAGGATATATTTGAACTTTATTTCTATGATATTACGTTATCTTAACATTAATGGTCTTACTTTTGCATTTGTCTTGAATATCTACAGAGATTGGTTGAAATTCTAGAATTGAAAAAATTGTTTATTGGACAAAACAGTGATTACGCTTTGCTGGAAATCCCCCCTCTTTTTTTTTTTTGGCTTTTTTAGGGCTGTACCAGTGGCATATGGAAGTTGCCAGGCTAGGGGTTGAATTGTCTTTTTGCCTTTTTTTTTTTTTTTTATGTAGAGCTGCACCCGAGGCATATGGAGGTTCCCAGGCTAGGGGTCTAACAGCAGCTGTAGCTGCCGGCCTTCGCCACAGCCACAGCAACGTGGGATCCGAGCCGCGTCTGCAACCTCCACCACAGCTCACGGCAACGCCGGATCCTTAACCCACTGAGCAAGGCCAGGGATGGAACCCACAACCTCATGGTTCCTAGTCGGATTCGTTAACCACTGCACCACGACGGGAACTCCAAGGCTAGTACTCTTTTTATATAAAGTAGATGCATCTGATTTCAAGAGTATGAGTGAATTGCTCAGTTTATTATTTTGCGATTTAAGGAAAGTCATTTGGCCTAATTTAGTATGTCTGTCACTCTGTTAAGAAAGCATCTGTGGAAGCTCCCACTGTGGTACAGTGGGTTGATGATCTATCGTCTCTGTGGTGGCAAGGTTTCAATCCCATATTCCTGGGCCAGGGATTGAATCCAAGACAAAGTGCAACCTATGCCGCAGCAGCAGCAAACACAATCTTTAGCCTGCTGTGCTGGGTTGGAGATTGAACCAGCATCTCCACAGAGACAAACTGGGTTATTAATCCCCTGTGCCACAGCAGGAACTGTTATGGTTTACAGTAATTTTTGATGATGCATTTAAAAAAATTTTTTTTTTTCTTTGGTAGATACCCTGGACAAAACTGAAAACACATCCCATCTGTTTGGTAAGTTCTGAATTACCTCAGAAACAAACATTTATATATGCATGTAGTCTAACTTCTCTGTTAATCTTTTATTTCAGAGAAACATAATCTTCTGGCTTTTCTACTAGTTAGCATTCTTTCTATTTTGATGGTACTTAGTTTTCTCAGTCTTTTTTTTTTCTCTTTTTTTTGCGTTTTCTAGGGCCACACTCGCAGCATATGGAGGTTCCCAGGCTAGGGATCTAATCGGAACTGTAGCTGCTGGCCTACACCAGAGCCACAACAACGCCAGATCCAAGCCGCATATGCAACCTACGCCGCAGCTCACAGCAACACCGGATCGTTACCCCAATGAGCAAGGCCTGGATCGAACCCACAACCTCATGGTTCCTAGTTGGATTCGTTAATCACTGAGTCACAACGGAAGCTCCTAGTTTTCTCAGTCTTTAAATGAGAAGTTTGAACTTTAAAATGGAAGGGTCTTTAAGTTTTTCAGGTCTAGAATATTATGTTTCAAATTGGTAGATTTTATTGCCTCTTTTACCTCTTTATTGGCATACTCTGGGATTCTTCTTCTTCTTTCTTTCTTTTTTTTTTTTTTTTTTTGCTTTTTAGGACTGCACCCGCGCCATAATGGAGGTTCCCAGGCTAGGGGTCGAATTGGAGCTACAGCTGCCAGCCTATGCCACAGCCACTGCAACGCCTGATCCAAGCCATATTTGCAACCTACACCACAGCTCATGGCAATGCCGAATCGTTAACCCACTGAGCAAGACCAGGAATCGAACCCTCAACCTCATGGTTCCTAGTTGGATTCATTAACTGCTGCGCCACGATGGGAACTCCTGGGATTCTTCTTTTAATAAAGTTTGATCCAGACTGTTGTGTATCTGCGTTTACTGATCTAATAAATGATATGTTCTTTAATCTACTTTACTTTTAATGAAAATGGAAGGAAAATAGATCAGTCATTTATTGATTCATTCATTGCACAAATGTTTATTGAGCACTTTTTCTCTGCCCGGAAGGAGTTTATATTTTTGTAAGGAAACTGACAATGAAGAAGTAAACAAAATAAGACAATTTCAGATTATAAGTGCAATATTAAATAGAAAATGAAGAATGATTGTAGTTGCGTGAGTGATGACTGCTTAAGGACAGCTTGATCTTCAAGAAAAAATTTAGTACTAGAAAGAAAGTTTTTCGTTGAGAGTGTTTTTCACATTTCTTGTGTATTTCATGTTTTTCATAATCATATGTCTTAATCTCAGGTTTTAGATTGAGATAAGCATTTAGAGTGGTTTATTCTTATTTGTTAAATTAGCTAATTTAACAATTAATAATGTGATAATTCTGGGATTAGAGATTATGTTTTTGTAAAACCTGATGATCTCAGCAGTCTATGGCTCCTATAAGTTTTTTGGGACCTGTACTCTTCTAATAAGCTTTTCCATCAGATAATAAGTCCTTTGACTATTTTTTTTAGCACTTTTCTTTTTAGACCTTTAGAGGGACATTTAAAATGACTCTGCTTACTTTCTGTTTTCTTTGCTCCTAGAGAAATGAAAGAGAAAATACTGTTAGAAAAATGTCTAATGTTTACATTCTTTTTAAAAATTTTTTTATTATTATTTTTTCTAATGTTTACATTCTTAATGTATTTTATTAGTCCTTGGATAAAGTGATAATGGAAATGAGTACATGTGAAGAACCACGAAACCCTAATGGCCCATCACCAATTGCAACTGCTTCAGGACAAAGGTAAGCTATTTCCACTAATCTGTATGACTGGCAAAGGGAATTTTTTTCCTGTAGTCAGCTGTTTCCTGCAGTAATGGGACATAAAATAAAATTCCCTAATCTCAGTCTCTATTTCAGTCACTTTTCCCATCAAACATTTTACAGTTTTAGTAAATACATTGCAAAAGTAGCAGATTTTTGTTTGTTTTTTATAGCCGCACCTGCAGCATGTGGAAGTTCCCAGGCTAGGGGTGGAATTGGAGCTACAGCTGCCAGCCTACACCACAGCCACAGTAATGTGGGATCCAAGCCACATCTGTGACCTACACCATAGCTCATGGTGATGCTGCATCCTTAATCCACTAAGCGAGGCCAGGGATTGCACCCACGTCCTCATGGATCCTAGTTGGGTTCGTTAACTGCTGAACCATGAAGGGAACTCCAAAAGCAGCAGAATTGATTTTTAGGCTCTTTTATTGATCTCGTTTTCCTCGATATTAAATAATAATAATCAGTCAACGGCTGGGCAGTAGCAGGAAATGGAAGCAGAAGCACTCAGATAATCTTCCTTGGTCTCTGAGTACTTTCTCCACCTAACCTTTATTCTTTGCATCATTGAAACTTTTATGACCCTTAAGAGTTCAGTTGATACCTTTAAAAATTATAGACATTTTGGATTAATCTAAAATTACTTAGGAGTTCCCACTGTAGCTCATAGTAATGAACCTGACTAGTATCTGAAAAGATGCGGGTTCAGTCCTTGGCTCTGCTCAGTGAGTTAAGGATATGGCATTGCCGTGAGCTGTGGTATAGGTTGGCGGCTATAGTTCCAATTTGATCCCTAGCCTGATACCTTCCATATGCTGTGTGTATGACCCTAAAAAAACCAAAATAAAATAAATAAAATTAAATATGGAGTGCTCACACTTTATTTATTTATTTTATGATTTTTATTTTTTCCATTATAGCTGGTTTACAGTATTCTGTCAGTTTTCTACTGCACAGCAGGATGGCCCAGTCACACATACATGTATACTTTCTTTTTTCTCACATTATCATACTCCATCACAAGTGACCATACAGAGTTCTCAGTGTTATACAGCAGAATACCATTGCTTATCCATTCCAAAGGCATCTATTTGCATCTATTAACCCCAAATTCCAAGTTCATCCTGCTCCCCCTCCTTCCCACTTGGCAACCACAAGTCTGTTCTCTATGTCCATGATTTTCTTTTCTGTGTAAAGGTTCATCGGTGCCCTATGTTAGATTCCAGATATGTGATATCATATGGTATTTGTCTCTCTCTTTCTGACTTACCTTACTTAGTATGAGAGTCTCTAGTTCCATCCATGTTGCTGCAAATGGCATTATTTTGTTCTTTTTAATGGCTGAGTAGTATTCCATTGTGTGTGTGTGTATAACATCTTAATCCAGTCATCTGTCGATTGACATTTAGGTTGTTTCCATGTCTTGGCTATTGTGAGTAGTGCTGCCATGAACATGTGGGCACATGTGTCTTTTACAAGGAAAGTTTTGTCCAGATATATGCCCAAGAGTAGGATTGCTGGATAATGTGGTAGTTCTATGTATAGTTTTATAAGGTTACCTCCATACTGTTTTCCATAAACTAGCCTGGGAACCTCCATATGCCGCGGTACATAAACTGGTACAACTCCAACTGGTTGTACCAGTTTACATTCCTACCAACAGTGCAGGAGGCTTTGCTTTTCCCCACACCCTCTCCAGCATTTGTTGTTTGTGGACTTATTAATGATGGTCATTCTGACTGGTGTGAGGTGGTACCTCATGGTAGTTTTGAGTTGCATTTCTCTAATAATCAGTGATGTTGAACATTTTTTCATGTGCTTGTTGTCCATCTGTCTGTCTTCTTTGGAGAAATGTCTGTTCATGTCTTTTGCCCATTTTTCAGTTGGGTTGTTGGCTTTTTTTGCTGTTGAGTTGTAGAAGTTGTTTGTATATTTTAGAGATTACGCCCTTGTTGGTTGTATCATTTGAAACTATTTTCTTCCATTCTGTAAGTTGTCTTTTTTTTTTTTAATGGTTTCCTTTGCTGTGCAACAACTTGTCAGTTTGATTAAGTCCCATTGGTTTATTTTTGCTTTTATTTCTGTTGCTTTGGGAGACTGATCTGAGGAAACATTTGTAAGGTTGATATCAGAGAATGTTTTGCCAGTGTTCTTTTCTAGGAGTTTGATGATGTCTTGTCTTACATTTAAGTATTTAAGCCATTTTGAGTTTATTTTTTGTGCATGGTTTGAGGGTGTGTTCCAGTTTCATTGATTTACATGCAACTGTCCAGTTTTCCTATCAACACTAGCTGAAAAGACTGTCTTTTTCCCATTTTATGTTCTTGGTTCCTCTGTCAAAGATTAATTGACCATAGGTGTCTGGGTTTATTTCTGGATTCTCTATTCCGTTCCATTGGTCTGTCTATCTGTTTCGGTATCAGTATCACACTGTCTTGATTACTGTGGCTTTGTAATATTGCCTGAAGTTTGGGAGAGTTATGTCTCCTGCTTGGTTTTTGTTCCTCAGGATTGCTTCGGCAGTTCTGGTCTTTTGTGATTCCATATAAATTTTTGGATTGTTTGTTTTAGCTCTGTGAAACATGTCATGGGTAATTTGATAGGGATTGCATTGAATTTGTAAATTGCTTTGGGTAGTACGACCATTTTTACAATATTAATTTTTCCAATCCAGGAGCATGGAATATCTTTCCATTTCTTTGCATCCTCTTTAATTTCTTTGGTTAATGTTTTATAGTTCTTAGCATGTAAGTCTTTCACCTCCTTGGTCAGGTTTATTCCCAGGTATTTGATGCATCCTCTTTAATTTCTTTGGTTAATGTTTTATAATTCTCAGCATGTTAAGTCTTTCACCTCCTCGGTCAGGTTTATTCCCAGGTATTTGACGGATGCAATTTTAAAAGGTATTGTATTCCTTTTCTCATAGTTCATTCTTGGTATACAGAAATGCGACTGATTTCTGAATGTTAATCTTACTTGAATTTGTTGATTAGTTCGAGTAGTTTTTGGGTTGAGTCCTTAGGATTTTCTGTATATAGTGTCATGTCATCTGTATACAGTGAAAATTTTACCTCTTCTCTTCCAATTTGGATACCTTTTGTTTTGTTTGTCTGATTGCTGTGGCTAGGAATTCCAA
>PVHT021183619.1:11306683-11320391 GCA_004024745.2 Catagonus wagneri | reverse complement strand
TTGGAGAATGCTCACACTTTATACAGGTTGAATTTTAATAGATAAAAATCAGATGTTAATAAAGTGTAAGCATGGGGGGGGAGCCCTTTCACAAAGCCTTCTTGAAAAGTTAGAATAGAGCTTTAAAAAATTGCCTATTTTTACATTCGATAAATTTGGTTTTTATATTATGTATCATTTCCTCAAGGCAAGTTTTCTGCACTGTTTTTGGATCGTGTAACTATTCACATAAAAAGTTTATGTAGGAGTTCCTGTTGTGGCTCAGCAGTTAACAAACCTGACTAGGAGCCATGAGATGCGGGTCCAATCCCTCGTCTTGCTCAGTGGGTTAAGGATCTGATGTTGCCATGAGCTGTGGTGTAGGTTGCAGATGCAACTCTGATTCAGCCCCTTAGCCTGGGAACTTCCATATGCCTCAGGTGCGGCCCTAAAGAAAGAAAAAAAAAAAAAAAGTTTATGTCCATTTAATGTGATTACTGCCTCCTGAAGTTGTACAGAGTGGCAGCCCTGAACATTTATAGTGTTCTAGGTGTTATATAAAACCATTGATGAACTCTGCTTGAGAGTGAACATATGCATACAGATACGTACAGAGACACTCTCTAACTCCTTCTCTTTCACCAAGGTTGAACCACGGTTATATTAATGCATTCTGTGAGAAAACCTACAGTCTCATCAATGTCTTTTCACATGGGAATCAAGTGGTGACCCATCCACTGCTCAGAGTTTACTGAAGACCACATTTATCAGATATACAGTTTATATTTGGACTATAGGTGATAGTGATGGGAAAAAGCTTTCCTTGACTTCTTCGTAGTTTATATATCATCCAGCAATTTGAGATTTTAAAGTTTAGATTATGATTTCAGGTTAGAGTAGGTTGGAGCAGTTGGTCTTAAAATTGACCAGAGTCAGAAAAATTGGAGAAAAAGTTAGGAATGTTTATGAGACTATTGAAAAGGTAAAGGAAGATCAGGGAAATTGCTATCAATGAACAATCTATTTCAATTAGATGTGGCAAAAGTGAGATATTTTGTCATGGTGTGCTTAGTGTAATTGATAGTGTTCTTCCTGATTCATGTTTTTATAGTATCAAAAACTTTGTAATTTTGGCTTTGTGATCATATGATTTTAATCCTTTTTTTTTTTTTTTTGTCTTTTTGCCTTTATGTGGAGTCGCACCCGCGGCATATGGAGGTTCCCCGGCTAGGGGTCTAACAGGAGCTGTAGCTGCCGGCTTCCGCCACAGCCACAGCAATGCGGGATCCGAGCCGCGTCTGCAAGCTACACCACAGCTCAGGCAACGCTGGATCCTTAACCCACTGAGCAAGGCCAGGATTGAACCCACAACCTCATGGTTCTTAGTTGGATTCATTAACCACTGAGCCACGAAGGGAACTCCTGATGTTAATCCTTATATTGCAGTATGGTTAGTCTTTTTTCCATGTTTTCTAGACTGGCCTGATTGTAATAGTCATTTAGGGTGCTTATGAAATCTACAAAGTTTTTCAGGCTCCTTTTTTGAAGTTACGATTCATTAGGTCTAGAATGGTTATCAAGCCCGTCGTGGCTCAGTGGTTAATAAATCCGACTAGGAACCATGAGGTTGTGGGTTCGATCCCTGGCCTCGCTCAGTGGGTTAAGGATCCGGCGTTGCTGTGAGCTGCGGTGTAGATTGCAGACACGGCTCGGATCCCACGTGGCTGTGGCTGTGGCATAGGCCGGCGGCTACAGCTCCGATTTGACCCCTAGCTTGGAAACCTCCATATGCCACGAGTGCGGACCTAGAAAAGGCAAAAAGACAAAAAAAAAAAAAGAAAAAAGAATATAGATATGTAGGAGTGCCTGCCGTGGCAGAACAAGTTTGGTGGTATCTTGGGAGTGCTGGGACATAGGCACAGCGGGTTGGATCTGGCGGTTCCGCAGCTGCAGCTTAGGTTGAGACTGCAGCTCAGATCTGATCCCTAGCTCAGGAACTCTCTGTGCCTCGGGGTGGCTCCCCCTAAATAATATGAATATGTATTTTTAACAGTTCTTTATATCATCATGCAATTTAGGGGAACACTGATCTATTTGATTTTGTTTTTAGTTAAAAGATTAAAATAGAGGAGAATTAACAATTAACAGGCTGGCCCTTCCTTCTGTGCAGAACCTGTAGGCTGCTAGTGCTCCCACAGATTGATAGTGTAATAAGCTTTTTAAGTTCAGAAATTCTGATTTTAATCACTTCACATGGAGGAGATAAACATTTATGTGACATGTAACCAAACTCAAGAGACTATTTGTAAACTGAAATTTTACCTTTTTAATTTATAATGGATGGCATTTAGTCATTGATTCAGGCTTCACCCTTCTGATCGTAAATCCTCTAATACAGTTATAACACTTATTTTTTGGTCCTTTTCAGACCACAACCAAGGTGTATGGAAGTTCCCAGGCTAGGGGTTGAGTCGGAGCTGCAGCTGTAGGCCTACACCACAGCCAAAGCAATGCCAGATCTGCGTTGTGTCTGTGACCTACACCACAGCTCACGGCAACACTGGATCTTTAACCCACTGAGCAAGGCTAGGGAGCATACCGGCACCTCATGGAACCAAGGATCGAAGCCACATCCTCAGGGTACTAGTTGGGTTCTTTGTTGCTGAGATACAATGGGAACCCCCAGTTGTAACACTTTTTAATGTGCATAGGTTTGATAATAATGGGGTTGGTTATTCCAAAGGGTGTTCCCACATAGTTATTATAGAAATATTCTTCTAACTCCAGGAATATTTCTAAGTAACCAGTATTTGTCCTTAGAATCGTAGCAACTCCTCCCTAGGATGCTGATGAGTTTTTCCTCTTCAGTTCTCAGGCTTCCTTTTTTGGTCTTTTTTCTTAATTTTAGGGCCACACTGGTGGCCTATGGAGGTTCCAGACTTGGGGTTGAATCAGAGCTGTAGTTGCTGACCAACACCACAGCCACAGCAACGCCAGATTCGAGCTGCGTCTGTGACATACACCACAGCTCATGGCAACGCCAGATAGTTAATTCACTGAGCGAGGCCAGGGATCGAACTCACAACCTTATGGTTGCTAGTTGGATTCGTTTCCGTTGCGCCACAACAGGAACTCCAGTTCCCAATTTTTAAATTCAAGGAAGATAGGCACCTTTTTAAATAACAAAGTTACCTCAATCAAGGCTAGGGGTCCAATCAGAGCTGTAGCTGCCGGCCTACACCAAGCCGTGGGATCCAAGCCGTGTCTGTGATCTACACTGTAGCTTATGGCAACACCAGATCCTTATTAACCCACTGAGCCAGGCCAGGGATTGAACCTGCAGCCTCATGGTTCCTAGTCAGATTTGTTTCCACTGCACCACGATAGGAACTCCAATATATTTATATTTTTTAAGTAGTATGAATCAAGGAATGGGCAGTTTGGTTCATATATATTATTAATGTAATCCATATATAACTTATAGAGTATTTCCTGATTTAAAAGTCATCTGAATTTTAGAAAAGGTAAGTAATTTTAAAGATAGTAAATCAAGGAGTTCCTGCTGTGGCACAACGGGATCTGCGATATCTCTGTAGTACCATGACCCAGGTTTCATCCCTGGCCCAGCACTATGGTTAAAGGATGTGGCGTTGCTATAGCTGCGGTGTGGGCTGCATCTGTGGTTTGGATCTGATCTCTGGCCCAGGAACTCCATATGCCATGGGGTGGCCAAAAGTGAAATGGGGAAAAAAAAAGAAAATTTAAGTCGAGAAACATAGTAGCAGATAGAAAGGAGAGATATGCATGATTAGTAAAGAAGAAGGGTTTATTATTTTTCACATGATAGCTTTGAAATGTCTGAGTAGCAGCCAGGTGGAGCTATCTGGTAGACATTTGAATTTTACAGTCTGTAATTCTAGCAGGAGATCTGGATAGAAATGTGGATTTAGGAATAATGGTCATATTGATGATAATTAAAGTAAGGTGATAATTTGGCAGACTTTCATCAACCTCCTGCCAAAATATACTGATACTTTATATTCAAGTCATAGTGTACTTGAAATGTGACCTTTCTTCCTTGGCTCATATTTTTCCCTGTTTTAAGATTTCCCTTCCTTTTTTTCCCTCCCCAAGGAAAGTTCATCTTTCTTTCCTGGATATATTTTTCCTTAGGTATTAGCATTTTCCCTCTCTACCAAGTGTGCTAATGATTCATTCCTTTTTAAAAATAATTACAGACTACTCATGTTTCAGTTACTAGAGTATATATATTTTTTTCATCCCCTAGTAACTCGCAAGCCCTGTAATGCCACAGCTGTATTTTGGTTTTCCTTATGTCTTGACATTGTTCACGTAATAGATGCTCAATAAATATTTGTTGAATTAAATAGAGGCTGTCAGCTTTTTCTGACCTTATTCCTAAATTATGAGATTATATTCCAGTTGGATTCTAAAGCTGCCTTTGTATCAAGAATTTAGCCCTCTTATTTACTTTATTGATGCCAGTTGTCTATACTATTGGTTTTTGAGAATAGACAACTTTGGATGGTGATTATAATAATTTAGAGAGTAACTGGCCACTTTTTTTTTTTTTGACTTCTTAGGGCTGCACCCACGGCCTATGGAGGTTCCCAGGCTAGGGGTTGAGTCGGAACTGTAGCTGCTAGCCTACACTTACGCCACAGCCATAGCAACGCGGGATCCAAGCTGCATCTGCAACCTACACCACAGCTCACCACAACACCAGATCCATAACCCACTGAGCAAGAGCAGGAATCTAACATGCATCCTCACGGACACTAGTCAGGTTTGTTAACCAATGAGCCACAATGGGAACTCCAGAGTAACTTGCAATTTTAAAAACCTTTATCATTTAAGAGGAGCATTTTGGGAGTTCCTGTCGTGGCTCAGCTGTAATGAACCCGACTAGTATCTATGAAGTTACAGGTTCAATCCCTGGCCTTGCTCATTGGGTTAAAGATCTGACGTTGCTGTGAGCTCTGGTGTAGGTTGCAAATGTGGCTTGGATCTGGCATTATTGTGGCTGTGGTATAGGCCTGCAGCTGTAGCTCTGATTAGACCACTAGCCTGGGAACTTCCATATGCCTAGTGTGCGGCCTTAAAACAACAAAAAAAAAAAAAAAAAAAGAAAAGAAAAAAAAGAGCATTTTTGTAATTTACATGCAACCAGTCTGGGTTATTTTTTAACAAAAATTTGTTGTAGTTTTTTTTAAATTAAAAACTTAATATTATTGCATTCTGTGCAAGAATATTAACAGAAAACTCTTTCACTTTTAATGATTTTTTTTGGCTTTAGTACATTATTATTTTGTTTTTCATTGTTTTCCCAGTGAGTACGGCTTTGCTGAAAAAGTAGTTGAGGGACTTACAGTTTCTGTAAATTCCATTGTCATCCGCATTGGAGCAAAAGCCTTCAATGCATCCTTTGAACTTTCCCAGCTACGGATCTATAGTGTAAATGCAAACTGGGAACATGGAGATTTAAGATTTACTCGTATTCAGGATCCACAGAGAGGAGAGGTAAAGATTTATTTCTTTTCTTTCTTTGTTTAAAAAGTGTTTTAGTCATTGATTAATATAAAGGATATTAAAATACTTTTTGGAGTTCCCTGGTGGCTCAGTGGGTTAAGGATCCAGTGTTGCCACAGCTGTAGCACAGGTTTGAACTTCAGAAAAAGCCAAGGCCATGGCCAAAAAACAAAGTATACTATAAAAAATAAAATAATTGCTTTTTATGGTTGCCTATATTCATATACTACTAGATTTACTTTTGCCCTTTAAATATACTTTTCTCACGTTATTTTTAATCATCTAATTATAAAATGTGTGTATTTTAATGTTTTTATTATAATCCTTCAACTTGTAGAGTTAATGAGTTCTGTTTTAATTTTTCAGCTACTCAGAATTGAATTTTAAATTTACAGAACTAAAATATGGTTTTAAAATTCTTCTTGGTTACATGATTCAAATGTTCTTTGTGCTTTATATCAAAATTATTTAGAATAGAAGAAAGTATTAACTGTTTTACAGATGGTGAATGTAATTATGAAATTACTGAATTTGGAAGTGTACAATATAAAAAAATTAAAGCATGCTGAATATACCTGGAATGTCATATGAAAATTAGTGAAGAGATACATTTCTGTAATACCTTTTTTGTTTTTACACATCTTTCTTTTTTTCTCATTCTGTTTTGCTCAAGTACAACTAATCTCTGTGTTCTCTTTAGGTTTTGACCTTTAAAGAAATAAATTGGCAGATGATTCGAATAGAGGCAGATGCTACCCAAAGCTCACATCTTGAAATTATGTGTGCTCCTGTTCGATTAATAACCAACCAATCAAAAATCAGAGTCACACTTAAAAGAAGAGTAAGTCAACAGAGTTAAACTTTTTTGATTCATATAACTGTTAGAATAGATGGGAAATTTAATTTTTTTTTTTTTTCGCTTTTTAGGGCCACACTCGCGGCACATGGAGGTTTCCAGGCTAGGGGTCTAAAGGGAGCTACAGCTGCTGGCCTACACCACAGCCACGCCAGATCCGAGCCGTGTCTACAACCTACACCACAGTTCATGGCAAAGCTGGATCCTTAACTCACTGAGAGGGGCCAGGGATTGAATCTGCAACCTCGTGGTTCCTAATCAGTTTCGTTTCTGCTTAGCCACGATGGGAATTCCTAAAATTATTTTTTAAGTGAAATATTGGCATATTAAGACTGCATAAAATAAAAGGAAATATAGTGAGTGTCTCAAGCAATATTTGAACAAATCTAATTGATAATAACATATTGCAGGTTTCTAGATTTAATTTTTAGATTTTTATTTTTGATAAACAGATCCTCAGTTGCCAAATATTTGTTGAATGTTAACTGTTTTACAATTTTATTTCTCCTACTAAATCTTGCTCAGTAGTGAAACAATAAAGCGTTCATTATTAGTAACCCAAACTACTAGTTTTAGAACATTTTTCAGATATGACTGGTTATTTTTTTTTTTTCTTCAACTGCACCCATGGCATAGGGAAGTTCTGAGACCAGGGACTGAATCTGAGCCACTATCAGCAATCTGTGCCACAGCTGTGGCAATGCTGGATTCTTAACCCTCTGAGCTGGGGATCAAACCAGCAGTGCCACAGAAATAAGCCAGATGGATCATTAACCCACTGTGCCACAGTGGGAATTCCTTCAAGTTGTCAGAATTTGAGAGTCCATTTTGTTTTATTTTATTTTTTGTCTTTTTGCCTTTTCTAGGGCTGCGCCCGTGGCATTTGGGAGGTTCCCAGACTAGGGGGTCTAATCAGAGCTGTAGCCACTGGCCTACGCCACAGCCACAGCAACGCAGGATCTGAGCCACATCTACAACCTACACCACAGCTCATGGCAATGCTGGATCCTTAACCCACTGAGCAAGGCCAGGGATTGAACCTGCAACCTCATGGTTCCAAGTCACATTTGTTAACCACTGAGCCACAATGAGAACTCCGAGAGTCCATTTTAGATTGTGATGAAATTTAGTGAGGGGGAGTTATGACTTTTTTAAAAACATGGCTCGATTAAAATCTCAGCAGTGTGTTTTCTAGTACTGGATACAAATCATTACATTAAATTAAGTTGAAATTTTTTTTTCAGAGTATGACACTTATTACAAGTATTGAAATTTGAAATGGTTAAAATTGCATTTTAGTTTTTGTTTTTCATTTTTTTAGGGCCGCAGCCATGGCATATGGGGAGGTTCAGGCTAGGGGTCGAATTGGAGCTGCAGCTGCTGGCCTACACCACAGCCACAGCAGCACCAGATCCAAGCTGCGTCTTCGACCTATTCTACAGCTCACGGCAACACCGGATCCTTAACCCACTGAGTGAGGCCAGGGATCGAACTTGCAACCTCATGGTTCCTAGTGATTTGTTTCTACTGTGCCATGATGGGAACTCCCACATTTTAGTTTTTAATTAATTTTTCCTTTTTTTTTTCATAGACTCACCTATGGCATATGGAAGTTCCCAGGCTCAAGGGCATGTCAGAGCTACAGCTGCTGGCCTGTGCCACAGCATCACCCTATCTGAGCTGCATCTATGACCTACTCTGCAGCTCGCGGCAATGCCGGATCTTTAACCCACTGAGTAAGGCCAGGGATTGAACCTACATCCTCACAGACACTTATGTCAGGTTCTTAACCTACTGAGCCACAACGGGAACTCCTTTTAAATAAATTTTATTACCTCTTTTCCTATTAGAATTATAGTTGACCCTTGAGCAACACAGATTTGAACTGCACAGGCCCACTTGTATTTTTCAGTAGTAACTATTATAGTACAACATGGTCTGAGATTGGTTGTATTCATAAATTGATAGGAACCTTGGATATGGAGAGTCAACTCTAAGTTATACGAATTAACCCCCATATTGTTCAAGGGTCACCTGTAGTTAACATATGATTATTATATGATTTATTAACTATAAATGCAAAATTAAGTTATATAAATATTTGCTTCTGTATATCATGAACCTGTTAAGGTAGAGGAATCTGTTACTCTTTTTTACTACTGTGTCTCCAGTACTTGGAGCTATTCCTTCCATATTACAGGAACTCAGTAAATATTTGGTGAATGAAGAAGGATCTATATTTAAGCCATTGAAAAACTTTAAACCGTTAAAAAATATAAATGCATTATAAGTTTTATTTTTTGGCTTATTTTATGAATCATTTTTTCCTGACAGCTAAAGGACTGCAATGTCATCGCAACAAAGTTAGTTCTAATATTGGACGACTTATTGTGGGTTTTAACAGATTCCCAGTTGAAGGCTATGGTACAGTATGCAAAATCTCTTAGTGAAGCAATAGAAAAGTCAACAGAACAAAGAAAAAGTCTGGCTCCTGAACCTACACAGGTATGCTATTAAATGTTAATAGGAGAAACACTTCACTTTTAAACACATTTAAAACATGTAAATGTTTTAAAAATCAGAATGTTTAGTTGTTTTCTTTATGTGAAATAGATTCTAGTACTTAAGTCCAAGAATCTTCTTATAATCTTACTATATAACTTTACATATGTGAAAACATATTAAATGTATTTCTATCTATATAATACTTATCTTGTTTAGAGGTCTGTACTTGGCACTAGAGTCAGTGATCACATAAAAGTATTTTAATGTTATAAATAGTTCTCACAAAGTTAAAAAAAATCACTTCAGTAAGTGCAAAAGGGAAAAACCTGGGTAATTATAGTCAAAGGAGGAGATATGAGGATTAATATTAAAATAGAAAAATAGAAAACTAAAGCTGTGGGGAATTGCTGAAGTCTAAATCAGAACTATTAGAATTGTCTGATGGCAGCATAGAAATTGGGAAAGCTGTTTAATGATCGCTTTCCTTTTTTTTTTTTGCTACTGTAGGGCTGCACCTGCGGCGTATTGGAGGTTCCCAGGCTAGGGGTTGAATTGGAGCTGTAGCTTACAGTCTATACCACAGACACAGCAAAGCAAGATCCAAGCTGCATCTGCGACCTACACCACAGCTCACAGCAACGCCAGATCCTTAACCCACTGAGCAAGGCCAGGGATCGAACCTGTGTTCTTGGTTAGTAGACAGATTCCTTTCTGCTGAGCCACGATGGGAACTCCTAACTTCTGAGAATTTAACATGAAGGTTTTTGGAGAAAGGACATTGACAATTCCAATGTGTAGTGTCTTTCACTAATTTTATAAGTACAACTGACTTTTTATATCTATCCAAGAAAAACCTTAAAGGATATTGTGAAATCATACTTCTATGAATTATTTCATTGGAAACAGTGATTATATCTTAGATATATAGCTTGTTGGTGATCTGGCTGGTACATGGGAATTTAGACTTTCCTGTGACTAACAGATTGACATTACTTACTGCCTACCTGCTTCTGCTTTGTCATAAGGTGCAGAGCTAGATGCTGCGACTGTAAAAGTAATTATTGTTTGACCTTATCTTCAAGGATCTCAGAGTAATGAAGAGTCAAATACAAAACAAATCATTTCAGTTCAACATAAATACCAGCTTGCAGAATTAAAAATGGGGATGAGGGGATTATAGAAGCTCAGAGAAGTTTTAATCAACTGCTTGTGGAGTTTGGAAAGGTTTCACAGAGAGGATAATGAAGTTAAGTCTTAAAAATTGTGTAGAAATTCCCAGGAGAGGGAGAGAGTATTTCAGGTGAGGACACAGAATCTACAAAAATATGATGGTGTTATTGAGCATGGTATTTTCTGACAAGGATAAGGGGTTTGGTGTTACTAGAGCATTATTTTTGAGAGTGAGGTACACATGCCTCGTGAGTGTGTGACAGCTTTCCAAGTTTTAAGGAAATTGAGTTTCACCTCTTCCATTTTGATGTGTACTCCTTTCTTAAATTTGGTCTGCCTGAGAATATTCTTGTGTTAAGATGTCAGACTCGTTCTCCTTTTCCATGATTACTCTTATCCCACTTTATAAATTAAAGATGTTCTTCTTACTCATCCTCATTCTTACTGTGATGGATTTGTCCAGGGCAGAGGGGACCCAAAAACCTCTGGGAAATAAGACAGACAATGTGAGGGAGTTTCCATTATGACTCAGCAATAATGAACCTGACTGGTATCCATGAAGACTTGGATTTGATCCCTGGCCTCTCTCAGTAGTTTAAGGATCTGGTGTTGGTGTGAGCTGCAGTATAGGTTGCAGACACGGCTTGGATCCCACGTTGCTGAGGCTGTGGTGAGGCCAGCAGCTGCAGCTCTGATTCAGCCCCTAGCCTGAGAACTTCCATATGCCATTGGTACAGGCCTAAAAAAGATAACAACAACAAAAAAAGACAGTTTGAAATATTGCTACCCATTGCTAGAAGTGCATGACTAATGACAAACTAACAAATCAGGTGATTTCCACTTCTTAGCTTTCAACACATTTGAAGGAGGATTTAATAAATGTCAGCTGCTAGACAATTAGAAATAATTTTTTATAATAGACTGCTTTATGAATCCTGGCATGTAACTTGAAGTTCAAAGAGGAATCATGTCACATTGTTAAAACAAAATTGATTTCCTTCCAATATTCCTATTTATGTGAACAAAGTTTCCCAAAGCTTTTAGCCATAAAAACAGAATTGATGGTGAACCCTGTATCATTTTACCAATAATTAATATTTACCCAATGAGATATCATCATAATTCTCTGAAGGAACCTAATTTTTAAAGTTTGATGAACAGAATACTGGCCCATAGAATAAAATAGCAGGTAGTCTGAGCTTAAGCAGAAGTATATGGTGGCTAGACATGATGGACACCTTATACGCACATGGAAGCGAAAGGAAGGTTTTAAGTAGGAAAGGAAGGTCAGGTATGGCATGGTGGTATTATAGAGGATGGACTGAAGAGTAGGAAGATTGCCAGTCTAGAAGAGGGATTGACTGGGGCCTCTGGTAATGGTTTGAAAAAAGACAAAAACAGCCAAATCTGGGAGAGATACCTGCATCTTTTGCCAGTTGAGGATAAAGAAGAGAGAAAAATTGAGAACTTCTTAATTTTTATTATTGGGGAGGGGGGGCTGCACCTGTGGCATGGAAGTTCCTGGGCTAGGAGTCGAATCAGAGCTGCAAGTACTGGCCTAAGCCACAGTCTCAGGTACTCAGGATCCCAGCCATGTCTGCGACCTACACCACAGCTCATGGCAATGCCAGATCCTTAACCCACTGAGTGAGACCACGGGTCAAACCCACACCCTCATGGATACTAGTCAGGTTCTTAACCTGCTGAGGAGAACTTTTTAATAATTGCTAATTCCATTAGTCAAAAGAGTGAACACAGAAGGAAGCAGATTTGATTAAGAGGGGGTAAGGCTAAGAATAGGTTATAATGAGTTCATTCTATTTTGAAGTTCCATCTTTTTTGGGGAAAAAGATAAAGATGCACAGGAGGTAACATTTTACAGTAATACCATCAAAGAGATAATCACTAGTTTGTTAAGGTTTGCAGTGAGGATTTACGTGGCTTAGGATATAGTTAACAGAGATGGTAATTGAAATTAGAGACTAGTAGAGTGTTGATGTTACCATGGCACTTATATATGCAGTATGTGGGTATATTTATATAAATGGAGTATAGATAGGAAGCTATATAAAGGTACAGATTATGAATCTAGAAACAAGGACAAAATTCTGTCATCCTATCATCACAACAAAACCATTTTGAGGTATTTCCTTACATTTTTTTTTTAAGTATCTACATTTTTTCCATTGTTGTAGTAAGGATGTGCTAATAAATTTTCTTCCATGTCATTAGTATTTGTAATCAGTATTTTTTTTCACCCCATAATATTTTATAGCAGATGTACTTAACCATTCATATTACCATTGAGTTTCTTACTTGAGTAGTAGTTGTCACATCACTACTTTAGGTATCATACAGAATGTCCTGATTGTTTAAGGTACCAAAAGACTGCATTAGAGAGTGAAGTAAACAGTGTTCCTTTGCTCAACTTTATAATTTGACAGGTTTACAAACTTGAAAATTTAGAGTTCAGATTACTCATGAGTCAGAAGAGTTTATAGTGACCCACTCCCCACCCCCCCAAAATAGCATCCAGAGTACCTGAATCTGCCTCAGTATGAGGAAAGGATTTATAAAAGGGAGATTGATGCTTATGTTTTTATTTGTACAACGGTCGTCACAACCAAAGCTTATGTTTTTATTTGTATCAGCATTTATCTTGATGAAAAGTAGGAAACATGATTAAAGAAATGCAGGAGAGTATTTTCTTTCAAAATACTATCATCATAGACATAAATAAGGCTCATGACTTTGAAAGTAGATGGGGAGAAACGTAATAAAATTGATTTTTCTGGTGGAAGTCAGTTAAACAATTAATTAGTAAAAAAGCTTTACTTTAGGCCCTAGATTTTAAGGCTTCACAACCATATTTTATCTTTGCTTTTCTTTAGATTCTGTGCACCCCAATCATTTTCATTAAGAGCTTTTCATGTACTGAGTACACTTTGAAATTCCTTTATAGCACTGCTTCCCAGTGCTTCCAAGATGCTGCTTATTTCCATTGCACCACAGTGGAAACTCCAATCGTGGTTCTTAATAGAAATATATAACTTGTATACAAGTTATATATATAGTACATTAATTTTTCAGTGATTGACTATACTTTTATTAATGAATTATTCTTAGAGAGTTTTAAAATATTTTCAATAACAAATCTAATCTTCAGTGTGTTTGTTACTAAAGTTTCATGTGTAGTTCTATGGCTAACATATATATTGATCATCTCACAGCATACTTAGGTATGCATACTGGGCTATTGGAGGTTCACAAATATTTTTATATGTCAGTAGTTTATGTTTTTTCTCTTTGTGGAGAAAAGAATTTGAACTCACAGTCTATTATAAATCTCTTCTACTTTTTGGCTTCTTCAGATATTCAAGTTCAGAGAACATATCATACCTCTTAAGAGGCATGAGAACACTTATAGTACTAAGTAATATCACAAGTTCACACATTCAATGCAATCCCTATCAAATTACCAATGACATTTTTCAAAGAACTAGAACAAAATAGTTTAAAGTTTGTCTGGAAACACAAAAAACCCAGAATAGCAAAAGACATCCTGAAAAAGAAAAATGGAGCTGGAGGAATCAGGCTCCCTGACTTCAGACTCTACTACAAAGCTACAGTCATCAAAACCGTATGGTA
>PVHT021183619.1:11234967-11305683 GCA_004024745.2 Catagonus wagneri | reverse complement strand
TACAAAGCTACAGTCATCAAAACCGTATGGTACTGGCACAAAGACAGAAATATAGATCAGTGGAACAGGATAGAAAGCCCAGAATTAAATCCACGCATCTATAGTCAACTAATCTATGATAAAGGAGGCAAGAATATACACTGGACAAAAGACAGCCTCTTCAATAAGTGGTGCTGGGAAAACTGGACAGCTACATGTAGAAAAATGAAACTAGAACACTTCCTAACACCATGCACAAAAATAAACTGAGAATGGATTAAAGATCTAGATATAAGACCAGATACTATCAAACTCTTAGAGGAAAACATAGGCCAAACACTCTCTGACATAAATGATAGCAACATCTTCTCAGATCCATGTGTCAGAGTAAGGACAATAAAAAGAGAAATAAACAAATGGGACTTCATTAAACTTCAAAGTTTCTGCACAGCAAAGGAGACCCTAAACAAAACGAAAAGACAA
The DNA here is from genome assembly GCA_004024745.2 of Catagonus wagneri. Classification (NCBI taxonomy): domain Eukaryota; kingdom Metazoa; phylum Chordata; class Mammalia; order Artiodactyla; family Tayassuidae; genus Catagonus; species Catagonus wagneri. The sequence goes on along the minus strand of PVHT021183619.1, from coordinate 11,305,221 downwards.
CCCACAGAATGGGAGAACATATTTGCAAATGATTCAACTGACAAGGGATTAATCTCCAAAATTTACAAACAGCTCCTACAGCTCAACACCAAAGAAACAAACAACGCCATCCAAAAATGGGCAGAGGATCTAGGCAGACAGTTCTCCAAAGAAGACATGCAGATGGCAAATAAACACATGAAAAGATGTTCAACATCGCTCCTCATTAGAGAAATGCAAATCAAAACCACTATGAGGTATCACCTTACACCAGCCAGAATGGCCATCACCAAAAAGACTACAAACAATAAGTGCTGGAGAGGGTGTGGAGGAAAAGGATCCCTATTACACTGTTGGTGGGAATGCAAATTGGTGTAACCACTGTGGAAAACCGTATGGAGATTCCTCAGAAAACTCAAAATAGAATTACCATTTGATCCAGCAATCCCACTCCTGGGCATCTATCCAGCAGAAGCCATGACTCGAAAAGACACCTGTGCTCCAGTGTTCATTGCAGCACTCTATGCAATAGCCACGTCATGGAAACAACCTAAATGCCCATTGACAGAGGAGTGGATAGGGAAGATATGGTCCATATACACAATGGAATATTACTCAGCAATTAAAAGGAACGAATTACCAACATTTATAGCAACATGGATGGACTTAGAAATTATCATGCGAAGTGAAACCAGTCAGAGAATTAGACAGCAACACCCAATGCTACCGCTTACATGTGGAAACTAAAAAGACACAATGAACCTTTTTACAGAACAGACAATGACTCACAGACTTTGGAAAACCTTGGTTTTTCAAATAAGACAATCTGGGGGGTGGGGGGATGCACTGGGGGTTTGGGATACAAAATCTGTAAAATTGACTTGTAATGATTTATGTACACCTATAATTGAAATAAAATCCATTAAGAAAAAAAATAGTATCACAATTTCTTTTACAAAATAATGATTTATTTCTACAGGGCGTAAATAGTATGTATAGTTGATATATACAGGGCTCATATATTTTTTTTAATATATGGAACTAATAGTATTTAAATAGTCTGCCTTTAGTATTTAATATATATTTTTTCTAAACAGGACTATAATATATAAATATAGTCATTCAGATATTTACCAAAATATATTGGGTTCATATTAAAATTGTATATAATTCACTAGCTTTTAATTTTAGTTTTATTTCTTTATAATTCAGAAAATATTTTAGAGAAACTGAGTTATTGATACAAAAGAAAACGTATTAGCTTATTTTTCGTGATTTTATTACTGAAAATGTTTAAGGTTTCTTGAGTGGGGAATGTCAAATATTCAGCTTGAGTGATGAGGAGTTTTGAATCTTTTAGAGCTCTACCATAGCCCCAGCTACCCAGCAAGTGAAGACACCACAGACCTCAAATGCTCCTGATCTAAATGACGCAATTGTGAAGCTATTTAATGACTTTGATGTTAAAGAAACCTCCCATCATTTAGTGATTTCTCATCTAGATCTGCACATATGTGATGATATTCATGCTAAAGAAAAAGGTAATAAAAGCTGCTATTTAAACTGTTTTTGGTTTTTCTGGTATTTACTACCATCCAGATTGTTTAGCATATGTGTAGTATGTAGTCTGTACTCTAAGTGGTCATAATTTTATCATTCATTGAGAAACATAGATGAAAGATGTAATTTATTTATGTATTTGTTTATGTATTTATTTGTTTATTTATTTATTTGTTTGTTTGTTTATTTGATTTTTAGGGCTACATGTGCAGCATATGCAATTTCCTAGGCTAGGGGTTGAATTGGAACTGCAGCGCAGCCCCACACCACAGTCACAGCAATGCAGGATCCAAGCCGCATCTGCAACCTACACCACAGCTCGCTGCGATGTTGGGTCCTTAACCCACTGAGTGAGGCCAGGGAGAGAGCCCACATTCCCATGGATACTAGTCAGGTTCATTACTACTGAGCTACAATAGGAACTCCGAAAGGTGTATTTTTAAGCCTTCTGTATTGGTATAAAATTTTATTTTGTGCTAATAGTACTGCAATGTAATTCATTGTTGGTTATCAATGCTAAATATAAAATTAGGGATTTTTTTTAAAGACATCCTTAGAGGATAATGAAAAATTAGATTTACCTTCAAATTAACTTTTTCATAATCTTGAAATTGTCCATAAATTAAATTTTAATCTATATTCAATTCGTAATTATTTGCAAATGTGCTTTCAGCATGGTGCTTTATCTACATTTTTCTGACCCATATGCATGTAAACACAACTATATGTGTCTGTTTAGCATTTCTTGTGTCTCCTTACTCCAGATCCTCCCTAAATTTGGTCAGGAAGCTAAATTCCGCTGTACAAGTTTAAGGCATACTGCATAATGATTTGACTTACATACATCATGAAATGATTATCACAGTAAGTTTAGTGAACATCCATCATCTCATATAGATAGAAAACTTAAAAAACATTTTTCCTTGAGAACCCTTAGGATTTCCTCTTTTAACATTTTTCATTTATGACTTACAGCATTATTGTATTTATCATGTTGTACATTATATTCCTAGTACTTATTTATTTTATAACGGAAAGTTTCTGTGTTTTGGCTGCCTCCATCCCATTGTCCCTTCCCCTAGCCCTTGCCTCTTGTAACCATAAATCCAGTCTCTTTTTCTGAGTTTGTTTTTGAAGTTTAATTACCCTACAGCATTATGCTAGTTCCTGTTACACATCTTAGTGATTCCTTATTTCTGTGCATTTCAAAATGATCACCATGATAAACCTAGTTATGATCTTTCACCATACATAGATATTATGTAATCATCGACTATATTTCCCACACAATATATTTCCTATCCATGGCTCATTTATTTTGCAATTGGAAGTTTGTACTGCTTAATCTCCCTCACCTGTTTTTCTTCTTCCTTTACCCTCTACCCCTCTGGCAACTACCTATTGAAAAATACTGTATGAATTCACTTACATGTGGAATCTAGAAAACAAAACCAATGAACAGATGTAACAAAACAGAAGCAGACTTATGGATACTTTTAATCTTAATATAACCATGTGACTTTAGACAGTTTACCTAACCTAGTAGATTCAATGTCTTCTTTGATAAGATGCAGCATGATATAGTATAATAGTTAAGATTTCCTGGATTCAAAATCAGCTCTACACTTAATTGGTTGTATAGCCTATTTATTTAATTTTCTTATCTAGAAAATAGGAGTGATGTTAATGGTATCTATCTCATTGTGTTGCCATGAAGAGCAAATAAATAAGCATACCTAAAAAGTTTAAAACAATGCTTGACATATTGTTAGGGCTCTAAATGTGAAAGTTCTGGTGATCTTGTGTCCTCATCTTTTAGTTTAGTACCTTGCACATGATAGGGACTCAGTAAATACTAGATTGCATTTCTTAAAATTTACTATATTAACCTAGATAACTGGAAGATAGTTGTCACTGTTTGGATTGCAGGTATGGTAAATGAAGTGTTTCTCATATTTGCTTAATATTTCTTTCTGTCTCTGTTTCATCTTTTTCTTTTCCCAGAATCAAACAGACGTGTTACTGGAGGGGCCATGCAACTGTCTTTTACACAGCTAACTATAGATTATTATCCTTATCACAAAGCAGGTTTGTATAACAATTTCTTTAAAAGATGTAAATCATGCTTTTAAATTACATAGCCAATTTATTTCATTTTATTTTTATTATTCTAATTTAAATTTTTTGGGAAAAGAGATCAAGACATCTATTTTCCCCCAGCGGTTATCTTATCAAGAAAACATAATTACTGTAGAAAATATTCATGAATTACTTATATTTAGATTTATGTAGATTATCAAAAAGTATAATTGTTAGAAATTGAAAAATTCTAAATAACTGATTTAAAACTTAAAAAAGTTGGAATATAGAGGACATGTTTTTGCTATTTTGTTATGACAAAACCAAGTTATAAATCATTGTTTTGAATTTTTAAATTATATAAAAAATCAAAAAAAGAATATAAAGCAAAAGGAAAATGGGAGTTCTCGCAGTGGTGCAGCAGGTTAAGGATCTGGTGTTGTCTCTGCAGCAGTATGGGTTCCATCTCCAGCCCTGCACAGTGGGTCAAGGATCTGGCATTGCCACAGCTGTGGAGAGGTCGCAGATGTGGTTCAGGTTTAGTCCCTGGCCTTGGAACTTCCATATACTGTGGGTGCAGCCAAAAAATAAATAATTTTAGCTAAGTTGTAAGATTCCAGGAACCTTTTAAAAAGACTTTTTTGTATGTTCTAAACTGCATCAATAAATACAATTTAGTAGATTCTTTAGGAGTTCCTGCTGTGGTGCAGTAGGTGAAAGATCTGATGTTGTCTCTGTGGTAGCAAAGGTTTGATCCCCAGCCTGGTCCAAGCCTGGAACAGTGGGTTGGGAATCTGACATTACTTCAGCTGTGGCCTAAGTCTCAGCTATGGCTTGGATTCAGTCCTTGGCCTGGAACTTCCATATGCCATAGATGCAGCCATAAAAAGAAAAAAAAACAGGTTCTTTTTTAATCAATATTGATAGGCACTTTTCCTCCAAATCATAAAAACAAAAATATATATGTTTATGGCCAAATTAGAAGATTTGACCTTATATGCATCTTAGTGTTTTATTTTTTAATTCATGCAAAGGAAAAATAAATAACTATAATGTTTTCTAGAACTTTTAAAAAATGATGAAATTTTTTTGTTCACAAATTCCCATCTCCCTATGTTTATCATTTCTTTTTTTTTTCTCAGTCTTTTTAGGGCTGAATCTGTGGCATATGAAAGTTCCCGGGCTAGGGTTTGAATTGGAGCTGTAGCTGCACAGCAACGTGGGATCCGAGCTGCACCACAGCTGTGGCCTACAACACAGCCCATGGCAACGCAGGAGGATCCTTAACCCACTGAGCAAAGCCAGGGTTTGAGCCTGACTCCTCATGGATACTAGTTGGGTTTGTCACCACTGAGCCAACACAGGAGCGCCTGTTTGTCTTTTCTATATCAGTACCTGAAAGAATTTAAAGGTTGTGGTTTTGTTTGAAGGGTTTTGTCTTACAGTCTATCCTCCTGATTTGTAAGTTACTTATGTATACTGAAAATAATCATTTCCATAGAAATCATTCCTATTTGAGAGGTAAAACTTTTTGTCATAAAAGTAGATTTTATTTTCCTAATCCTTTTTATGTAGACATTACTTTTCTTAATTGCTGCAGAGAAACCTAAAAATCTTAATTTAAAAATTTTCCTCCAAAAATCTTATATAGATAGCAACAGTTACTCATTTTACAAGTTTTTTTTTTGTCTTCTTTTTGTCTTTTTGGGGCCATAACCACAGCATATGGAAGTTCCCAGTCTGGGGATCAAATTGGAGCTTCAGCTGCCAGCCTGTGTCATAGCCTCTGTTTGTTAACCCCTGAGCCATGATGGGAACTCCTATAACAGGTTTTTGATGAAGAGAGTTTTTCCTATGATGTATTTTCTGGAATTCTCTCCAGTGGAGGTATGCCAGGTGGTTGAGCCTTCAGTGAAGGCTGACCAGCAGTGCTGCTTCTTATTGAAACTTTCCCTTTTTTTTTTTCTTTTTGTCTTTTTAGGGCCTCACTGGCGGCATATGGAGGTTCCCAGGCTAGGGGTCTAATCGGAGCTGTAGCCGCCGGCCTACGCCAGAGCCACAGCAATGCCAGATCCAGGCCACGTCTGAAACCTATACCGCAGCTCATGGCAACGCCAGATTGTTGACCCACTGAGCAAGGCCGGGAATTGAACCCTCATGGTTCCCAGTCGGATTTGTTTCCGCTGCGCCACGACGGGAACTCCCCCTTACTGAAACTTTGAGTGATGTTTTACCAGGGGTGGGTTCTATATAGAAACTCTCCCAGATTATTTGCTTTTGATACTCTTTCCCTCTACTTTAAATGTTTTACTCATAGTTTTTAAGGAAGGTTAATGTCTGTGATAAGCGGAAGCTGCAAATTTATTGAAAGATTAAAGAATGCTCTGAGATAATGAATACATATCTTTAGAAGCATTGTTATAAGAGAATAAATGAAAAGTGTGCATTTTTCAGTGAAATGCTTATTATCATTTTTTAGGGGATAGTTGTAGTCATTGGATGTATTTTAGTGATGCAACCAAAACAAAAAATGGATGGGCCAATGAATTGCTACATGAATTTGAGTGCAACGTTGAAATGCTTAAACAGGCTGTAAAGGATCATAATGTAGGTTCACCTCCTAAATCCCCAACACATGCTTCTCCCCAGCACACACAAACAGGTATTTTATGTATAACAACATTATGTCATTCCCCTAATATTAATTGTGTGTGTGTGTGTATGTGTGTGAATGTGTGTGTATGTTCACTATATGGTATTTTTTTATAAATAAGTATTGTGTTTAATGTCTAAATACCCTGTACCTCATTCAGATCATAGGCTTATGAATCAAAGCTCTTTTTAAATTAATATGACCAATAAGAGTAATTCCCACATAGAGTATTTCAGACTCTCAATAATTGGTACATTTCTCTTTTTTATAAGAATTCCACCCAAAAGTTATTGTATGATAGTATCTTAAATGTTATATAACTATGATTCCTAAAGAATAATCATCACAAATAAAGACTAATCATCATAGTAACTTAGATTCTTATATCAGTTTATAAAGTATTTCCACATGCATTATCTTGAGAAATCAGTGTCCATTTATATTTCTAGTAGCTGTCTTAGTAATAAAGAATGACCATTAAAAATAATTTTGCAATATATTGAAAGGAATTTTTGTTTTCCACAGAGAAAGACTCAACTCTGAAAGGTACTTCCAAAACGCCTTCAGTATTATCTCAGCAATCCAAAGCTAAACTAATGTCTAGTTCTGTTGTGGTTAGACTTGCAGATTTCAATATATACCAGGTATGTTTTTTTTTTTAAATTAAATCTTCTGCTAAACACTAGTATAATCTCCTATAAGCCACTCTTATAAACCAGTGCCACCATTTTATTTAAAAACATCTTGACCAATTTTGTGAAATGGCTAAATTAGAATGATTTTTGTTTCATTAATTTTTGTTTATATGGTTGCCCAGAATAAGACAGACTCTGAGGTTAAGAGCATAGTTATCCAGGAATTCCTGGTGGCTCAGTGGGTTAAGGATCTGGCATTGTCACTGCTGTGGCTCAGGGTCCCTGCTGTGGTGTGGGTTCCATGCCACAGGCGTGATCCAAAAAAAAAAGCAAAAAAGGGGGAGTTCCCATCGTGGCACAGTAGAAATGAATCCGACTAGGAACCATGAGGTTGATCCTTGGCTTCGCTCAGTGGGTTAAGGATCCGGCTTTGGCGTGAGCTGTGATATAGGTCACAGATGCGGCTTGGATCTGGCGCGGCTGTGGCTGTAGTGAAGGCTGACAGCTACAGCTCCGATTAGATCCCTAGCCTGGGAACCTCCATATGCTGCACATGCAGCCCTAAAACGACAAAAAACAAAAAAAAAAAACCAAAACACAGACCGCTAAGCTAGTGTAAGACTTCTGACACCAACTGTGTGTTGGAGGGTTTCCCTAAACTACCCACAGATTTTAGAATTCACCAGAAAAACTCAAGGAACTTGCTGAAGTCAGAGTTACACTTTTTTTTTTAATTAAAACTTTTTTTTTTTGCTGCTTAGTGCCATGCCTGTGGCTTATGAATTTCCAGGCTAGGGGTCAAATTGGAGCTGTAGCTGCCGGCCTACGCCACAGTCACGGCAGCTCAGGATCTGAGCTGCTTCTGTGACCTACACTGCAGCTCACAGCAAAGCCATATGGCCAAGCGTGGCCAGGGCTTGAACTCGCATCTCATGATACTAGTCAGGTTTGTAATCACTGAGCCACAGTGGGAACTCCCTAGAGTTACATTTATTATAAGGAAAGAATATGAATTGGAACTAGCTATAGGAAGAGAGCATAGAATGGGATCTGAGAGGGCTCCAAATTTGGAACTTCCTTGTCTCTACGACACATTAGCTTCCCAGGATGAATATGTAACAATATGCATGAAACGTTGCCCTTGTAGTTGAACTTAGTCTCTGTAGGTGGACTTGATACCAGCTGATCCAAAGTCTTCACCTCTAAACATTAAGACTATCTGGTGTGGTTAGTCCCATTCGATGTCATCTTGTGAGGATAAACTATCAGTCATGGTCTCAGGGGTCTGCAATGAATAGGAAATTCCAAGAGTTTAGAATTACTTCCTAGTACCAGGGACAAAGGCCAGACCTCTCTGTAGAGGTTCCTTATTACACGACGGTCTTAGTGGAAGAAACTAAAATACCGCTTTCGCTTCATTGAACTACTATTGGCTATACTGTGAACATAATTAGTATATAGCTACGAACTCTGTCCTATTTATATTATCACAGTCTTATTCAGGCTGTGATAATACAGCATGGTCTAACATCGCAGTCCTTGAGATCAACACAATAGAAATATGACCTATTTTTTTTTTTAGGGCCATGCCCGCGGCATATGGAAGTTCCCAGGCTAGGGATCAGATTGGAGCTGTAGCTGCTGGCCTGCACTACAGTCACAGCAACCTGAGATCCAAGCTGCATCTGTGACTTAAACCGCAGCTCATGGCAATGCCAGATCCTTAATTCACTGAGCAAGGCTGGGATCGAACCAGCATCCTCATGGATGCTAGCTGGGTTTATTATCAGTGAGCCATGATGAAAACTCCGACGTATTTTTTTTTTTTTAATAAAGGATTTCAGGTAATGTCATTTTTGAATTGTTGTGATATATTTTGATAAGCCTATGGCTTTGAGACTGTTTTATTTGAAAAGATTTCATTTTACTCAGTGGTTTTCAACTAGGGCCAGTTTTGCCCCCCAGGGGACATTTGGCAATGTCTAAGAACAATTTTGGTTGTCGCAGTTGGAGAAAGATACTGCTGACAGCTAGTGGGTAGAGACCAGCGATGCTGCTAGACGTTCTGCAGTGTACTGGACAACCCCCACAATTAAGAATTATCTGGTTCCAAGTGTCTCTAGTGCCAATTTTTTTTTTTGTCTTTTTTTTTTTTAGGGCCGCATCTGCGGCATATGGAGGTTCCCAGGCTAGGGGTCTAATCGGAGCTGCAGCTGCTGGCCCACACCAGAGCCATGGCAACACCAGATCCGAGCCACGTCTGCAACCTACACAACAGCTCACGGCAACACCAGTTTGTTAACCCACTGAGCAGTGCCAGGGATAGAACCTGCAACCTCATTGTTCCTAGTCGGATTCATTTCCGCTGTGCCACGATGGGAAGTCCTACAGTGCCATTTTTTTTTTTGTTTGTCTTTTCTAGGGCCACACCCGTGACATATGGAAGTTCTCAGGCTAGGGGGTCTAATAGTTGCTGTAGCCACTGGCCTACGCCACAGCCACAGCAAATCGCGGGATCTGAGCCACGTCTGTGACCTATACCACAGCTCACAGCAATGCCGGATCCTTAACCCACTGAGCAAGGCCAGGGATAGAACCTGCAACTTCATGGTTCCAGTCAGATTCGTTAACCACTGAGCCGTGACGTGAACTCAATATAGTGCTAATTTTGCATGAAGTTTTTTGTTTGTTTTCTTTGTTTTTTTACGGCCACGCCCACTGCTTATGGAAGTTCCTGGACCAGGGATTGAATCCCAGCCACAGCTATATCAGTGCCAGATCCTTTAACCCACTGCACAGGGCTGGGGATTGAACCAGTGCTTCCATAGCAACCCGACTGCTGCAGTCAGATTCTCAACCCACTGCGCCACAGTGGCTATAGTGCCAATTTTGAGAAACTCTGATTTAAGAGTTATTTTCTTATTGTTCAGTTGTTTCTTTCTTTCTATAATATATTTTAATAAATTCATATGAAATTGGGGCAGGGGAATCACTTATAATCCCATATGACTGAGGATGAAATACATAAAGAAATCCCACATATGCAAATACACCAAAACAAAAGTAACTGGAAGAAAATAAAGTAGTATGCTCATCCCAATTTGAATAACTTTTTAACTATTAAAGGGAAAAAAGCTGTTGTGTACTAAAATAATACTCTTGAGTTGAAAAGAATTTGTTTCCCAGAAAAACTTTTTAATTTGATAATGTAAGTGACATAAATTTGTGAAGACTGTACAGATGATCAACGGGATCAACAGTTTATGTAAGAGGAAAAACAAACCACAGAAAAGTTTTCATTTCATAGGAGAACTATACATGTTTGTTGAATGAATGAAAAAAATAACCTCTGAGTTCCCGTCATGGCTCAGTAGTTAATGAACCTGACTAGTATCCATGAGGATGTGAGTTCCATCCCTGGCCTTACTCAGTGGGTTAAGGATCTGGCGTTGCCGTGAGCTGTGGCATAGGTCACAGATGTGACTCGGATCCCATGTTGCTGTGGTTGTGATGCAGGCCAACAGCTGCAGCTCTGATTTGACCTCATATGCCACAGGTGTGGCCCTAAAAAGACAAAAAACAAAACAAAACAAAACAAACCTTGAGATACCTCCCAGGGCATATGGAAGTTCCCAGGATAGGGGGTTGAATCAGAGCTGCAGCTGTCAGTCTACACCACAGACATGACAACATTGGATCCGAGCTGCATCTGCAGCCTATCCACAGCTTATAGCCACACCAGATCCTTAACCCACTGAGTGAGGCCAGGGGTCAAACCTGCATTTTCACAGACACTATGTCAGATTCTTAACCCGCTGAATCACAATGGGAACTCCAGGATACACATTTTTCGTGTAATTATAAATTAGCTGTTTTGGAGGGAGAGTGAAAATGTGTAATAAAAATGGTAAAACTAGTAGTCTTTCTGGAAAAATAATTTAAGAAATCAAAGTATTTGACAGGAGCATTTATAATTGTACTGTTATTTTTTTAATATTTTTATTATGGTAAAATATGCGTGACATAACATTTATTGTTTTAACCTTTTTTTTTTTTTGGCCATGCTCATGGCATGTGAAAGTTCCCAGGCCAGGAACTGAACTCATGCCGTAGCAGCAACCTAAGTCACAGCAGCAACAACTTCGGATTCTTAACCCATCCCACCACCAGAGAACTGCTAACCTTTTTTTTTTTTTTCGCTTTTTTCTTTAGCGCCACAACAGTGGCATATCGAAGCTCCCAGGCTAGGGATCAGCTCAGAGCTGCAGCTGTAGGCCTGTACCACAGCCATAGCAACACGGAATCCAAGCCACAGCTGCAGCCAGTGCCACACCTTGCCAAATCCTTAACCCACTGTGTGAGGTCAGGGATCCAGCCTACATCCTCATGGATACTAGTCAGGTTCTAAACCTGCTAAGCCATGACAGGAACTCCTAACCATTTTTAAGTGTGTAATTCATTGGCATTGAGTATGTTCTTATTGTTGTATAGCTTTCAACACTATCTTAACAGGTTTTTAAACTATTCTACACTGAAGCTCTATATATAGTTATGTTATTTTTTATAATAATAGATTATGGTAAACAATTATTATAAAGTGCATTTTTGGGAAGCAGTCTAGTCTTGAGGACTTGGAGCTGTGTCCTGACACTGCTGTTTATTTATTTGTATTGTCTTATAGAAATATTCTGTCATCGTAAGGTAGTAAGTTTGCAAGGCAAGTTGTACAGAGTTGACTTTGTAATTTTTTTTTGTCTTTTCTAGGGCTGCACCTACAGCATATGGAGGTTCCCAGGCTAGGGGTCTAATCAGAGCTGTAGCTGCCGCCTACGCCACAGCCACAGCAGCGCAGGATCCGAGCCACATCTGCGACCTACACCACAGCTCACGGCAACGCTGGATCCTTAACCCACTGAGTGATGCCAGGGATCGAACCCAAAACCTCATGGTTCCTAGTCGGATTCGTTAACCACTGAGCCATGATGGGAACTCTGAGTTGACTTTGTAATTGATACAAATCCAAAGAGGTTATAATTTTCTGAATATGTTAGTTGGTGTTACTTTAAAATAACTTAACGTGAAATTAAATATATAATAAAGATTGCACTGAAAATTAAACATTAATAAATTGTTAAAAGTAGTTTTAAGAATTCGCAGTGATGTCCGTGTTGTATAAATTTTTTGGAAGTGTCTTTGTTTAGTGTCACTTCAGTGAACTTTATTTTTTCAGGTCTCTACAGCAGAACAGTGTCGTTCTTCCCCCAAAAGTATGGTTTCTTGCAATAAAAAATCCCTGTATCTTCCACAAGAGATGTCAGCTGTTTATATAGAATTCACAGAATATTACTATCCAGATGGAAAGGATTTTCCAAGTAAGACAATTTCCTGTTTTGTTATTGCTTGTCCATTACTTGGGAGGCCTTTTTTTTTCTTGCTAAGTTTTTGAGTTTTATAAGTGTGAAAAAAGAAACAAAAATTATTTCCTCTTGTAACCATGTTTAATATATATATACACGTGTATGTATCATGTTTGGTATAATATGTAATCTTGTTTAGTATAATATATAAAATTATATTTTACTTATTATTATTTGTTCATATGTTATTTTCCCTTACTAGCTTGTTGCATCCTCGATACCAGGAACCATGTAGTATTCATGCTTCATCTTATCCCTGAGGTTTGACTCATTTTTGTGCTTAGTAGCTGTTGTTGAATGAAGGAATGGGAATTCCCCTTGTGGATCAGCAGTAAAAAACCAAACAATGATCCATGAAGATGCGAATTCGATCCCTAGTCTCACTCAGTGGGTTAAGGATCTGGCATTGCCATGAGTTGTGGTATAGGTCGCAGACGTGGCTCGGATTTGGCATTTCTCAAAGGTTGTGTTGTAGGCTAGGAGCTGTAGCTCTGATTTGACCCCTAGCCTGGGAACTTCCATATGCATGGGTGTGGCCCTAAAAATGCAAAAAAAAGAATAAAGAAAGAATGAATGAAAGGTTATTTGTAGAATAAGGTCATTTTTTTCCCCTTTAGTAAAGCTCCATTTATTTTTCAGCTATAAAACTATTTCATTGAAAAATAAGTAATAATGAAGTTATCCTCTTAACTATAGAGAATTTGGAGGACTGCATGTTGATACCCAAATATATACCTTGGACAACTTTTGGCACTTGTCTCTTTTTTTGTCTTTTTAGGGCCGTACCCATGGCATGTGGAGGTTCCCAGGCTAGGTGTTGAATCAGAGCTACAGCTGCTGGCCTACACCACAGCCACAGCAAAGTGGGATCCAAACCACATCTGCAGCCTACACCACGGCAACACTGGATCCTTAACCCACTGAGCAAGGGCAGGGATCAAACCCGTGTCCTCATGGATACTAGTCAGATTCGTTACTGCTGAGCCAGATGGGAACTCCCGGCACTTGTCTTTAGTTAGAAACATTAAATTACCTGACTTTTTATTTGTAAGCTCCTCTATGATTATACGTTTGTGTTCTTTGCTATTGTCTCACTTCATCTAGTTCTTCAAACTAAAATTTGCCTTCGTTTATGTGGTACCTTTTTCATTATTTTGGTTGAAAATCATAGTTGAGAAAAAGTATTCAAATGAAATATGTTATGTTATTGGAGGAAAAAACTATGTCCTCTCTTTAAAAGTGTAACTCCAAATTCTTTGACCTACTTGACACATTTGTTTAATATTCGCTTAATTTAGGTCTTTAGTTTCAAAGAGAATTTCTGATGCTCATTCCTTTGTGTTTCAATAAAAAAAGAAAGATATTCTGGAAATTCCTTCAGAGAAAGAGATGTCAAACTATTTTATCATTTTAACACTCATTTGTACCAAAATTTTAGGATCTAAATCTCACTGCTCATGCTTTTCAGTAGTCTTTTGTGTATTTCAGGTATGTTTTCTACTTTCCTGACTGAAACAGTGAGAAAATTAAGATAGGTTAAGGCATTTGCTTAGCGCTTGACAAAGCGTAGAGTGGCTCAGAAGCATGAATCTTCTAAGTTGAAATTCTTCTCATTCCCTCCCCCCCATATTTCACTGCCTCCCCAGGGTATTTACAACCATTTATCTGTAATTGGACAATCCCCTTGTTTCCAACACCTTCTCCTACCAAATTGTTTTCCTTAAATGATGTTTTATTCTTTGAGCTTGTAATTTTTCTTTGAAGTGAAGCCTGTAGTTTCTAGGATTTCTGACTTTAATCTATGCTTATTTCTATCGGTTTTAGGGAATTGTCATCCCATTCTGTAATCTAAACATTTTTTTTCTAATAAAAATTTAAACCTTAGCCCCTTGGATACCTAGGATTGAAATTCGTTGTGTTAACTGTTTTTAATTTTTTATTATGGAAATTTTTAAGCATATACAAAAGTAAAGAGCATAGTGTGTTGAATCCCCACATACAGGGATCCATTTTCAGTGCTCATATTTCAGCTGTTTTTTTATGGTTCCACCTGTGACATATGGAAGTTCCCAGGCCAGGGATTGAAACTGAGCTGCAGCTGTGAACTGTGCTGCACCTGCTGTAACACTGCACTGGGCCAGTGATGAAACCTGCATCTCTGCAGTGACCTGAGCCACTGCAGGCAGATTCTTAACCCACTGCAGCACAGTGGAATCTCCTCATCTCCATGTTCAGTGATCCATTTTAAACGTGATAACCTTTTTTATAAAATTAGCATATGTTAATTATATTAAAAAGAATGCCAAAAATTGAAAGATTGCCCATGTGCCTACAAATTTGGAAACAGTTTCTACCAACGTAAGTGTATCAGTTTGTTTAGGCTACCGTAACAAAATATCACAGATTTGGTGGTTTAAATGACAAATTTATTTCCTCCCAGTTCGGAAGGCTAGAAGTTCTAGGTTAAAATGTTGTCAGGGTTGTTTCCTCAGAGACCTCTCTCCTTGGCTTTACATGGCTGTCTTCTCACATGGTCTTTCTTGCATGTGTGTTTCCTAATCTCTTCTTCTTATGACACCTGCCATTTGGGACTAGGGTCCACTTGTAGAAATCATTTTTAACATAATCGCCTCTTGAAAAGCTCTATCTCCAAATACAATTAATTCTGAGATATTGGGGGTTAGAACTTAAGTGTATCAATTTTGAAGGGATGTAATTCAGAAATAACAGTAAGTATAGTGTAGTTAGTCCTGTTTTTAATCTGTGTGTTTCTTTAATATATTTGATTTACATCATGTCCTTTTCCCTTAATGTTCCTAGTTTTCTACAAGTTCATCTCATATCTCTTTAATAGCTACACAATAATCTAATCATAAGTAGACCCCTGTTAGAAACTGCATATAGGTCTTTCTGCTGCTTTGTGTACCAGGTTTCTCCTCTATCCCAGACCTGCAGGCAGAGTTTTCTCTTTCTCCTTCTGGACTACATTTGCTCTCTGGTTCTCTTTGTGGCTGCCATCATCACTCAGTCTATATTTGAGATTCCCTCTCCTTCCCTTGATGTGATTTCCTCAACACCCCACTTCCTTACTCTTCTCAAAAATAAGCACTTTCACAACTCAATAAACAATGCATTTAATTATAATTTAATTATAATTTTTCTATTTTCATGCATGTCTTGTGTAATAATCTATAAACTTTTAAAGGAAGGGGACTGTGTCCTTTTTTAATTAGTTGTGCTTAATGCAATACCAAAAATGTAGTTGGCTTCTTTTAATCTTGGTTGAAAGAAAGTGAATGAATGAATGAGTGAATGAAAACCAAACAGAACAAATCCTATTCAGGACATTGTTACAATGCTGTTTCTCTACTGGTATCCCACACCTTGGGTTTATTTTCCTTATTAATCTAAAAGTTATGGGTAATCATACTGCTTGCTTTGGCAAATATAAGTAAGTCTGAATTTTTGGAATACAAGATAGTCATCAAGAAGCTCTGAATACAATAATGGATTTTATGAAAAAATAGATGGGTATTTCAGGGAGTGATATATACTCTAATTATCAATATTAGTTTAATATAAATTAGCACTAAAACATTTATCCAACCCCTAAGTATTCTAATATTTTGGAGGAACTAAGAGATACTTTAGCTTTTACTTTGCATCAGACACTATTCTAGGCTTAGGAGTAAGTGAAGAATAAAACTATAAATGGTCTCTCCTTTTAAGGAGAACTGCCTAGTTGACCACTTTCATAAGAAATTAGTCATTTGACATTGTTCTCTCATTTTAGAATATTCAGATTAAGCTTCAGGTAGTAAGTCCTGATAGAAATATGTGATTTAAGACCGCCACTTTGATGTGGTAGTTCATCAAGAAGGTAAAGGTTTTTTGAAGTTTGCTTCTTGATCACTGTAACATTCGGAAAATAGAACAATAACTCTTATTTGTACAATTGGTTCTAGATTAAATATTTTTCAATTAGTGAAGCATAGGAAAATGTTACTTGTTTATCTAAATGTTTGCTATCATCCCTACATAGTATCACATTAATTTTGTAAATAACATTGTAAAATCTTGTTATCTTAATTTAAAAAGAATAAAAAATGTTAAAACTGTATTTTTCTGTTCTCAGGGAAGATTTAAAACCATCAGTTTATTAAAAATCTTTAAAAATCTTTTTTCTCCACAGTTCCATCTCCCAACCTTTATAGCCAGCTGAATGCACTACAGTTTACTGTGGATGAAAGAAGTATTCTATGGTTAAATCAGTTTCTGTTGGATTTAAAACAGAGTCTTAATCAATTTATGGCTATATACAAGTTGAATGACAATTCAAAATCTGATGAGCATGTTGATATTCGAATTGATGGCTTAATGCTAAAGGTACCATATAAGCAAGTGACTATGAGAATAAAACCATTTTTACAGAAGAAATATTAACTACGTTACTATTTCCAGGGTTTAAATGGGTGCTAATGTATAACTCAATTTCAGTGTAATCTTAATTTTGATTTTGAAATTTCAGTTTTGATTTCAATTTTCAGTCATAAAAGCTTTAAGAGACTATCCTCTCCCCGCCCCCTGCTCGTCCTTTTGGGGTGCAAGCAGTAGAAATAAATTTAAATATCACTTTTTTTCTTCTTCTTACCAGAGCTGATAAATTTTTTTTTTTTGCCTTTTTTTTTGTCATTTTATGGCCGCGGGTTTATGGCCGCACCCCCGGCATGTGGAGGTTCCCAGGCTAGGGGTCTAATCGGAGCTGTGGCCACTGGCCTGCACCGCAGCCACAGCAACGCAGGATCCGAGCCGCGTCTGCAACCTACACCACAGCTCACGGCAACGCCGGATCGTTAACCCACTGAGCAAGGGCAGGGATCGAACCCGCAACCTTATGGTTCCTGGTCGGATTCGTTAACCACTGCGCCACGACGGGAACTCCTGATAAATTTTTTTTAAAAGAAGGATGAATAATACATTGAAGCTTTTAAGTTATATCTGGGTTTTATTTGTTTATGGTTATTCTATTATTAATCCAAAGATAATAGAAAGTTGCTTTTTATTACAGCCAACTAGTTGATAATCAGAATTCCATGAATATTTAAACTTTAAAGGAAAAAAGTAAAACAACAACAAAAAAATACCAGTGTAGTGTGGTAAATAGAATAAGATTTGGATTTGGGCATGAATGAATATTTCACTTTCCAGATATGTTTGCTGGTAGACTAAATTTATATACCCTAAATTTCTCTGTGTAAATGAAGTTAATAATATTCAACAGTTGTGTTGCAAAAATGTTTTAAAGATCTTTTCAAAGATCTTAAAATATCCAATATAAAAAAACACATAACATTTGTAATTTAGTATACAATCTTATAATGATCTTTACATTTTCTGGAGTTTTAAAACCAGTCACTTTGAAGTTTTTGTTGTGAATATTTTGAGGACTGGGCTTAGTTATCTGCAGAAAATAATTTTAGTAAATAGTTTGACCTATACTCTTTTAAGTTGATTTTCTTAATAGTTTTCACCCACAAAAGAAATTCTAGTAACAATTATTCAGTCCTTCCATTTACTTATCTCGTCAAATTGCTTGGACTTAAAATATCGTAACAAAAAAGTTCTCTTTTCAAACTTGGACTTTCTCATATACTTAGGATATAAATATGCTCAGGGCATGGTAAACGTTTAATAATTGATCTGATTCAATTTTGTTTTTTAAATTTTATAATGTATGCAAATATGTAATTACATAAATTATTTACATTTATTTTTTTCAGTTGTTTTCATAATGGTTAATCCTTTAAGTCTTTTTCATTGGGATTAATAAAAAGATTTTTGGGGAGAGAGTTGGTATTTTCTGTCTGGATAGGAAAGTAGTATTTTGGGGAGAAATGTCAAAAAGAATTCCTAAGTCATGTTTTTGATTATCTTCAAGATGTATGGGTTTGTAAGTCAGACTCGATCAATGTTTTTTCTCTTTTAGTTTGTCATTCCTTCTGAAATGAAATCTCAGTGTCATCAAGATCAACCACATGCAATTTCTATTCAGAGTTCTGAAATGATTGCTACAAATACAAGACACTGTCCAAATTGTCGACATTCTGATTTAGAAGCTTTGTTTCAAGACTTCAAAGATTGTGATTTTTTCAGTAAAACATACACCAGCTTCCCCAAATCGGGTGACAGTTTTAATCTTCTGCATCCAATCTTCCAGAGACATGCTCATGAACAAGATACCAAAATGCATGAAGTTTATAAAGGAAATATTACTCCCAAGTTGAATAAACACACTCTTAAAACTTCTGCTGCCACGGATGTTTGGGCTGTTTATTTTTCTCAATTTTGGATAGATTATGAAGGGACGAAAAGTGGAAAAGGACGACCAGTAAATTTTGTAGATTCTTTCCCTCTTTCCATCTGGATTTGTCAACCAATAAGATATGCATTGTCACAAAAAGAGCTGCAGGCTTGTAATCAGGTATCTTTAAATACCTCACAAAGTGAATCTAGTGATCTGACTGGCCGATGGAAACGGAAAAAGCTCCTGAAGGAGTATTATAGTACAGAGTCTGATACCTTGGCAAATGGTAATCAGAAACCTTCAGATGCATTTTCAAGATTTTCCTCTTCATCATCAGATGCAGATATTCATGTTCTGGTTCACATTCATAAACATGTCAGTATGCAGATCAATCACTACCAGTATCTGTTCCTGCTTTTCCTCCACGAGTCACTTGTTTTGCTTTCAGAGAATTTAAGGAAAGATGTGGAAGCTGTAACTGGCAGTCCTGCTAGTCAGACATCAATTTGCATTGGAATTTTACTTAAAAGTGCGGAAGTGGCTCTTTTGCTACATCCAGTAGATCAGGCAAATACTCTTAAATCTCCTGTTTCTGAAGGTGTGAGCCCAGTGGTTCCTGATTATTTGCCTACGGAAAATGAAGAGTTTTTGTCTTCAAAAAGAAAACAAGCTAGTAGTGGTATAAATCAAATTAGAAGTGTAACTGTTAATCATATGTCAGACAACAGATCTATGAGTGTTGACCTTAGCCATGTCCCTTTGAAGGATTCTTTGCTTTTTAAATCAGCTAGTGATACAAATCTGCAGAAAGGTATTTCTTTTCTGGATTATTTATCAGATAAAAATTTAGGGAAAATAAACGAAGATGAAAGTAGTGGAATTATTTGCAAAAGTGGCTCAGGAGAAATTGGATCAGAAACAAGTGGCCAAAAGGATTCATCTTATACACAATCAAACAGTGTCTTAAACTACAGAGAAGATTCAAGTATGCTCTCTTTTGATAATGGTGGTAATCAAAACATGCTTTCGAAAGGAAGTGAAACCATAGAGTCCATCTTTAAAGCTGAAGATTTGCTTCCAGAAACAACTTCACTCTCTGAGAACCTGGAAATCAGTAAAGAAGAAGTACCTACAGTCAGAACACTTAAATCACAGTCATCTTTAAGGTAACAACAAGCTGTTGGAATTGAAGTGGGGGCTTGTTTTGTTTGTATGTGTGCACGCATGCAGGTACTTACTGAATGTATTTTAGTTTTGGGCAGAAAATCTCATGACAAAAATACGGCATTGTTGGAGTTAGCATATGGAAGAATAGGTCTTTCAAAATACGAAAATACTATGAGCTTATAAAATATAATTTTAAAACTTGTGGACTTTATTTTTAAATTTTCTTTAAAGTATTCTTTAGAAAGAATTCTTTTCCTTGTATGTCATGTAATGATTTTCTAATAATTTTGTTTGTTAACAGTGGAAAGTCGAAGGAACGTTGCCTACCCAACCTTGCTCCACTCTCTGTTTCTTATAAGAATATGAAAAGAAGCCCCTCACAAACCTCATTGGATACTATTTCACTTGACAGCATGATATTGGAAGAACAGTTGTTAGAAAGTGATGGAAGTGATAGTCATATATTTTTGGAAAAAGGTAAAGCAACACAGTTTTAAGAATTCATATTGTATATACACAAATCTTAGAAGTGGTGTTTACATATTTTTAGTTATTTTTAGACTAGTTATTTTAGTTCAATAATCAGTCACAGCCCCAAAAGACTTATTTTAGGAGTTCCCTTCGTGGCTCAGTGGTTAACAAATCCGATTAGGAACCATGAGGTTGCGGGTTCGATCCCTGGCCTTGCTCAGTGGGTTAAGGATCTGGCGTTGCCGTGAGCTGTGGTGTAGGTTGTAGATGTGGCTCGGATCCCGCATTGCTGTGGCTGTGGCGAAGGCCGGCAGCTACAGCTCCTGTTAGATCTCTAGCCTGGGAACCTCCATATGCTGCAGATGCAGCTCTAGATAAAAGGCAAAAAGACAAAAACAAAACAAAACAAAACAAAAAGACTTATTTTATTTATACATACATACATACACAGTATCAAGAGCATTGTACCTCACTTTCTAATGGTTGTTCTATTGCTTCTTCTTTATTTTTCTTTATCTTTCTTTTTTGGCCGCACCTGTGGTGTGTGAAAGTTCCTGAGCCAGGGATTGAATTTAATCCACAGCTGCAACCTACACCACAGCTGTAGTAACACTGGATCCTTAACTCACTGTGCCACAGCAGGAACTCCTCATTGCTTCTTTTAACGAGGTACGCCTTCATTTTTATGGACAACATTTAGCAGTTACTTATATAGTCATTTAGATTGTAGACAACATTAATGCTACTAGCCTCTATCACAGGGACTGCTATATCTGAAATTTTGATTAAGTAGGCTTAAATTGATTGATGAAATCTCAACTATGCGGTCCTATGATTGGAATTATTTCAGACTGAATCAGTTAATTCTGATAACCAGGATTCTCTGTCATACATGGTAATGTATGATGAAACTACATGATTCCTACTTTTTTTTTTGTCTTTTTAGAGCTGTACCCGTGGCATATGGAGGTTCCCAGACTAGGGGTCCAATCGGAGCTGAAGCCCCCAGCCTACACTACAGTCACAGCAATGTGGGGATTTGAGCCACATCTGTAACCTACACCACAGCTCACTCCAACACCGTATCTTTAACCCACTGACCAAGGCCAGGGATCGAACCTGCATCCTCATGGATGCTAGTCAGGTTCATTAACTGCTGAGCTACAACAGCAACTCCAATTCTTCCATTTTGTTCAGAAGTAACATATAGACCACTAAGACTGTCTTAATATTAAAATGCATCCCGATAACTAAGGCATTGTGGACTTTGAACAGGAATAAAACCATGGACCATAGCCAGAGAGTAGTTGCCACAGACCCTGAAGCGTAAGAGACCAGAGGTAAATATGAGTTACTTTGTGTACGAAAGGTAATAAACCTATTGATGTAGTTGAAAACAGCTTAGGTATAAGGCACGTATCTTTAGAAACTGAAGCTTAGAGAAGTGCTTAGTACACAGAAAGTAATAGAGGCAGATTTGGAACTCAGCTAGTCTTGACTCAGGAGCCTACGGTTTTAACCAACCGGTATGCTCTGCTAGCACATCAGACATGGAAAATGATTACAAAAAGCCTTAACCCAACCCTGTTATAGGCAATTCATTGCAGTCTCCTTTCCAGCATACTCTACCAGTTAAATATAGACGAGGTACTGATAAGGGTCATCAAAATCTATTCTGGAGTCACAGATAGCTCTATTGCCTGATTTCCTTGCCTGCTTTATGGTTTAAAATCCTGCTTTAGGAGTTCCTGTTGTGACACAGCGGTTAACAAATCCGACTAGGAGCCATGAGTTTGTGGGTTCGATCCCTGGCCTTGCTCAGTGGGTTAATCTGGCATTGCCATGAGCTGTGGTGTAGGTCGCAGATGCGGCCAGGATCTGGCGTTGCTGTGGCTCTGGTGTAGGCTGGCAGCTGTAGCTCTAATTCTACCCCTAGCCTGGGAACCTCCATATGCCGCAGGTGTGGCCCTAAAAAGCAAAAAAATAAAATAAAATAAAATCCGCTTTAATAGAGGATTTCTGTTCTGCGATCAGATGATGCTTCAAAAATATTGTTTCTGTAGAAAATATCTCTACTTATTCTCATAAAGCATCAGTGATTTTCTTATTATTTTTGAAAACAATTAATAGAAGTTGAAATTGATGTGATAGAATATACATTTTTTTGTCTCTCTTTTTTTTTTTTAAGGACCACACCCATGGCATATGGAGGTTCCCAGGCTAGGGGGTTTAATAGGAGCTGTTGCCACTGGTCTACACCAGAGCCACAGCAACGCCAGATCCAAGCTGCATCTGCAACTTACACTACAGCCCAGAGCAATGCCGGATCCCCAACCCACTGAGTGAGGCCAGGGATCGAAATGCAACTTCATGGTTCCTAGTCGGATTCACTTTCACTGTACCACGATGGGAACTCTGATAGTATATACATTTTTAAAAGGATATTCTGCCTATGGAATGAAGAATGAACAGGAAATTGACAAGAGTAGTATTGGAGAGACTAATTAGAAGTTGTACAGCTATGGATGGTAAACTAGACTTAGGGTGGTGATCGCTGTGGTGGTGTGGTGGTTTGTTCATAAATGTGTATGTATATACTATCGTGTCAGTTTCGTTTTAGTCCTGATAACTTCTGTTACAAGGCTATTACGTTTAAAAAACATTACTGGGAGTTCCTGTTGTGGCTCAGTGGTAACGAACCTGACTAGTATCCATGAGGATGCAGGTTCAATCCCTGTCCTCACTCAGTGGGTTAAGGATCCAGTGTTGCCGTGAGCTGTGGTGTCGTTTGCAGACATGACTCGGATCCCATGTTGCTTTGGCTGTGGTGTAGGCCAGCAGCTACAGCTCCCATTTGACCCCTAGTCTGGGAATTTCCCTATGCTGTAGGTGTGGCTCTAAAAAGTAAAAACAGAACAAAACAAAAACTTAACATTACTGATAGCGCTCTGTGTTATATGAGCCCAGCTTACCTTTTCTGCTGTTTTCCCACATACTTAATACACTTCAGTCTTTCTTTCAGTCTCTTCACTATGACACTTTCTTGGTCTGAACCCTGTGCCAAGAATGTTCTTTTTTCTTTCTGTTTACTTTAGTTTAAATATTATTTTATAAGGGGGAAGTTCCTGTCGTGGCACAGTGGAAATGAATCCGACTAGGAACCATGAAGTTGCAGGCTCGATCCCTGACCTTGCTCAGTGGGTTAAGGATCTAGCGTTGCCATGAGCTGCAGTGTAGGTCGTAGAAGCGGCTCGGATCTGGTGTTGCTGTGGCTGTGGTGTAGGCCAGCGGCAACAGCTCCAATTAGACCCCTAGCCTAGGAACCTCCATACGCCGCAGGTGTGGCCCTAAAAAAAAGGACAAAAGAGACAAAAATAAAAAATATTATTTTATAAGGGAAATCTTTTTTATTCTTGGGAATGTTAGGAACTCACTGTGAAATGTAGTTTATTATCTCCTCATACTATAATTGTATTTACATGCATTTTCCTGGGCCCTAAATGCTGTCTTATTCATCCATTCAGTAGATAATTTATTAACACCTATTACATTGTCAGGCACTGAGTTAGAAGCTGATTGTATAGTAATAAATATAATAATAAATTATTACAGGGAGTTCCCGTTTTGGCTGTGTGGGTTACGAACCTGACTAGTATCCATGAGGATGTGGGTTCAATCCCTGGCCTCGCTCAGTCAGTTAAGGATCTGGTGTTGCTGTGGCTGTTGTGTAGGCCAGCAGCTGTAGCTCCAATTGAAGCTCTAGCCTGGGAACTTCCATACGCTACAGCTGTGACCCTAAAAAGCAAATAATAATAATAATAATAATAATAATAATAAATAAATTATTACACAGAAAAACAAATACTGTATGACTTCACTCATATTTGGGGTATATCTTTTTTTTGTCTTTTGTCTTTTTAGGGCCATACCTGCAGCATATAGAGGTCCCCAAGCTAGGCGTCTAATCAGAGCTGTAGCCGCCGGCTTACACCAGAGCCACAGCAACACCATACCCGAGCCACGTCTGCGACCTATACCACACCTCACGGCAACACAAGATCCTTAACCCGCTGAGCAAGGTCAGGGATCGAACCTGCATCCTCATGGATGCTAGTCAGGTTTGTTACCACTGAGGCACAAAGGGAACTCCCTCATTTCAGTAATTTTTTATGTTTGTTTTTTTTTTAATATTCATTTGTTGTAGACACAGAATTTTTTAAAAATTCTTCTACCACAAAGAGTTTGAGAAATATTAAAATACAGCACACTGAAATTCAGGCGTTTTGTTAAGGATGGAGACCAGTCACACTGACAATAGTCACATTAAACTTTATGTCGAAGAACTGTAGGATACTGGAAAGGGAAATGAAGTAGTCAGACTGGGACCTTTGAATGTAGGATAGAGTAGAGGCGACAAAGATGGCTGACGAGGAACCAACTAGTAACCCCAATACCACATCTGCATTGGGGAAAACACAGGCTGTGGTCAACTGTGGTAAATTTCTGTTCATACTGTTTTAGGGTTTAGTATTGCTAACATTTTATTGTGGGAGGTTATTTCTTAATATTTGCTGACTACAGTTTAATTTTTCTTTGCTTATTGTCACAAGGCTTTTTTTGAGAAAGAGTTGAAGGAATAGTCCATTTTGGTCAGATAAAAATAACATTGTTGGATCATGTATAAACTGATTTTAATTTATTAGTTTATTTTTATATTATTTCAGGCATTAAAAAGAACTCAACTACAAATTACCAGAGCCCAGCAGAGAGAGCAAATGCCAGTGTAAACATACAGAATTATGGTGAAACCTCTCCAGATGCCATCAGTACAAATTCAGAGGGTGCTCAAGAAAATCATGATGACCTGGTAATCATTTCAGAGATATTCTATGCAGAGAAATGCCCCCAACTTTATTTCATATTCAATGAGTACATATTTTAAAACATTAATATATGGAATGAGTTGTCTTAGATGGTGATTTACTTCACTCTAAGAAACTCTTGAAAAATTTTCCTTCCCTCCTACTAAATTGTTTTTCTCTAAATTTCACTTTTCTAAATTTGTGTTTTTAATTGTATTGAGGAGGCAAGGTTATATCTTTCTTTTTTCCATTCTTTTATATTTTGACCTTTATTTTAATTCAGTTTAAATACACTTTGAAAAAGTTTGATAGTAAGGATAGTAGTTAGTCCTAATGATGGGCTATCTACAAAAGACCTAGAAAATGTGTTCAGCTTTTAGTGAAAATAATTTCACACAGAAATATCATAAATTAATCTTTGTTACCTAAAAAAATTCTCATGACTGAAAAGGAAGAAAGGAGGTGGAAATTTATCACTGTAATGTAATAATCACTTTCTTTTGGTCACAAATATATTTTTGGTTTATTAAGTCATAGTTGTGTTTTTAGAGGTAATTGTAGTTTCCTGTGTTATTTCCTAAATTTTGTTTTGAATTATTTGTTATACTAATGTCATTTATATAATCATTATTAGATGTCAGTTGTGGTGTTTAAAATTACTGGTGTTAATGGGGAAATTGACATCCGAGGGGAAGATACGGAAATTTGTCTTCAAGTGGACCAAGTGACACCAGATCAGTTAGGCAATATCAGTCTACGGCATTACCTTTGTAATCGTCCAGTAGGTAAGGCTTTATAGATATTTAAACTTGTTTTTTGTGCATATGACTCATCAGCAGTTCTACCATTGATATAAATGAAATCAAGCAAAAAGACATTTATCAATGATAATGCAAGACAGTTTTTCTTTTAGATTACCATGTTTCCACAAAGTACTTTAAGTTATTAGAAAGATAGTCCGTTGAAGAGGTATTCTCTAATGTCTTTTTGTCTCTGCCGTTAAGTTCCATCTTTTGTTTTGTCTTCTTATTCTTTAAGATGATAGGTCTTAGAAAACTAAGATCTTTTCTATATGAAAAGAATGATAAAGTATCCTAAAAGGTCAAACTTAGTTCCACACTAGAGTAAGTGTCAATTTCTCTATCCCATTATCTTGCTTATAAGCCAGTATTTCCTGAATCTTGCGCGATACTTGGCATTGGGAAGAATCACGTCTACTGTTCTCATGCTTTTTCATTCTAAGATTAACACATTCACGTAGACATAGAAGGATATGAGCAACAGAAAATGTAGTGTATAATGAGGAATACAACATTAAACCATCCCTTTCTCAAAGTTTATATGGAATTAACACTTAAGCTTTTCAGTCATTTAAAGAAATAGTTTGTTACTATAATTATTAGTTATAGTAAGGGATTTAAATGACAATGTTCAGTTTTTTAAGTCTTTTGAAAAGTCACTGAGCTGTAACATTTTTCTTTGCTATATACACAGAATGCTATATCTGATATATAATACGTTGAGATACATACAGTCCTGCATAATATCAAATAAGTATGCTCACATCCTAGGAATTGCAGGTAAATGTGCCATTTGTCTATAAACCAACATCATAGAAAAAAATTGGCTCCTGGCTTTTTTCTATGTGTAGGCCTTGCAGTTTACAGTGTATCTGCTAAAGAAAATTCAAGAATTTCATATTAGCAAGTGTAAATCCCAGTAGCATACAAAACAGAGGAAGCTAAGTATCTAATTGGAAAAGTTTTGTAGTAGACAAACAACAAAAAAAGACTGAATGTAAAATTTCAAAAGCTAGACCCTATCCTATAACCAGTCCAAACAGTTTTTTTGCAGTTTTTTACTTCTCTTTATAGCCCACTTATTACCACAGCCTATTACTTTGTTTCATGTTGTTCCTAATTAAAGAAGTCATTTTGAAATGCTTTATATAAATGGGTTATAAAGTCAGTTCTAATGCTTTATTTTTTTTTGCAACTGGCTCCATTGTTAAAAAAAAATAAACAAAATAGTTCCTGAATAGCAGTAACGAACCCAACTGGTATACATGAAGATGCAGGTTTGGTCTCTGGCCTCGCTCAGTGGGTTATGGATCCAGTGTTGCGGTGAGCTGTGGTATAGGTCGCAGACGTGGCTTAGATCCTGTGTTGCTGTGGCTGTGGCATAGGTCGCAGACGTGACTTGGATCCTGTGTTGCTGTGGCTGTGGCATAGACCAGCTCCAATTTAAACCCTAGTTTGGGAGCTTCCATTTGCCGTGGGTATGGCCCTAAAAAGGCAAAAAAAAAAAAAAAGAAGAAAAGGAAAAGAGAATAAAGGGAAAAAAAAACAGTTTAGGTTGAATATTTAAAACATGCATGCATAAGCCTTATGAAGAAGGGTTGTATTTGATCTATATGTAGAGACACTAACTTTGACATGAATAATTAAAATTGCCAAGTTGTTTTTGCTTTTGTTTTCTATAATGGTGAATTTTGGATTCTTTTCATAGGAAGACTTTAATAAAAATTTCATGGCATAAGAGGTAGTAGAGAGGAATGATTTTTGACTAATGAAGGCTTTGTTTTGTTTTATCTCTGCTCTAAATATTTGTTTTGTTTGAAATTATTTATGGCTCTCAGCTCCCTGCGTGAGTATCTGTGTGTGTGTTTGTATGTGTGTATAGATAGACATATATAGATATAATAGAGATAAAAGGCAAAATAAAATCACATTTACCAAATTGTTTGTTTTGAATTGCTCCTACTGTTAAACAAGTTTTTGTTTTGTTTTTGTCTTTTTAGGACCACACTGTGGCATATGGGAGTTCCCAGGCTTGGGGTCGAATTGGAGTTGGAGCTACAGCTACCGGCCTATGCCACAGTCATAGCAACACAGGATCCGAGCTGTGTTTGCCACCTACACCACAGCTCACTGCAATGCCAGATCCTTAACCCACTGAGTGGGGCCAGGGATCGAACACATGTCCTCATACTCGCTGGGTTCATTACTGCTGAGCCTTGAGGGTAACACCTCAACCAGCCAATTTTAAAAGTAGTTCTCTTTTGAAAGTGGTAAGTTATCACTTAGCCACAATGGGAACTCCTAGGCAAGTTAGTTAACTCTTGTTTTTCCTGCTACAGGAAAGAACACTAGCCATTATCAGTTTGTGGCCATTTCTTTTAGCTTCTATTTAAAAAAATAAAAATATCTGTGTTCTTAATAGTTTGAAGAATTGTTTGGGAGTCTGTTAGAACTCTTCTAGTATCTATACTGTTTATTTTGAATATTAATAAGTACTGCTGACATTAATTAAATATTTTATATCTGAAATAAAAGTTTTAAAAATAACTCTCTAAGTTGTGTATGGAGATCAGTCTTTGGTGCCTGAATATACATATATTTAATTTCTTTCACTGTTCCCCTTTTATAAACATGTATGCATTTGACTTCTGTAAGACAGAAGTATTCACACCCATACTAAGGGAAAATAAACATCTTTTCATCATGAATTTAATTAGTAGAGTCCGTGGAACAGATTACTTTGAACCTCATTCACTGATATGGCTTTGTCTTTCCAGAACAGTTTGTTTTTAATTCATAGGTTCTAAAGATTGTGAAACTGATATTTTTCTTTTTGCTGCTAGGCAGCTATTTTTGGTCCATCTTTGGCACAGAAATTTAAATCATGTATTTTGAATTAGTCTTATTACCCGTCTTTACTTTTCCATTCTCTCTTTTTTTTTTAATTTGATTATGCTATGTGCATGTTGCTTGCTATTCTTTTTGGAGTTAGGTAACATAAACAAAATAGGAGGAGGGCAGGTTCACTCAAGTAGTTCCACTAGAAACTTTTATTTTTAAAGATATTCTATGGGTGCTTTATTGAAATTAAAAAAAAATTTGGACTCAAGTAATAAATACTTGTAAGCCACCTCAAGTTCTTTTTTGGAACAAGGCCAAGGCATAAAAAATAATATAAGTATAAATATATTTCTTTTCCTATAATTGTAGTTTTAAGATTATCTTTTAATGGAAACATTTTAATGAGAATTTCTCTGTTTACCTTTCCACTTATTTAAGGGCCCAGTTTTAATGAAGGATGTATAAAACTTCAGGCTTTTATCACTTTTTGAGAAATGGCTTGGGTCACTTTAAGTGCCATAACTGTTTCTTAATCACAGTTGTCCATTATAAGTGTATAGATAGGTACACACTCAGACATACTCAAAATATCTGAGTTATGCATCATTTCTTAGATATTGTGGCATGTTTTTTGGTATTACCAAAGAAATTTAAAATATGTAAAAATATAGACAAGATAGCATTATTGCAATAGAAAGTTCTCTTTAAAAATAAAAATTAGGGGATTCCTGTTTTGGCACAGTGGGTTAAGAATCCAACTGCAATGGCTTGGGTTGTTGCAGCAACATGGGTTTGATCCCCAGCCCAGCTCGGTAGGTTAAAGGATCTAGCATTGCCACAGCTGTGGTGTAGGTTGCAGCTGTGGCTTGGATTCAGTCCCTGGCCTGGGAACTTGCATATGCCTCAGTTGCAGCCATTTTAAAAAAAAAAAGGGAAAAAAATTAGAGCATTCTCTGGTGGCCTAGCAATTAAGGACTTGGCACTGTCACTGCTGTGGCTTAGGTTACTGCTGTGGTTCAGGTTCAATCCCTGGCCAGGAAACTTCTACATGCCATGGGGTGCAGCCAAAAAAAAAAAAAAGGTAGTAAATTAGGGTTAGGTGTGGTTTGTGTATGTACCATAAATATTTCATTTAAGAGCAAATATTAAACCTTAATTCTGTTATTGCTTTAACATTGTACGAAGTGACAGTAAGCTCTTCATGACAAATAATTGAGAATGACATTTTTGATTAGTGCTACAAAGTTATGATTTTTATTTGTTCTTTTTTCATAGGTTCAGATCATAAAGCTGTAATTCATTCTAAATCCTCTCCTGAGATTACTCTAAGATTTGAAAGTGGACCTGGTGCTGTAATACACTCTTTGCTTGCAGAAAAAAATGGATTTCTGCAATGCCATATAGAAAATTTTAGCACTGAGTTTCTTACATCTTCTCTTATGAATATTCAGCATTTTTTGGAAGATGAAACTGTTGCAACAGTGATGCCAATGAAGATACAAGTTTCTAATACAAAAATAAATTTAAAGGTATATTAATGAATACTTTTATATTTTCATTTTATAAATGTTCATTTTCCTATCTGGACTTTGATTCATGTCTAAGAATATGAACTTATTGGTCTTTGTGTTGAGTGTTGTAGAGATTCTTCTTGGAAATTAGAAAATATCAAAATACAGTGGGGGAGTTTCCGTCATGGTGCAGCGGT
This sequence comes from Catagonus wagneri, assembly GCA_004024745.2. Classification (NCBI taxonomy): domain Eukaryota; kingdom Metazoa; phylum Chordata; class Mammalia; order Artiodactyla; family Tayassuidae; genus Catagonus; species Catagonus wagneri. Next base: position 11,274,745 of record PVHT021183619.1, on the reverse strand, counting down.
TAATGAATCTGACTAGGAACCATGAGGTTGCAGGTTTGATCCCTGGCCTTGCTCAGTGGGTTAACGATCCGGCGTTGTCATGAGCTGTGGTACAGGTTGCAGACGTGGTTCGGATCTGGCGTTGCTGTGGCTGTGGCATAGGCCAGCAGCTGTAGCTCCGATTCAACCCCTAGCCTGGGAACCTCCAAATGCCGTGGGTGCGGCCCTAAAAACCAAAAAAAAAAAAAAAAAAATACAATGGGAAGTTTCTCATTGTATCAACTAAAGCATGTAAAGATATATTTCTAACTCATTAAAAATGCTGCTGGCTAAAATAATGTTTAAGAAAATGATTAATTGAAAATAATTAATTTTGTATTTTACTTTAATACAGCATACCAATACTATTTCTCTTTGCTGCAGGATGACAGTCCTCGTAGTAGTACAATGTCCCTTGAACCAGCTCCTGTAACTGTTCATATTGATCATCTTGTGGTAGAGAGAAATGACGATGGCTCTTTTCATATCAGAGGTATATATGAAAACAGTTTTAATTAACACCTATTTAAATTTGAAGTTCTTTACATTCTGATTGTTTCTTTGTACTTGTACTTTTTATGTACTATTTTATATGTATGTAGGTATGTAGTAGATGATTGAGGGACAGTTTCAGTACGTTATGATAAAATATCGTCCATGTGTGAACGTCTGCCTCTGAAATACTCATCTTTAATTGATTTGGTGTCTGTTCTACAAATGTTTTGAATGAAAGTGAGAGGGACTTTAATGGTGTTACATGTCTCTTGCTCTTACTTGGGTCTCTTACTTAGTCTCTTTCTTAGCTTTATTTCCACTATGTTTTTAGTTTTTTTTTGTTTGTTTGTTTGTTTTTGGTCTTTTGTCCTTTTAGGGCCACACCTGCAGCATGTGGAGGTTCCTAGGCTAGGGGTCTAATTGGAGCTTTTGCTGCTGGCCTACGCCAGAGCCACAGCAACACCACACAGCAATGCCGGATTCTTAACCCACTGAGTGAGGCCATGGTTTGAACCCACAACCTCATGGTTCCTAGTCGGATTCATTTCTGCTGTGCCACGATGGGAACTCCTCCACTGTGTTTTAATATACACTCAATCAACCTTGCTTACTCCCTGTAATGGAATTTGTATGTTTTTATTTTCATGTTCTTATTTCCCTTGATATTTCTCATTGAAATTGTTCATTTCCTTCCAGGGTTATCTCAAGCTTCTCGTTTTCAGTGAACCATTCTCTATAACATGATATGACTCTTAAAATTTTGAGTACTTAAACACAGAATAGTTACTTATAGTATATTGCTATGCATTTAGTTATGCTTTAGTGTTTGTAGCTCCACATTAACAAGATTTTTAAGGTCTCTAATATAAATACTGTGTCTAATAAGTTACTGTGGAGTAGTGAAAAGAGCTTGAGTTGTTTGACTTAGGTATTCTAGTCCTCATTTTGTTAGTAGCTACTTGGGGGTAAAATATGCATCTATTTTATTTCCTATCAAAACCTCATGAAATGACATAAAATATTTTAAAAAGAAGAATAAAGTCATAACAGTACTGCAAAAGAAAAAGAAGTACATTGTTAGCGGGTCAGAAATTCTTAAAAGAACACAACCAGAGAGCAAACGAAAGAGGCAAACCAGAAAAATCTATAACCATAAGTCCATGAAAAAGAGGACTGTTGCTGACATAGGAGCAGTTTGTGGGGGAACTCTTGACTGAAGAGTCTTCCTTTCTGGAGTTGGGGACCAACTAGAGCAAACGTAGAAGTCAGGCCAACAAAGATCAAAATGTCAGCTTCATTACTGATAAAAGCTTGGGTGAAGCTTGCTTAGGCCTGAGAAGACAGGTTTGCTGTATGGCTCTTGCTTCCGAATGCTTAAGATCCCCAAACTAGAGGTCTGTCTTGTACAGAGAGCAGAACAGAATGCACCCTTTTTATCAGCAAGGTTTATACTAAAATGAGTATAGGCTGAATCTCACACACACACACACACTTACAAACTCGTAGTTCCTTTTTCTAAACTCATTGATCATATAAGTCATAGCTTTCTCCCCTGTGAAAAACTGAGCGGGGGCGGCTGCTAAAAGGGTCCAGGAGAACTACTCCTCCAAAACAGAAATCTTCCCAACAGAATGCTGAGATTAGAATGGATCACTGAGGCAACAAGGTAAATAATCTAGGCACCTTTTTTTTGAAAGCCTTCCTGGTGCTCTTACTAAGTGGCAGGCATTAGTATGTAGTTTGTATGCAGTCTAAAATATTGAGGGTAGATTTTATACCTATTAAGCCACAGGAAAGGAGTGATTCTATATCCAGTTGACAAACTGGATTGGTGGTATCTCTCACCCAGCAGCACAACCTCTTCTTCCCCCTATCACTAGATACAAGCTGTGGCAAGTAGAAGTAGATAAGAAATAGGTATCAGCTATGGCTAGTAGAAATAGATATCAGCTATGGCAAGTTCCCATAGATAAGAAAATGGGATAAACATACATCTAAGAATTCTCAACCATTTGAAGAAAACAGTACCAGGCACATTCATGACTCTAAGTGAGAAACACTCTAGCTAATTGAGTAGAAAAAGGAGCTTTTAAAAAGAATTATTGGAATAGCATAGAATTTTGAGTCCAAAAATAAACCCTTATATTTATGTATTTATAGTTAACTTTTGTTTTCTTTTTCTTTCTTGTTTTCTTTTCCATTTCTTCTTCTTTTTTTTTTTTTTAACAATGGTGCCCAGACAATTCAATGGAGGAAAGAATAGCCCTTTTTTTTTTTAACCAGTAATGCTGAAACATCTAGATATCCACATGAAAAAAGTTGAACTTCCTTATTTTATCTACAAAAATTTGCTTTGAATGGATCAGAGACCTAAATGAAAGGGGGAAAACTAGAAAACTCTTAAAACAGAAATAAATCTTCATGACCTTGGGTTAGGCAAAGCCTTCTTAGGTACCATACCAAAAGCACAAATGACAAAAAGATAATTGAACTTCAACAAAATTTAAAATGTTTACATCTCAGAAGATACTATCTGGAGTTCTTTTGTGGCAAAGCAGATTAAGGATCTGGTGGTGTTACTGCTGTGGTGTGGGTTCAGTCCCTGACCCGTGAACTTCCATATGCCATGGGCGCCCCCCCCCACCAAAGAAAGATAAGAACGTGAAATAACAAGATGGAAGAAAGTATTTATAAGTCATATATCTGATAAAAGACTAGGATCCAGACTATATGAAGAACTCTTAAAATTCAATACCAAAAAAGATAAATAACCCAATTTAAAAATGGAAAGGAGATGTAAAGGATCTTTCTTCAAAGAAAATATATAAATAGCCAATAAACATATGAAAAGATGCTTGGTATCACTAGCCATTAGAGAAATGTAAATCAAACCAGAATGAGATACCACTTCACACTCACTAAGAAGACCAGTCAAAAAGACAGATAAGTGGTGGGAGGATGTGGAGAATTAGAACCCTCCTACATTGGTAGGATTCTAAAATGATGTGCGTGCTTTGGAAACAGTTTGGCAGTAACTTGGAAAGTTAAACAGAGTTACTTATGACCCAGGAATTCCACTCGAGAAAAATAAAACATAGGTCCTTGCAAAATCATATGCAAGTGTAGACAGCAATGTAGTCATAATAGCTAAAAAGTGGAAGCAACATAATGGGCAAAGAAAAGGCAGTATATCTGTATAAATGAGTATTATTTAGCCATAAAAGGAGTGAAATACTGATAGGTATTACAACATGGAAACTTTGAAAAAATGCTAAGTGAAAGAAGCCAGTCATGGAAGACCACATATTATATGATTCCATTTATGTGAAATGTTCAATATTGGCAAATCCATAGAGACGGAAAGTAAATTAGAAGTTACCTAGGGCTGGGGGTGAGGGTGGGTAGGGGTGGGTTTGGAGAGGAATGAGGAAAGACTGACTGGATTTTGAGGGCCATGAAAATATTCCAAACGTGATTGTCATGATTGTTGTACCATCTCTGAGCATACTGAAAACCTCTGGAATTGGATATTTTAAATGCATGAATGAGACTTGTAAATTATTTTCCAGCAAAGCTGTTACAAAATAAAGTCATAGTTTTTAAAAACAAATGAACAAATATAAAACAGAAACAGACTCATAGATACACAGGACAAACAGGTGATTGCCAGTGGGGAAGGAGTTTGGGGCATGAGTGAAATAGGTAAGGGAGATTAAGAGGTACAAACTTGCAGATGTAAAATAAATGTCATGGGGAGGTAATGCATAGCATAGAGAATATAGTCAGTAATACTATAACTTTGGTGACATATGGTAACTAGACTTATGATCATTTTGCAGTACATAAAAACATTGAATCACTGTTGTATACTTGAAACTAATAGTTTAAGTCAATTACACTTTAATTATAAGTAAGCAAATAAATAAATAAAAGTATCATTTTAGAACCATGCGAGATATGGGGAGCCAGGCTCAGAGCTTACCTTCATGTTCCACGCCTCCAAACCACTACACAGTGTAAAATGTGATGGGAAAGGCTGCCTGCCACTGGACATTTGATTTTACAGTTTTACTGACATTATTGATCCATAAGTTGAACTTTAAAACTGCAACTGCTGCAGCCAGTGGTATTTCAACTTTTGTATTAGGACCTTGACCTTGCAGTTAGTGTCATTTACTGCTGTCCCCAGAAAGAGAAAACATTCAACTTCTCTTTCTTCTCTTCTTTTGTCATTAGTATCTGAGGGAAATTTAAGGTAATTGCAGTTTGGCAATATCAAGGTCACATATATGGAGAGGAATCTGGAAAACTGAATAGTATTTTCCAACATTTATTGAAGGAAGCAAATTTTATTCCCCGCCAAAGTATGAAATCCTCCAAATATAGAAAGGGATTCTGATGATGGATGGGCAAAATAAATAACAAAATGCCTACTTCAAAACCAATATAGGCGTTCCCGCTGTGGCTCAGCGGGTTATGAACCCGACTAGTTTCCATGAGGAAATTGTGTGAGTTCGACCCTGGCCTCACTCAGTGGGTTAAGAATCTGATGTTACCATGAGTTGTGGTGTAGGTTGTAGATGTGTCTTGGATCCCATGTTGCTGTGGCTGTGGCGTAGGCCAGCATCTGATCCAATTTGAGCCCTAGCCTGGGAACTTCCGTATGCCACAGGTGCGGCCCTAAAAAGCCAAAAAAAAAAAAAAAAAAAATTAATAATATAGCTGATACTGAAGAAAAGTTGAGACTTTAAGATACATAATTAATATCCTCACATAAATGGTAAGATTTGGCCATTCTGAATAGGTGTATAAGTGGTATGCTGTTGTTTTAATTTGCATGTCCCTGATGACGTGATGCACATCTTTTCATATGCTAATTTTCCATTTTGTGCATCTGAGGTGTTTGTTAAAGGCATTGGCCTCAGAGAGTGGCTTGATATTGATAAAAGTTCCCCTCCAAACGTAGCTCAGTCATAAACCTTTATGTGTGTAACAACATAGCTGAAAAATATGTCAAACCTGTTTGAAATAAAGAGAAATGGAATCCTATTGAGATACTATAATCACATCTCTCAGAGTATATGTACACATATATATACATATATATATTTGAATTCAATAGACATGGTATTTCAGATGCTCGTGAAACTTCTCTGTTTATTCAGTCTCAAAATACCAAATTTCAAAATGGTTCATGAAGGCCATTTCTCTGATTTCAATTCAGTAAAGTTTGTTAATATAGAATATAGCAGAAAATATTATACTTGACAAAATTTAAAACAATCCTTTTAATAATTCTTGGGGATTTATTGACAACTGAGTGAGATTAATTACTGTTTGCCTAAGAAAACTAAAACAAATACTTTTTTATTTTTAATTTTTTTAATTTTTTTTTTTTGCTTTTTAGGGCCACACCGGCAGCATATGGAGGTTCCCAGGCTAGGGATTGAATCAGAGCTGTAGCTACTGACTTACGCCACAGCCACAGCAACGCCAGATCTGGGCCAGGTCTGCGACCTACACCACAGCTCACCGCAACACCAGATCGTTAACCTACTGAGCGAGGCTAGGGATTGCAAACCCACGTCCTCAGGGAAACTCATCTGGTTCGTTAACCACTGAACCAGGACGGGAACTCCATTACTGAGTCTATTTTGGTAGCTTGTGTTTTTGTAGAAATTTTTCTTTTATCTAATTTATTGACATAACAGTTGTTCACAATATTTGTTTACAGTTTTTATTTCTGTTAGGTCGATAGTAACATCCACGCTTTCGTATCTGATTCTAGTAAATTTTTTTCCCTTTTTAAATTTGTTTTGGTCTCTCTAACTGAAGTTTTATCAATTTTATTTATGTTTTCAACAAATGAGCTTTGGTTTTACTTTTGTCCATCTTTTCAATGAATGAACTTTTTGTTTTATTGACTTTATTGTTTTCCCATTTCGTAATAATGTCTCATAATACTAGAGACATTCACTTTTAAATTACTTTTTCACAATATAACTTAAGATTTATAAAGTATTTAGAAATGTTATCTGAGCATTTTATTTGTTTCATTAGATTCTTACATGCGTAACACTGGAAATGATTTGAAAGAAAATGTCGGAAGTGATTCAGTGCTGCTTACCAGTGGAAAGTGTGATCTGAAGAAACAACACAGTGTCACTCAGGCCACTCAGACAAGCCCAGAAGTTCCTTGGCCTTCTCAGTCACCTGACTTTCCTGAATGCTCCTCTGACTTTACTAGGGAACAGGTAATGGGAAAACTAGTTCATTCTCATCTAGTTCAGTTTTAGCAATTAAGTATTAGGGAGTTCCTATCATGGCGCGGAGGAAATGAATCCGACTAGGAACCGTGAGGTTGCAAATTTGATCCCTGGCCTTGCTCAGTGGGTTAAGGATCTGTTGTTGCCATGAGCTGTGGTGTACGTCACAGATGCGGCTTGGATCTGGCATTGCTGTGGCTGTGGCGTAGGCCGGCAGCTGTAGCTCCGATTGGACCCCTAGCCTGGGAACCTCCATATGCTACAGGTGCAACCCTAAAAAGACACAAATAAATAAATAAATAAATATATATATTAGATGTTAAATAGTTAAGACATTATTTATTTACTTACTTAAATAACATTTGTTGGAGTTCCCGTCGTGGCGCAGTGGAAATGAATCTGACTAGGAACCACGAGGTTACAGGTTTGATCCCAGGCATCACTCAGTGGGTTAACGATCCAGCATTGTCGTGAGCTGTGGTGTAGGTTGCAGACGCGGCTTGGATCTGGCATTGTTGTGATTCTGGTGTAGGCTGGCAGCAACAGCTCTGATTAGACCCCTAGTCTGGGAACCTCCACATGCCCTAGGTGTGGCCCTAAAAAGCCAATAAATAAATAAATAAATAACATTTGTTGATTGTCGCTTCTGTGCCAGGTGCTGTGTTAGTGTTGAGCAAGGTATGGCCATTCTCATCCTTCACAAACATTGTAGTCTAATGGGAAAATAAAGAAGTAAATGTGGGAGAGTGCCAGTCTCTGGAATCTACAAAGGTTTCCTGGAGGATATATTCATTTTGATGTTTTTTGTTTTTATGTTATGAAGTTTATTTATTTATTTATTTATTTTAATTTTATTTTTCATTTATTTTTTTTACATTATACCCAGCTGTACAGCGTGATGACAAGAGTTATACATCACAAGTGGTTAGACCTATAGTTCCCAGTGCTATACAGTGGTATCTCCTTGCTTTTCCAACCCAGAGGCAACAATCTACAGCTATTAACCCCCGACCCCCTTACCATCCCATTCCCTCCCCCACCCTTTTGGCAACCACAAGTCTGTTCTCCAAGTCCTTGATTTTCTTTTCTGCATAAAGCTTTATTTGTGCAGTATGTTAGATTCCAGTTATTAGTGATATCATATGGTATCTGTCTTTCTCCTTCTGACTTCACTCAGTATGAGGGTCTCTAATTCCATCCATGTTGCTGCAAACGACATTATTTTATTCTTTTTTATTTTTAAGTTCAAAAGTATTGTAATATTTCAGAACTTTGGAAGAATATTTTAATACAACTCCTCACTTTCTAAACTCTTACAGTGCTATCAATATTTGAAAGTTTTTCAGAGTTCCCGCTGTGGCACAGTGGGATTGATGGCGTTTTGGGAGCACTAGGATGCGGGTTTGATCCCTAGCCTGGCACAGTGGGTTAAGGAACTGGTGTTGCTGCAGCTGCAGCTGCAGCTTAGGTCACAGCTACAGCTCAGATCTGATCCCTAGCCCAGAAACCCCATATGCTGAGGGGCGGCCAGAAAAGAAAAAAAAGTTTTAAATTAAGAAAATAAATAAAATTTTTTCTCTCAGGTTTTTTTCCATAATTTTTCTAACCAGTTACTATTCTAGTGTATATACTGTATTTTTTAAAATTTAGCATTAACAAATATTTTCCATATTGCTACTTATGCTTCATATTTTTTAAGTAGTTAATGTTTCATTTTTATTATTAATGGCAGAGTCATTTGGATGTAGATGTTCTGTTGTTTCTAAAGATTCCTCCTAAAATTTGTTAACATTTGAATTGCTTCTTATTTTTTGCTGTTATAAATATAATGTTTAGCAAAATTTTAGCTCTCTGTGATAGAACCATAGAATGAGTTCATTCATCTGTTTAACAGGATTGTTGGATGTCAACTCTGAGCTAAGGATATAGAACTGGAACAGCATACCACACCATCTATTGAGGGTTTAGTGGGAAAGACATGAATGTGTAATTATTAGTCACAACACACTGTGTTATGTGCTATGCATACTATAAGTCTGAGGAAGTATAATGAAATATCCAACTGATCTGTAAGCTAGGCATTTTTTTTTTTTAACCCCTGGCTGTACCCAGGGCATATGGGAATTCTCCAGACCAGGGATCAAATCTGAGCCAGGGCTGCGACCCATGCCACAGATGCAGCAACACTGGATTCATAACCCATTGTACTGGGCCAGAGGTGAAACTGTCACCTCCACAGAGACAAGCTGAATTATTAACCCATTTCGCCACAGCAGGAACTACAAACCAGCCATTCTTTTTTGTTGTTGTTGCTGTCTTTTTAGGGCCTAACCTGAAGCCTATGGAAGTTCCCGGGCTAGGGGTCGAATCAGACCTGCAGCTGCCAGCGTATTCCACAGCCACAGCCAAGGCAACACCAAATCCGAGCTGTGTCTGCAACCACAGCTTGCAGCAACACCAGATATTTAACCCTCTGAGCAAGGCCAGGGATTGAACCCATGTCCTCATGGATACTAGTCAGGTGTGTTACCGCTGAGCCATAATAAGAACTCCAAGCCAGGCATTCTTAATGCTGAAACTGAAAGAAGTCTGAGAGCCCTATGAAATTATATGCATATATTTTCATGTGTCTGTGTAAATGCATTTTCCTGTAGAGAAATTTCTTAGCTTTATCACATCTTAGTTTAGGGGTAAGGGAATGGTTTTGAGAGGGTAAAATACTTGAACTGAGTCTTAATGAGGGGAAACATATTGACATCTAGATGAAAATGTCTAATGAGATATTCAGAATGTGGGTTTGGAGCTCAAGAGAAAGGCTTATGGCAGATCAAACTATGTATGATCATTGGAGCCACAGGAGTGGATGAGATTAAGTGATAAAAGAAGACCAATTATGGAGTCTAATAGAATATGAAAAATTTAAGGATTCTTAAATAGCAGAGGAAAAGATGCAGAGTCCAAGCAGTGAGGAGCTGTGGCATAGAAGGCGAAAGAGGAGAGAGGCTTAGCAAGGAGGCATGAGGCTTAGCAAGGAGGGATGAGGTTTAAAGGGAAATTGAAATTAAACAAAATCACTATTCAATTTGGAAATTAGGAGTTTTGTTTTGTTTTTTTTGCCTTTTCTAAGGCCGCACTTGCAGCATATGGATGTTCCCAGGCTAGGGGTTTAATCGGAGCCGCAGCCACCCGCCTGTGTCAGAGCCACAGCAACGCCAGATCTGAGCCGTGTCTGCAACCTTCACCACAGGTCACAGCAATGCTGGATCGTTAACTCACTGAGCAAGGACAGGGATTGAACCTGCAACCTCACGGTTCCTAGTCAGATTCATTAGCCACTGAGCCACGATGGGAACTCCAGGAGTTACTGTTCTAAATTGCTAAGTCAAAACTTGTGAACATTTGAAAGTTCTTGATATGTGTTTACAAATAGCTTCTCGAAGCAGTTTTCAGCTTAAGTGCACCCTCACCAGCATTGGGTAGTTTTACTGACCCATGTGTCACATCTTTAGATTCTGTATAAATAGTCTGTATTTTCTGAAAATGGTTAAGTTTTCTTATTTTCCAAATTTATCATTTCAGCTCATGGAGGAGAATGAATCTCTTAAACAGGAGTTGGCTAAAGCTAAAACGGCTCTTGCAGAGGCTCAATTGGAAAAAGATGCTCTTCTTCATTGTTTAAAAAAGAAGAAAGTTGAATAGCAGGAGTGGCAGTCAAAAACTCAAATTACAGCTCTGGAATATGGAGGTTATATTTATAATGGGATGTTACCAATTAGTGGAAGACTTTTCTTTTTGTGAAAAGACAATAAATTGAAATAGAATGTGATGAAGCGGTGACTATTCCAAAGCCAGTTTAGAAAATACTAAGTACAGACATTACAATCTTTTGGTTGTTTTGTTTTGGGGTTTAACCCTCTTTTAAACTGGTGTGATAAAGGGAAGTCATTGCATACTGTAAAATAAGTACATGCCTAATGAATAAAAGTTGTCATTTCCTAATTTTGATATTACATTATAGGCATTTTTTAAAAAAATGAAAATTATTGTGTTCCCACAGATTGCTGAATTTATTTATCACTCTTTGTTAATAATTTACTATTATTTACAAAGATTCAGATGCTTTTAGAGCTAATGTAAAGTAAAAGAAGGCTTACATCTTAAATGTTATTAAAATTATGTACTTAAAGCTATTAACTATTTAATTACTGTAAAAAAAGTCCAAATTAATAAATTATCCTGATTGCTGGATTTGAAAATTCTGGAAAATTATCATCCTACTGAACTTACAAAGTAATTCAAAATGTGAAAAAGAAGTCATTTTAAATGATGGGTAAACTGTAAGTTGAAGCTATAATCTTCAACAGAAAATATGGTACAAATGTTAGAATAAAAAGCACAAACTGTTAAAAGGCAAAACATTAGAGTATATGGCCAACTGATTTTAAAAGCATTACTTGTACATCCTTTTAAACATTTACCGTTAGATGTAAAACTATCCTGCTATATTTGGCAGCATTTGTAACTAAGACTTTTGATTAATACTATTTATATTATTTCTTTACCTTCATCTTTTCTCTAGTTAAGAGAATGTTTTCAGAGAATTTCTTTTCGCAAACATACAATAATTTCATACCATTCCTGTAATACCATATTAGGTGGATGTTTGCACATATAGAATTTATAATGCTAGTTTTGATTAAAGTTCTATGTGACATATATTATCTTCTATAGTAAGAATAACTGGTAACTTTCGAATTCTATTTTCTAGGGATTGTAAAGGTTGAAACCAACACGAGAAAGAATCTCAGTCATGCATTATGAAATAAAAGTTCATGAGTATTTAAGAAACAGAGGCTTTTAATAATTTAAAATATATTCTGATAGAATTAAATTAAGTAGGGTCTATTTTAGAATTCATATTCTTAAACACAAATATATCCAAGATAGAACATGAAACAGCTGGACTGCCTTTTCTTTAGGATACTTGAAAATTTTCAAATCTTCATCTGTATTAAGACACTTTATGGTGCTTTGCTTGTTTGAATGACTTATATAGCCATCCATGTATCTAGGTACTTGGAAGGAAGTACAGGTTTCATTTTACATTGAGTGTTGGAGTGATTTTAGATTTTATTGAAAATGGTACTGGCCTTTTTTCTTTTTTCTGTAATGTCCATTTTCATTTACATTATTTAAAAATACAGGCCCTGTTTTGGGAGATAAGGATACAGCAAAGAACAAATTAAATTGTTAATAGTTTACTTCAGAGTATTTTAAAAATCATGTTAAAACATTTTAATCTAAGACTTATATAGTTTTAGATTAAAAGCAAAAGTCTAATTGAAGATTTTAAATGTATAGCTCCTACCTTCGGTAGAGTACTTTTGATTTGCAAGTATATATTCAACAAAAGCGTTCTCTGTTATAGAAAAACAGAATTGATGGAACATTAACTTCTTCAGAGTTCACAGTGTTTCTCACACATGATGTACTTGCTCTATGTGAATTTTAAATTTGTGATATAATTGTTTAGTGTTACAGATGCTGAATGTTTTTATTTTTTCTTATTTTTTCAATTACGTGGCTTTCTCAAGAAAATCACATGAACAGTAGAGATGATAATAATATGGATAATAATAATATGTTCTGTATGTTGAATTTTTAAAAATTTATAGCAATTACTATTTTTATAGAGATTTAAAATTCATAAGCATTTAATTACCACAACAAACCTGGGAGGTAGGTATTATTCACATTTTAAAAGTTAAATAAAACATCTAAGGCTCAGAAAGAGCAAGTGACTTGCCTGAAATCACAATTAATAACCTGCTCTTTTGACTTACACCCCAGTTATATGCTTTTATTTTATCTTATTCATTATTTCACAGATTTTGCCGGAGATGGGGAAAGGACTCACTTATTGTCTCTTATTTGTTTTTATTTTAAAGATAAATGTAATATTTTTAAAGTGTGTGAATATGATGTGTGTGTATTATTCAGACTACTTAAAAAATAATGGGAGAATTTTGTTTAAGTTAACCACACCTTTTTATTATTTGAGAAATATAGGAATAAACTTAGCAGAGGTTTTTAATGACCATAAAGTAGAAATAAAGTTGCCATATCTTTTTTTTTTTTTTTTGGCTAGACCACTAGCAGAGATGTTAGTAATCAGTGGCTCAGAATGGTAATTGTGTTTTCCTTTTTAATTTTATGTATGTGAAAAACATTTTCTTGGTATGTTGTATTTTTTTTTCTTTTCTAGAATTCAGAGATCACTATGTGACACTAGTTGTGATAAAGCATTATTTTCATTTTTATTTAAGCCATATAAGAATGGCTGTGTGTATGACTGCAGGCTAATTATATGAAAAAAATCAACCAGAAACTCCTTTCTGGGTTTTTACTGTAGTTATTTTTATTCAGTACTTGTCAACATAGGAGTTAAAACTTCTTTAAGTTTTTATTAGCACATCCAGTCTAATTAAGGCACCCCCTCACCCTGGTTCCCAAACTAGTAACCTAGAACTCCTCTTAGATACCTTCCTCTCCCTAACCACACCCCTCCCCCCATCAATTCATGACCAGATCCTGTCATTTTACCTTGTAAATTTGTCTGCTTCTCTTCACTTACACCTTCCTAATCTAAGCTTCTATCAGCATTTTTTTAGTCACCTCCTAACTAGTCTTCCTATGCTGCTGTGGCCCTCCTGATTCATTCTTGATCCTGCAGGCAGAATTCTCTCTCTCTCTTTTTTTTTTTTGTCTTTTTGTCTTTTTGTCCTTTTAGGGCCGCACTTGAGGCATATGGAGGTTCCCAGGCTGGGGGTCCAATTGGAGCTGTTGCTGCTGGCCTATGCCACAGCCACAGCGATGCCAGATCTGAGCCGCGTCTGCCACCTACACCACAGCCCACAGCAACGCCGGATCCTTAACCCACTGAGAGAGGCCAGGGGTCGAACCCGCAACCTCGTGGTTCCTAGTCGGATTCGTTTCTGCTGCGCCATGATGGGAACTCCAGAATTCTCTTTTTTGAAATTCAGTTTTAATCAAGACATCCCACCTACCCCCAGTTTCACCCCAGCTTAAAACATTTTGATGGCCTTTCATTGCTCTTAGGACCAAAAAAAATATTTTGTAACCTACTAGCTCACATATTTGGGCTACTACTTACACTGTAATTCTGAACATTGAGTTAATGTCTCAAAATATTAAAACAATGGCTGGCACCTCACCTTAACAAGCACTTAATAGATATTAGTCTTACTGTGCACTATGTTTCCCTTTTTTTGTATTCTACCCTCACTGCACTTTAAGTACCTGGAATAAGTGAGAAAGTGCTTCTTCCACCATAGGAGCCTTTGCTCATGCTGTTCCTTTGGCTTGAAATGCCTTCCCGTTTCATTGCTTAGTTAATTCATATTTGTCTTTTAAATCTCAACTCATTCATCATTTCCTCAGGGAAGCTTTCTTTAATTTCTGTCGTAGAGTAAGACCCGCTGTTATATGCTATTACATGTATTCATACCTCTACTTAGCTTTGAACACCTTTGCAATTTTGTATGTATTTGTTCAAGTAATGTATTGCTTCTAGATTGTTAACTCCAAGAGGACAGGAATTGTGTTTTCGTTGTCGCTGTTCAACTTTGTATTCCTTGTGCCTCATACAGTGCCTGGCTTATAGTAGGTGCTCAATAAATCTGTTGAAGAATAAAATGAATGGATGAGGTGTCAGGGATGTTTTTCAGGTACTGAGTTATTCCTATCAGTTGACGAGGGGAGATGGGATATAGGCATAAAAGCAGGTCGCGGTAGTCATTAAAAGTGGCTGACGTCTTGGAGAATGGAGAAATTTGCTATACTGTGTCCTGAATTTTGAATATCTGAAATTCTAGTTGATTTATCAAAAGCAGAAAATTAGCACATCACTTCATACAACTGCTAGAGTGCCAGAATGTCATCTGGTTTTGATTGTAACATATGGTGTTGTGGCTGTTGAGATCTGCCAGTCCTGTCAGCTAAACAGAGTGGAAATAAGGCCAGAAGAGTAGTGGCTGAAATAACAGAATCAGTTGTGCCTATTTCCTTAAAAGTGTAGACAACCTCAGTTTACCTTGCTCCCAGAGATGCTCAAGAGAGTAAATTTTAAGCTGTTTCCTTTTAGAATAAAATGCTGAAAGTTGGAATTATGCACGATATATAGAGACAATAAAACAGTAGGGGTTTTAACAAATTTTTTTATTATAATATTTGATATTTTTTAAAAATTTGCCACTTTTTTGAGAAGAACAAAAATTAAGGTAACATGAAGCAAAAATGTAAGGATGATTTTTTAAATTATCTCATAAATAGCTCATTGTAAAGTGGAGGGATATTCATGTTAATGTTACAGTATTAAAATTCAACATATGTGTTGCTGACACTAATGTATAGTTTTGATAGGTCTGAGAATTTGAAACTCTTCCTCCTCCTCTCCTCCCTCCCCTGACTGCCTTGCAGAATATAGAGTTCCTGGGCCAGGGGTCAGATCCGAGCCATAGCTGTGACCTATGCCACATTTGCAGCAATGCCAGGGATTGAACCTAGGCCCCGCGCTGCTGCAGTCAGATTTTTTTTTCTTTTCTTTTTTTTTTGGGGGGGGGTTTGTTTTTTTTAGGGCCACATCCGTGGCATATGGAAGTTCCCAGGCTAGGGTTCAAACTGGAGTTTCAGCTGCTGGCCCATGGCACGGCACAGCGACAAGGGATCTGAGCCACATCTGTGACCTATACCGAAGCTTGCAGCAACGCTGGATCCTTAACCCACCGAACGGGGCCAGGAATGGAACCTGCATCCTCGTGGATACTAGTTGGGTTGTTACTGCTGAGCCACAACAGGAATTCCTGAGAAAAATTTTTAAAAATATGAAATCAACTAAATGTGTTTTTTTACTGTTTTATAATATGATAAGTTTTTGGTCTTAAGGGAAAAAAAAGTGTTAGTAAATCACCAAGAGGAGTAATCTGGGTTTTAAAAGATTTAGAAACCATTTAGATGAAAAGGCAGTACTAAATAACTTATACATTAGATTTTATTTTCGCTTTGCTTGTGAAAAAGCAAAAGTCAATTCATTCTTTCCAGTAAGTTATACTAAACTGATTGAATGGTAAATAAAATTTCTCATTCTTGACTTTAACTCTTCACTGTTCATGTGAAGATGTATTTGATTGTTTAGGTGAAGAAAAACTGGTACATTTTGGAGGTTAGGAGAGTACAGTGAAGTAATTAACTTTCTTTCAGTTATTTAGGAGAATTGCTTTATTATTTTTTTAATTTTTGATGAGAGTTGTTTCCTTTATTTTTTTTCCATTGCCTAATGAATTTTCTTACAATTATAGGTGTACAAAAATCATCACAACTCAATTTGATAGCATTTGCGTCCCAAACCCTCAGTGCATCCTCCTACCCCCCTAAATTGTCTTATTTGGAAACCAAGCGTTTTCCAAAGTCTGAGTCATTCTCTGTTCTACAAAGAAGTTCATTGTGTTTTTTTAGTTTCCACATGTAAGTGGTAGCATTGGATGTTGCTGTCTAATTGTCTGACTGGTTTCACTTCGCATGATAATTTCTAGGTCCATCCATGTTGCTATAAATGTTGGTATTTTGTTCCTTTTAATGGCTGAGTAATATTCCATTATGTGTATGTACCATATCTTCCTTATCCACTCCTCTGTTGATGGGCATTTAGGTTGTTTCCATGACCTGGCCATTGCATAGAGTGCTGCAATGAACACTGGAGTACATGTGTCTTTTCGAATCATGGTTTCCTCTGGGTAGATGCCCAGGAGTGGGATTGCTGGATCAAATGGTAATTCCATTTTGAGTTTTCTGAGGAATCTCCATACTGTTTTCCACAGTTGTTGCACCAATCTGCATTCCCACCAGCAGTGTAATATGGATCCTTTTTCTCCACACTCTCTCCAGCACTTATTGTTTGTAGACTTTTTGATGATGGCCATTCTGACCGGTGTAAGGTGGTACCTCATAGTGGTTTTGATTTGCTTTTCTCTAATAATGAGTGACATTGAACATCTTTTCATGTGCTTTTTGGCCATCTGTATATCTTCTTTGGAGAACTGTCTGTTTAGATCTTCTGCCCATTTTTTGATGGGGTTTATTCCTCTCCCTCTGATGGGTGGGGCTTTGTGTCTGGATGAGGTTAGAGGCTGGCTGTGTGCTTGAGGGGTCTTTAGGCAGCCTGTGTACTGATGGGTGGGGCTGTGGTCCCACCTGGATTATTGTTTGGCCTGGGGCTTCTCAGCCCTGATGGGAGGGACCAGATTTTCCCAGAAATGGCCACCTCCAGAGAAATGCAGGCTGCTGAATGTTCCCGAGAGCTTCATCTCCAATGCCCTTCCCCCAGTCACCCCTGTTTTCCCAGGAGATCCTCCAAGAATTGCAGTCAGGCTCCACCAGATTCCTATGGAGACTTTGCTTTGCCCTGGGACCCAATGCATGTGAAAGTCTGTGTGTGCCTTTCAAGAATGAGGACTCTGTTTCCCCCAATCCTTTCGAGCTCCTCACACAAGCCCCACTGGCCTTCAATGCCAGATGCTCCGGGGGCTCTTTCTCCCTGTGACAGATACCCCGGCGTGGGGATTTGATGTGGGCCTCAGGACTCTCAGTCCTGTAGCTGAGTCTCTGTGATACAGTTACTTTCCAGTCTGTGGGGCTTCCCACCCGGGAGGTGTGGGGTTGCTTCTATCACGTAATCGCCCCTCCTACCTCTTGATGTGTTCTCCGCTGTGTCTTCTGGAGCAGAGTATCTTTTTTGGAAGTTTACAGTCCAGTTGGTTGAAGGCTGCTCGGCATTTGGTTGTAGTTTTGCTGTTTTTCAGGAGAGAAGTTGAGCTCCAGTCCTTCTATTCCGCCATCTTAATCCCAGGAGAATTGCTTTATTGATATAACAAAAAACTCAAATACCAAATCAAAACTGTCAAGAGCAAATGAGAATTTTATAAAAATATGAAGGCACATGAATATTTAGAATGTAGAGATCAGAATTACCCCTGAAGTATATGTGTGAAATGAATTTATTAAAGATATTATCAAAGTCCATCCATCACAGGATTTACAATCACTCCAATTAAAATCGGTATACAATATAATCAGAGCAGGGCTATTTTAAAGTAACTGTAGTGAACAAATCCAGTGTAAGGTAATAGTGTTGAACAAAATTCTAATTAAGCACTTGATAGAAATCTACGACAAGGAATTCACTTAGTGTATCACATGAATTGAAATTTAAAGCACAAAATTGAAACGGACATTCTTCAATTTAATATACAAGAATTGGCATGTGCAGAAATTCAGTTCTTCAACAAATGCTATGCTCACAAAATTATATCTGTTGGAGTCTATTAAGATTCAAATTTTGAAATGAAAATTGCATCAGCACACTCGCTGCTATTGGAGTTATCTGGGGCAGGGGAACATCTGTGGCAATTTGGGAGTACCTGGGCCTTGGATTGAACCCAAGCCACAGCAGTGACAATGCCAAATCCTTAACTCCTAGGCCACGAGGAAACTCCTACTGGAGACATTTTATTTTCCTAGCACTGCCGTCGTGGCATCCTAGCATTTGGTCTAAATACAGTGTATTTGCTTCATAGTTCTTATTAGCATTTTTCCCATTTTTAGTTTTACTGAAGTATAGTTGATTTACAATGTTGTGATAATTTCTGCTGTACAACAAAGTGATTCAGTTATACACATAATCCCTTCTTTTTCGTATTCTTTTCCCCATGTAGATTATCACAGAATATTGGGTAGAGTTCCCTTTGCTATACAGCAGGTTCCCACTGGCTAGCATATGTAGTATAGGTATAGGTATGATAATCATTTGGTGCTTTCTTCACTTTTTTTTTCTGGTTTATTTTCACTATGTCTATTCCTTGCTGTTGAACAAGAGATTTTTTCATACATAATATTAGAGCTGTGAAGGCAAAAGAGTTCTGAGGACGGATACAGGGTGAGCAAGTTATGCAACTTTATCTTTTTTTCTGTAAATTTCCAGGAATTTAGACATTCCCATATTGTCTGTACCAAAACATGCCAAGGCCAAGAGTATATCTTTTATTTTTATTTTATTTATTTATTTATTTTTAGGGCCACACTTGTGTCATAGGTCGAACCGGAGCTATTGCTGCCGGCCTACACCAGAGCCACAGCAACACCAGATCCAGCCTTGTCTGCCACCTACACCACAGCTCACGGCAACACCAGATCGTTCACCCACTGAGCAAGGCCAGAGATCGAACCTGCAACCTCATGTTTCCTAGTCAGTTTCGTTAACCGCTGTGCCACGATCGGAACTCCCTAAGAGCATATCTTTATTAAAAGTGTTATTTGCTGCATTAGCACAAATATTTGAGAATAACTATAACTGTATATGTAAGCCTTTCCTATAATTTTAATGAGGATCCAGTTAATACTTTGCCATTTTTATATGTTTATTAAGTCCTTCCCCCCCTTTCATTTTCAGAATCCTGGTTCTTAATATATTTTTGATGAGGCTTCAGCTTCAATTTTATTTTGATCCATTTTTGTGCTGTTCCATGAATATGCCCAGAGGCCATTTGTGTGACCAATTTTAAAAAGTAAAGCACAAAAAATTTAAATATACACACTGAAGATTTTATAGTTATTTTTCCTTCCTGCTTGTACAATTAGTAATTTCAGTGCATATCGTTAAATTAAAGAAGAAAATTATGACTTTTTTTTTTTTTTTTTGCTTCTTAGGGCCGCACCTGCAGCATATCAGGGTTCCCAGGCTAGGGGTCCAGTCTGAACTACAGCTGCTGGCCTATACCACAGCCACAGTAATGCCCAATCCGAGCTGCATCTGTGACCTACACCTACAGCTGCCGGCCTATACCACATCTCACGGCAGCACCAGATCCCACTGAGTGAGGCCATGGATCAAACCTGCATCCTCATGGTTTCTAGTCAGGTTCGTTAATCACAAAGCCATGAAGGGAACTCTAAAATCATGACATCTTAAGAGTTGAAAGGAAACTTCAAAGTCCTATAGCTCAGCCTCCTGCTCAGAAGAAATCTAGAATGTTACCAAAAAGGAGTCACCAAATTACAGCTAATATTCTTTACAATGAAAAAACACGCTACCCCATAAACCTTTTCTATTTTAGGTGGTTATAGTTGTTTGATTTTTTTTTTTTCCTGTTAGAGAATTGAAGTATCTCCCTAGGACAAGTTGGTCCTACATTTTTCATTCTTACTACAAAAAAGCTAATGTATCTCCTGCTAAATCTCTTTTCTAAGCTTAACATCCCTTGTCCTTTGTTTCTCAAAGCCTTCACCATTATTTGTCATTTGGATGTACCTTGTTTTTGTTTTTGTTTTTTGTCTTTTTGCCTTATCTAGGGCCGCACCCGCGGCATATGGAGTTTCCCAGGCTAGGGGTCTAACAGGAGCTGTAGCTGCCGGCCTTCGCCACAGCCACAGCAACGTGGGGTCCGAGCCGTGTCTGCAACATACACCACAGCTCACGGCAACGCCGGATCCTTAACCCACTGAGCAAGGTCAGGGATTGAACCCGCAACCTCATGGTTCCTAGTAGGATTCGTTAACCACTGAACTACAACGGGAACTCCAGATGTACCTTGGTTTTATGTGTTCACTCACACAAGTTAGGAAGCTTCTGTCTAAAAGTAAAAGAAGGGAACCATGAGGTTGCGGGTTCGATCTCTGCCCTTGCTCAGTGGGTTAACGATCCGGCGTTGCCGTGAGCTGTGGTGTAGGTTGCAGACACGGCTCGGATCCTGCGTTGCTGTGGCTGCAGCGTAGGCCAGTGGCTACAGCTCCGATTAGACCCCTAGCCTGGGAACCTCCACATGCCGCGGGTGCGGCCATAAAATGACAAAAGGCAAAATAAATAAATAAATAAATAAATAAATAAATAAATAAATAAAAGTAAAAGAAAACCCATCTAAAAAGAGTGGTACCCTAAAAGTTTTAAATAGAAATAATTTACTGTTTCACATAGAACAATACATCTGGAGGTGAGGTGGTTCCAGATGCTCATCAGTGTTATCAAGAACCATATTGGTTCTTTCATCTCTCTCATCCTTAATGCAGGGAATTTTATCCTCTCGTGGTTGGAAGCCAGCATAGCGGCTCCAAGCAAAACTTTACACAGCCACATCCAGAGGCAAGAAAAAAAAGTTTTTCGTTGTTATTTTTCTTCTAAGTAAAACTTCTTTCCAGAAATTCCTCAGCAGATGTGCCTTTGGAATATATTACATTCCTGCTAAACCACCATTGGTTAAAAGTGGGGCTCTCCCTACCCAGAAGGGCAGGGAAAGGGTTAGATTTGAATGGGGAATCAACAGTTTGCTGATCACCAAAATGAAATACTTAATACCATGTGGTCTGACTGATGAGGACTGTAGTGGAATTTATTAACCCAAATCATGTTTAAAACTATTACGTGGCAGGCAGTGGGTCTGGTCTTAGAATTCTAGCTACCTATCCTTCCCTGCATGGATTAAATCTCCCACACAGGGAGGTAAACAAGTAAATTTCAATGTTAATATGATGAGTTAAATGCCATGATAAGATAAGTCTCTGTATTCTAGTGCTGGAGAACCAGGGAAGGCTTCCTACAGGAGGTGATATCTAAGCTAAACTCTGAAAAATGTGTCAGAGTGAAAAGGTTGTAAGCAGAGAATAGGTTCGAGATAAGAGTTTGGTTAATTCCAGAAGAATTACAACTATCAGTGCAGATACTGCTTTAGGGTAATCTAAGAGTATGTTTACTTGGTTTTAGCTTTTAAGCAATTTTCCTTCCATATATAATTTGTGCAGATTTGTAAGCATCAGGGCTCTTTCATTTGTGTGTATTACTGCTGAGTCAGGTCTCCTATCCTGTATGTTTGTAATTTATTTTTTAAACCTCAACGTACGTTTTCTCATTTACCTCATTTCATTTGTCTTATACTTATTAGTCTAGGAGTCAGCAATTTTTTTTCTGTAAAGGGCACGATGATAGTAAGTATTTTGTGGACCATGTACCCTCTGTTGCAGCTACTCAGCTCTGCCATTGTAGAGTGAAAGCAGCCGCAGACATTATGTAGAGGAATGGATGTGGCTATGTTCCAGTAAAATTTTACAATAATAAGCAGTTAGCTACCGTCCACTGATTCCCGTCTAAACCTAGACTCCTGATATTATTCCAATCCCAAGGTAACTTACAGCACCAGGAAAGTGAGAGTCCGTGTTTCTTCCCAGTCAGTCTTCCAGGTAGAGGTGCTGACTTGAGAAAAAAGTAAGACTGTGAATCTGTAATTAAATGATTCTATTAACCATAATGACTTGATCAGTCAGCAGAGTTATCCTCCCAAATATGTAAGCTCACAGATTGGTCCAACCTTTACATATCACAACCCATTCAGTAGGTACTTTATTAATTTGTTTGCTTATTCATTTTAGGGCCGCACCCGGGGCATACGGAGGTTCCAGGCTAGGGGTCCGATTGGAGCTGACGCCACAGTCACAGCAACGTGGGATCTGAGCCATATCTAACCTACACCACAGCTCATGTCAATGCCAGATCCTTAATCCATTGAGCAAGGCCAAGCATCAAACCCACATCTTCTTCGGTATTGGTCGGGTTCATTAACCGCTGAGCCACAACAGGAACTCCTGTAAGTACTTTTCTTAATTTCACCCAGATTCCAAAACAGTGCCTTCGTGAATGGCCATATGGTTTGATCCTTTTTACAGTATCATTATATTAGAGTGGTTTGGTGTCCTTGACGACCTTGTTTTCTCCCTTTCCACTCCTTTCTTTGTGATAACCTATTAATACTACTTTTTAAATTAAAGTATAATTTACATTACTGTAATTTTAGGTGGGGCAATGTAGTGATAAAATATTTTTAAGGATTATAGTCCATTTAAATTTATTACAAAACAATGGCTATGCTGTACAGCTTATGCTGCAGTACACCCCTATCTTGTCCATCTCCCTTTCCCTCTCACTACTGATAACCATTAATTTGTTCTCTATATCTGTGAGTCTGTTTCTGTTTTGTTATATACATTCATTTATTTTTTAGATTCCATACATTAGTGATAACACGGAGTACTTGTCTTTCTCTGACTTATTTCATTGTACTTTCCTTATTAAGCAAAGTCCCTCCACAAATACTATTTTCTTCTAGTGTCTGCGTATTATCTCTATGATCAAAAGCATGTCAAGGTATGGATTCCCTTCTTATAGTTCACTAGAGGCATTTGTTTTTAAAATGACTCCTATGTTTCACCGTCTGTATTAGTCTCCTACTGTTGCCGTAACAAATTACCATAAAATTACTCCTTCACAGTTGAGTAGGTCACACATCTGAGTACAGCGTGGCTGAGATGGGTCCCCTTCTGAGTCACGAAAGTCTGAAATCAAGATGTCAGCAGGGTTGCATTCCTTTCTAGAGGCTCTGGGGTGAACCCTTCTTTGAAGTGCAGTTTGTTGGCCAAAATCAGTTCCTTGCACTTTTAGGACTGAGGTCCCATTCCTTTGCTGGCTTCTTCTCAGCTGGGAATTGTTCTTGGCTTCCAGAGTCCACCCACATTCTTTAGCTCGATACCCCTGTCACCTTTGTGTTCAAAGTCAGCAACAGTAGGTTGAGTCCTTCCCATACTTCAGACCTCTCTGACCTCCCCATTCTGTCTTGTCTCTTCTGCTTCTACCTGGAGAAAGTCCGCTGCTTTTAAGGGTGCCTGTTTTTAGGTTGGACCTGTTTGGATAATCCAGGAAAATCTTCATTTGAGAGTCTAAACTTAATTATATCTGCAAAATTCCTTTTGCCAGGTAAAACCACATAAAGTATATGGGAGGTGAAATCACCGCCTCATGGTATTTTTGGTTCTATTTTGCATTTTTTTTAGGGTAATTGCTTGTATTGTCTACTTAGTTCTAAAATATATCTTACTACTTATGAGCATACTAAGTATGTTTTTGTTAATGTTACGTCTCATTATTTCATAATTACACAAATTACTTGGCATTTACATTTATGTAATCATGGAACAGGAACTTTTTTCCTTAACATGCTATAAACCATTTCCCTATGTCTACTCTGGGTTCTTTACAAATATAATTTTAATTTTTTTGTAATACTTCATTGAATGTACATACTAAATTTATATAACAGTTGCTCTATTATTAATTATTTGGAGTTTCCCCAGTGTTTCACTAATGTAAGTAGCTGTGATGAACATTTTTGTACAAAAAGATTGTCTACAGGTTGGTTTGTTTTCTCAGGGTAGATTCCCAAAAGTAGGATAACTGCATCAAAGGCCATGGATTTCCATGATAGAAACTACCTTCTGAACAAAGTTTGTATCCTCAGAAGCACTCACCAGTAGTGAATGTCATCATTGAAAACAAAGCACACAAAGGTTGAAATTAAAGGATATTAGACAGTAAGTTGGAGTCACATGAAGAAGTAAAATCTCACTCAGAGTAAATACATACAAAGTTTAAAAAAGCTGGTATTATTGTAGCAATGGTATGTAACTCCATGTTTTGTTTTCTACAAGATTTAAGAGACTATACATTAAAAGAAATAGTTATCAGTCCAAAAGATAGTATTATCTTAACTTCGTAATGTCATATTTTGTTTGCTATATAATTTAAGAGACTAATGCATTAAAAATTATTAGTTTTATGTCTTTGGACACAGTGTATAAATATGTAATTTTGTGTGACATCAACAACTGAAAAGTATAGGAATAGAGCTGTTAAAGGAACAGAAGTGGTGATAAGTGGTTCAAGCCTAGATATGTTTTGAAGGTGTAGATGTTGGGAATTCGCCATTGGATTGGATACGGTGTGTATATTATGGGGAAGGTATGACGAATTTAGCTCCTTTCCTGAGTAGCCTAGGAGAATAGTAAGGAGAGAATGAATATGGATAAAAGCAGAAGTTAAAGACAACTCTTTGCCAACCCAGTGTTCAGAGGTCAGAAAGGTGAGGAAGAACCAGAAGAACAGACCAAGAAGCAGTGATAGGAGGAAAGTCGGCACAGTGGTGCCCTGAAAGCCAAATGAAGAAACTGTTTTAAGAAGGAGGGAATAGTTGGCTATGTTAAATACTGCTCCAGGGTTGAAAAGATGAGGAGTAAAAACTGACAATTAGATTTAACAGTAAGGACATGGTTGGTGACCTTGAAAACAGTTTCAGTGGAATAGTGGGGGCAAGACCTGTTTGCAGTGGGGTACAAGAAAGAATAAAAGGTGAAACACTGGAGAAGATGAGCATAGACAACTCTTCCAAGGAGTTTTACATCAAAAGGTAAGCTCACCTATAATTTACAGTCCAACTGGAACACATTGAAAAGGGCACCATTAATAATTAAGCCAAGATTTATTTAATTAATAATTAAGTATAAACAGGAACTCTCATGACAAAGTGAAATGTTATTTTATGGAGGAAAGGGGGGGTACTACAGCTGGTAGAGAAGTGGAAGAAAAAGTGTAGGTTAGTTTTTTCAAGAAAGAAATAACAGCTAATAGAAATGGAAGGAAAGTTTTATGATAGAGAAGGGAAAGAACATTTTTCAGAGCAATTTCTTTGGGTAGTTTATAGTGTACAAGTGGAAGGGCTGGTTTTAGCCAAGAGCATGGGGACAAATGCACAAAGATGAGATGATGTTATGGGAGCTTGTGGAAATTTTCTTAATGAAGATTATCAAAATAGGACATTTACTAAGACTGAGAATTAGGAATTATTGGAGGTTTTAAAAGAGAGAGATATGAAATAGTTTTATAGCCGAAAGGAAGAATGAATAGAGAATTACAGTCTGATTGCCAAGCACCGTTTGGGTCCAGTTGCATTTAATAGCCGTGTGTTTTAAGTAAGATCACTCAACATTGGTTGTGTGTTTTTCTTAAGCCAGGTTTTATTGTGCAAGTGTAGTCATGGAGAAAGCTAAAAATGGGATTTAATCAGGGTTTATTTTTTAGCCAAATACAATCAAGAGAAAAGCAAGGGAATTCAGACTCTATGCAAGTGAATGATTTTACCATTTGAGCATTTAATAACTTTTATAGTGATACTGTCATCTGATTGTATATAGTTTAACCTGGTGAATTAGTTTCATAAGGCTTCTGTAACAAAATGCCACAAACTGAGTACTTAAAAATAATAGGAATGTATTTTCTCACAGTTTTGGAGGTTAAAAGTCTGCAGTCAAGATGCTGGCAGAGCCATGCCCTCTCTGAAGTTTGTAGTGGGGGAGACTTCCTTGCTTCTTTCAGCTTCTGGTAGCGCGAGGCGTTTTTTGGTTTGTGGTAGCATAACTCAAATCTATACCTCAGTCTTCACATGGTTGTCTTCCTTCTGTGTGTGTGTGTGTTGGTGGTCATATTTTCCTCTTTTTATGAGGACAACAGTCGTATTGGATTAAGGCCCACACTAATGACCTCATATTAACCTGATTACATCGCAAAGCCCCTGTATTAAAATAAGGTCATGTTCATAGGTACTAGTGAGTACTAGGTACACATACAGGGACTTCAAAATATCTTTAGAGAGGACACAGTTCAACCCATAATACCTGAGTAGAGAGAAGTAAGGATGTAAGGGGATAACAGAATGAAATAGCAGTAGGATCAATGGACTGGAAATGGGGTGTTTGAAACTAAGATTATGTAGGGTTTAATTAATGGTAATGAAAGATGTAGAATGACTTTAGGAATGTGTAGCTAACAAAGAGTGAAGGGTAATGTCACTGGAGGTGGGGGGAGACCAAAGAACCGAAGGGCCAGGGTGTTGGATGGATCATCAGTGAGAATCTTAAAACCCCTAAGAATAATGACAGGAGGAGTCTTAGAGTAAAGTGATCCAGGAGCTAAAATGTTCAAGTATCAAGGAGGAGTAAAATGTGGGGTTGGAAGATAACTTCAACAAGAATGGGTGATGGGTGCTGTAGTCTGATGGTAAAAGATTCAAAGATGCCTTTTTCAAGGCAGGAGGGAGAGGAAATGTTATGGAAGCATTGATACAAAACACCTGTCCCACTTTCAGGCTCTGTGATATGAAGGCTGTGGGAAGCAAGGCCCTTAGGGGAGAGACAGATTTCAGTAAGATAACACTGGAAAAAGGATTTTTTACAGAAGACATTTTGCTGATAATTGAGTTTCAGAAGGACTCAAGATGGAAAGGTTTTGAGTGCTGGAGAGGGATGGAAGATGGAATCAGGAAAGGTGACGTACAGATTAGCATAGGGGTTAATGGCTGGAGAGTGAGCTGGAATGTGTTAGGAGACCATAGATTGTGATGAATGATGTAAATAGGAGTCAAGGGTATAAGGATCCCAGAAAAAAAGGTGAGGCTATGAGTTTTAAAGGAAAGAGAAGGGCAGTCTTGCGTGAGTCACATATGGTTTGGAAGCTCCCATTTGGTTTTGGCTGATGGACCATACATGGAGGCTTGCAGAGCATGATCTTGCACCAGGACATGGACCCTCTTGTGACTGCTTTACAGCAATTATCAATATTCAAAATGATCTTGTATATTCATTTACTTGTTTACATGTTTTCTTTCTTCCACATTAGAAAGTACAGTCTTTGAGGGCAGGTTTATTGGCTGTCTTTTTCATTCTTACAGCATTGGTGCCTAGAACTAGAACTGAGCTTGGCACATGTAGCACTCAATAACCATATGACTGATGAATACATCAAGATTCCATTTTCTCAGTCTACTAATAGGCTTAAAGATTTCAGTTAAACCACATCTCCTCATATCTTCAACCTCTTACTATGGTATCATTTATCGCATTCAACATATCTCTCCCATCCTTAAAGTAAAAAGTAAAAAACAAAGTTTGCTTGAGGCTTTGTCTCTCGCCAATCTATCTCCAAGATATTGCTCCAGTCTTCTTCATGGCCAAACTTAGAACACTTATCTGAAACAAGCACTCTTCACTTTCTCACCATTCTCTTCTCAATTCCACTGCAACCTGAAGTTCTACCCCCACCAAGACTATTCCACTGAAACGCCTGTTGTTATCATCAGCCTCTGAGTTGCTATAGTTAATGAAAATGTGCAGGTCTTCACCTTATTAGAATTTTTGCAGCTTTTGATACAACGTAATACTCCCTTCTTGTTCTTGGCTTCCATGATTCCAGTACTCTCTTCGTTTTCCTCTTATTTCACATTGCTTGTTTCTTCTGCTCACCTTTTTAAAAAAAATTATATTGATTTACAATGTTGTGCCAGTTTCTGCTGTACAGCAAAGTAGTCCAGTCATATATTGAATATATATTCTCTTATATTATCTTCCATTATGGTCTGTTCTAAGAGACTGGACATACTTCCCTGTGCTATGCAGGAGGACCTCATGCTTATACCTTCTAAATGTCATAGTTTGCTTTATTAACCCCAATCTCTCAGTGCATCCCACTCCCTCCGTCCTCCCACTTGACAACCACAAATTTGTTCTCTGCCTCTGTGAGTCTGATTCTGTTTTGTAGTTAGGTTCATTTGTGCTGTATTTTAGATTCCACATATAAATGATATCTCATGGTATTTGTCTTTCTGACTTCATGTAGTACAACAATCTCTCATTGCATCCATGTTATTGCAAATGGCATTATTTTGTTCTTTATTATGGCTGAGTAGTATTCCTTTGTATATATGTACATCTTAATCCGTTCATCTGTCTATGGGTATTTAAGTTGTTTCCATGTCTTAGTTATTGTAAATAGTGCTGCAGTGAACATACAGATGCGTGTATCTTTTTTTTTTTTTCTCTTTTGTCATTTTAGGGCCTCACCCGTAGCATATGGAGGTTCCCAGGCTAGGGGTCTAATCGGAGCTGTGGCTGTGGCGTAGGCATAGCAACGCAGGATCCAAGCCTCGTCTGCGACCTACACCACAGCTCATGGCAACGCAGGATCCTTAACTCATTGAGCAAGGCCAGGGATCGAACCCGCAACCTCATGTTTCCTAGTCAGATTCGTTAACAGCTGCACTATGACGGGAACCCCCTGGATGCATGTATCATTTTGAATTGTAGTTTTGTCCAGATATATGCCCAGGAGTGGGATTGCTGGATCATATGGTAGTTCTGTATTTAGTTTTCTGAGGAGCCTCCATATTGATCTCCATAGTGGTTGTACCAGTTTATATTCCTGCATGCTTTTCTCTACACTCTCTCCAGTATTTATCATTGCTTGTTTCTTTTACATCTCCTTTATTTTCTTCTCTATCCAACCTTTATTTGCTAGAATTTTATTTTTCTTTTCTTAGGTAATCTCATTCATTTCCTGTAGTTTTAGGTAACTTTTATATGCCAAGACTCCCAAAAATGTACCGCCAGCTCAGACCACTATTCTGAACTTCTTAACATCTTCACTTGGATGGTTCACAGGCATTTCACCCTTAAAGTGTTCGAATTAAGAGTTCTTGGTCCCCCTTTCGCCTTTTCCTTTCGCCATGTTAACATGCACAATGACATTGGTATTTTTCATTTTAGTAAACGGTACTACCTACCCACCCAGCCAAACATTTGGATCTGTGTTTCTATAATTTCCCTCTACTTATCCTCATACACATTCAGTCCATCAGCTTGTCCTATTGAGTTTCTCTAGATAAATTTTCAATTTATCAGTTGTTCACCATTTTTACACTCCTCCCCAGTCCAAGCAACATAATTTCTTATCTTCAGTAGCTTCTCAATTTCCATCCTTGCCCTGCCTCCCATCTGCCTTTTTAAAAAGCATAACCAGAATGATCTTAAAATAGAATGCAGATATGTCACTCCCTTACTTAAAATACATTACCGATTTTCAATATACTTAGAATAAAACTCCAAATCCCTAAGGTGGCTCATAAGACTCAGCAGGATCTGACTCCTGCCTAATCTAACTTGTGCTTATTTCCACTCCAGCCTTAAGGAAATGCTCCCATGTTGTTCCTTCTCTTTATAATGCTCTTCTCCCAATTTTTTTTTTTTTTTTTTTATGGTTGCACCTGTGGCATATGGAAGTTCCTGGACTAGGGGTCGAATCTGAGCTGCAGCTGCCTGCCTACACCACAGCCACAGCAACACCCAATCCAAGCCATCTCTGTGACCTACAAGTAAGCTTGAGGCAACACTGGATCCTTAACCCACTGAGCGAGGCCAGGGCTCAAATCTGAATCCTCACAGACACTATGTCGTATTCTTAACCCTCTAAGCTACAGTGTCAACTCCCTCTTTCCCCAGTTTTTCACCTATCTAAAATATTCTGTTTTCAAGTCCCCAGCTTAAATGTCATTTAAGTGTTTAGTTTTTAATATAATTTGCAGAGCTATTTATTAAAGACAAGTAATTAGACTTTGTTTTATTTGATTTATTGATTAACCACCAGCTCTTTCGTAACATGATTTCCCATTTTTGAGTTGTTTTGATTCTTCTCTCAATTACCTGTAATATTTTCGAGAACTGTTTTCAGGACAGCTGTGTGGGTAGTGTATTTTTCTCCTAAGTATTTTTTTATGTCTGAGAATATGTTCTCAAAAATGAAAATTTAGTGTTTTTTTTTTTAAATTCTCAGGTTACAATATTTTCTTGCTCTCATGAAAGAGACTCTGTTGGTTGCCTACCCAATAGCCATTTTCCCCTTCTTCCTAATTAAGAGAGCTTCGGTTTTGTTTGGGTAATCCACTGTTCTACGCCCAGCCATGCACTGCAGTAAGTCAACTGCATTGCCCTTATAAGTGATGGGCTTATGAATAGGCACATGACACAACTCTAGTCAGTGAGAATTTTTTTTTTTTGGTCCCTTCTAATTTTATCTTGAACCAGCTCCAATTAGGCTCTGTTCCTATTGTTCGGCTGAAACTGTTCTTGTCTGATCTCTCCTTTGCTTCAGGTCTTGGTCCTCATCTTATCTGATGAAACACTTGCTTCATTTAGCTTTCAGGACCCAGTCCTCTTGTGTTTTTTCTTTCACCTCACTGGCTGTCCCCCCTCAATCTTTCTTAATAAATCCTTTTTTATATTCCTAAGTGTCCCAAGATTCTCTTACTGGTCTTCTCTGTCCATACTCACTTTCTAAGTGATCTCTTCCACTATCGTGGATTTTAATACTGCAAATATACTGACTATTCTCAAATTCATATTCCTAGCCCTAACTCTCTTCTGGACTCCAGAGTCGTATATTCAATTTCCACCTGGGTATTTCTCAGTCTGTATTTGGCATCACTAGACCTATCATGCACAGAGGAGGAGGCATCAATTTCTGAGGTGAGTACATTTCATCAAAGATTTCTACTTTTTAAGTGTGGAATTATACATGATTCTTAAAAAGCAATTGTTTCAATTCCATTATTTTTTACTTCATTTATTTCCTTTTCTATTATTTAATTTCCCAGAGAAAGGTTTGAGGTTGCTTTATGTATTTATCTTTTTGGCTTCACCCTCAGCATGTGGAAGTTCCTGGGCCAGGGATTGAACCCTCGGTCTTTGCCACAGTTGCACCAATGCCTGATCCTTAACCCATTGCACCACAAGGGAACTTCCAAGGTTGCTTCATGTTAAAACAAAAATTGTATACTTGCCACAATAACTCAGGATCTATGTTAGCCATTTTCAGGTGTATAATTTAAGGAATTCAGTTTGGTGAAAAAACTATTTTATCTTCTAGTGACCACTTGAAAAAAATGTTGATAAGATATATGCTTTATCTGTTCTATGACTATACCAGCTTTCAGTGCTCATTAGCCTTTAGTTTCGGGATTTTTTTTTTTTTTTATGTTTTGAAAATGGAAACATCTCTGCATCTTCAGTCTCTGGAAAGTCTTGTGTTCATCTCCATTTCTCAAAATTACTGACAGTGATTCTGTCATTACCTCACCTAGTATTATGTTTTATAACCATGGATGTAATTTATCTGTGGCTGAAGACTTTAACAAGTTTACAAGAACTAGGTATATTCTTACTATGCTTCATTTGTCTCATAATCATGTTTATTTAACCCTCTTAAATTTGAAAATTATTCTTCTTTAATGAATATAAGTGGCACAGTAGTTAATAGTCTACTACCTCAAACAGTAGTATTTTCCTTTTAATTTTTTCCATATCCAGTAAAAAAAAAAGCATCGAAAATGATGTAATTATCACTTTTGTTTCAAACTGTGTAGTAAAGAATACATTTTAAAGAAAGATTAATCATCCTTGTTTGCCTATTATTGTATTTAAATTTAGATAAATTGTATATTTCAGTGGAAGGTATTGAACATGATTATTTTCTCTAAACATTATCCTGTTCTGTAGGATTAAAAATGAAAGAATTCATAATGTTAGACATATAGATCAATGGAACAGAATTGAGAATCCAGAATTGGACCCACACTTATGTGGGCAATTGATTTTCAGTAAAGGTATCAAGGAAAGCCAATTGGAAAAGAATAGGCTTTTCTGTTTTTGGAATAACTGTGTATCCACATGGAAAAGAAATGAACTTTGATCTTTCTTCATACCATACACCAAAATTAATAGAAACTAGATCATAGACCTAAATGTAATGGCCAAAACATGTACATCCTATAGGACAAGGCATGGTAGAAAAATCTTTGTGATCTTGAGGAAACACACAAAGCATAAACTATAAGACTGATAAATAGACTTCAAAAAAATTAAAATCTCTTGCTTTTTTAAACCATTAAAAAAATGAAAAGGCAAGCTAAATCTTGGGAAAAAAAATATTTGTAAAGCATGTATCTGACAAAGGACTTGTGTCCAGATCTAATTAAGGACTTTTGCAACTCAATAATACTATAAAAAACTCAATTTTAAGAAACAGGAGAAAGACATATACAGGTACTTTAAGAAAAAGGTGACCAACTTGATTGGTCATTAGGGAACTGCAAATTAAAATTGCACTGAGACACTACTATACACATATTAGAATATGCTAAAGTTAAAAAGGCTGAAATGCCAAGTGTTGGTGAAGATGGGCAATTACAACTCTCATACATTGCTGGTGGAAATGCAAAGTGGTGCCGCTACTGGAAAATAGTTGTCAATGTCTTAAAAACCGAAATGTACATATACTGCATGACCCAGATTTTACTCCTAGATGTTTACCTAAGAGAAATGAAAATATATGTTCACACAAATATTTGTACAGAAATGTTTATAGCAGCATTATGCATAATAACCAAGCAATAGAAGCAACTCATATCTATCAGATGTCCAATGTATAAACAAAAAGTGGCATATGCATTCAATAGATTACAATTTAGCAAACAGCAGAATAAACTATTGATATGCAGAACAATGTAGAAGAACTTCAAAAACATAATGGTAGGTAAAAAACCAAAACAGACAAAAAGATGTATAAAATATAAACATGGAGTTCTGGAATAAGTAAAAAATATACAACAGAGAGCACATTAGTGCTTGCCTTGTGCCTGGGGTAAGGGACAGCTTGACCATAAAGGGGCATGAGGGAATTTGAGGGGAGGAGGGTGATTAGAGTGTTCTAAAACAATTCTAGTGGTAGTTGCACAGCTCCATACATTTACTAAGACCATACAACTTTACACTTAAAATGGGTGAATTTTATGTAAATATGCTTTAATAATTTTAAAAGTGTATACATTAAACCTCACAGGAGTTTCTTTTTAGAAAAAAAATGGTGATTGCTATTCAGTAAATAAATTGTTGGTGATAAGCATCAATTTAAAGTGCCTGGGAGTTCCCATTGTGGCTCAGTGGGTTAAAAACCCAATATAGTGTCCGTGAGGATGCAGGTTCTGTCCCTGGCCTCACTCAGTGGATTAAGGATCCAGTGTTGCCACAAGCTGCAGCGTAGGTCGCTGATGTGGCTTGGATCCCTTGTTGCTGTGGTGTAGGTGTAGGCCTGCAGCTGCAGCTCTGATTCATCCTCTAGGCCAGGAATTTCCATATGCCTCAGGTACAGCACTCAAAAGAAAAATAAAAAGTTTAACAAAAATAAAATGCCTAACAATCCATTTTTTACAAAAATGCAGTATAGTTATAATATTTAAAACTTTTAATCATATTGAAAATAATTTGATATCTATCGTGATTTGAGTTACAGACTGAATTATGGTACTATGGATT
The DNA here is from genome assembly GCA_004024745.2 of Catagonus wagneri. NCBI lineage: Eukaryota > Metazoa > Chordata > Mammalia > Artiodactyla > Tayassuidae > Catagonus > Catagonus wagneri. The sequence goes on along the minus strand of PVHT021183619.1, from coordinate 11,240,828 downwards.
TAATATAACAGTGAAATTTCCAATAAAACTCATTTGAAGTTTAGTTGTTTCTTAATCTCATTGTCTGTAATAAATTCAGGAATGTTTAAGTAAGCAAAAATACATTTGTACAGGAGTTCCTTTATGGCTCAGCAAGTTAAGAATATGGATTTAACACTGCAGCAGCTCGGGTCACTGCTGTTTTGTGCATTTTATCTCTGGCCTGGGAACTTTGACATGCCGCTGGTGTGGCCGAAAAAAAAAAAAATTGTACCCCTGATTTTGTGACCATAGTGGATTTACATTAGAATTATAGACATATTTTTATGGGAGTAATGGTCAAGTCATTGTGAAAACTGTAGTACATTATTTGTCAAAATTAATAGAGTAGTTTACACATGGAATGAAAGTATAAATTAATAAATCTATCGTTACTATTTTTCATCATCTTTGCCACCTCAATCTATCATCATCTACTATTAAAAGAATACATTTTTTATTTTTGTTTTTTATTTTTATTTTTATCTTTTTGCCATATCTAGGGGCGCACCGGCAGCATATGGAGGTTCCCAGGCTAGGGGTCTAAGAGGAGCTGTAGCTGCCGGCCTTCGCCACAGCCACAGCAACGCCGGATCCGAGCTGCGTCTGCATCCTACACCACAGCTCACGGCAACACTGGATCCTTAACCCACTGAGCAAGGCCAGGGATTGAACCCGCAACCTCATGGTTCCTAGTCGGATTAGTTAACTACTGAGCCACGTCGGGAACTCCAGAATACATTTTTTAAATTTACTTCTTGTTCTGGACCAAGAGTTCTAGCCATATGACTTTAGGAGCAGTCTAAAGAATAGCATTTCTGTTAACAAAGAAATGAACACATTGCCAACTGTCAATAATGCATTTCACAAATGTTTTTCTGGAATAATAGTTTATCAATTGGATTAAAAATCATTTAAGGAGTTCCTACTGTGGCACAATGGGTTAAGAATCTGACTGCAGTGACTTGGGTTACTGTGGAGGAGCGGGTTTGATCCCTGGCCTGGCGCAATGGGTTAAAGGATCTGGCATTGCCGCAGCTACAGCATATATTGCAGCTGAGGCTCAGATTCAATCCCCTGGCACAGAACCTTCCATATGCTGCAGATGTAGCCATTAAAAAAAAAATCTTTAAAATAAGTATAACAATCATTTAAAATTTAACAATTTCTAGAGCTGTATATAAAATTTCTTTTGGTTGGGGGGAAGGGGAGAAAAAAAATGTTTCCCTTTTACCTAAATATCACATAGATTAATTTGAAGTTAAAGTTTACTTTCAAAATGCCATTTATTCTACGAGTATTGTCTTGAAAGTAGTCATTTGCCTCTTAGATCAAAATATAAAGCAACCTTAAAGAATTAGGAGGCATATGGGAAAATGGGAAGATGCAATACTATACCTCTTTAGTCTTATAAGAAGTTACCTCTGCTAGGTCTTTTCTCTAAAACATTAGTGGACATTGGCCAGACATTCTATTTGTAAGTATATAGGTAAGAATTATCTTGCATTTCTCTCAGTTATCGACAACTTACAGAGTTGTCAGATAGCCTGTAGGCAATGAAAAGCACGGAACCTCGTATAACTGGAGTCATAGAACCCAGGAGAGTGTGTTCTAAACAATGCATAGTCTCCCTTAAAGCACATTTCTCTTCCTACAAGCCTAAGAAGGGAAGGGAATCCTTCCTCTCTACAGTCTTTGCTCCAGATGAGCAAAGATTGTTTTCAGATCAATTCATTTTAAGGAAGTTCCTGAAGGAAACACTAAACTTATTTACTGTTCCATAGAGTTGTCTTCCTGGGAAAGAATTTTCTGAGTAAATGTAAAAGTCATCTTGACACAGGTAACTTCAGGTCTCAGTACCAATACTTAAGCTATGTGGCTGTGGGTGGTCTCAGTTTTCATATATTTTCTTCTCTGAAATTTTTCTATCATCCTAACCCAGGAATATCATCTATCCCAGGGATGGACCAAGGTCAGGAACACTTATTATTCTTAGTTCCCCACCTCTCCGTATTTGAAATGCCTCATCATTCTCCTAAGGGCCTAGGATTTTGAAAACCAAAGGTCAGAAAGAAAACTTGAGATTTTTTTACCCTTAGCTCTTCTGAGCAATGCGGTACTTGATTTTTTTGTTGTTGGTAGAGGGATGGATTTGCCGAAGGTGAGGAGAGAGGGAAAAGAGAAGGAGAGGAGAGAGGAGGAATTTTAAAAACTTTTCTCTTGGCACATTTTAAAAAAATATAAGTAATATATATCTGGAGAAGCAAGTTATCTAATACAGTGAGTTTTAAATGTTTTATGTGGCAAGTGGTTTTTTTTTTTTTTTTTTTTTTGCCTTATCTAGGGCCGCACCAGCAGCATATGGAGGTTCCCAGGCTAGGGGTCTAAGAGGAGCTGTAGCTGCCGGCCTTCGCCACAGCCACAGCAACGTGGGGTCCGAGCCGCGTCTTTAACCTATACCACAGCTCACGGCAACACCGGATCATTAACCCACTGAGCAAGGCCAGGGATCGAACCCACAACCTCATGGTTCCTAGTCGGATTCGTTAACCACTGAGCCACGACAGGAACTCCTGTGGCAAGTGTTTTTAATGTACTCATCTCTTTCACAGTGTTTTAAGAGAAGTATTTCACCAAGTCCTTACCTACCCTAGCAGTTTGAATGTCTTAGTTTTTCCCCATCCTTCCCTCATTCTTTGGGCCCATTGGAATTTTCTCTCTGCTGCCTCCATAATTATGCATAATAGAAAATAATTTCATTTTTTTCTTTTTTCCAAATTCTAGGTATTTACAATGTCTTTCTTTCTTTTGGCTGTGCCTGTGACATGTGGAAATTCCTGGGCTGGGGATTGAACACACAGCAGCTACCCGAGCTACTGCAGTGACAGTTGTGGATTCTTAACCCGCTGGACCACAAGGGAATTCCTACAATGTCTTTCTTATCAAGTTGGATTGCAACAAACTACTTTGCATGTAAGTTTCCTTTTTTTTTTGCCTTTATCTAGAGCCGCACCTGCGGCATGTGGAGGTTCCTAGACTAGGTGTCTAACAGGAGCTGTAGCTGCTGGCTTACACCACAGCCACAGCAACGCAGGATCCGAGCCGCGTCTGCAAGCTCCACCACAGCTCACGGCAACGCTGGATCCTTAACCCACTGAGCAAGGTCAGGGATCGAACCTGCAATGTCATGGTTCTTAGTCGGATTCGTTAACCACTGAGCCACGAAGGGAACTCCTGCATGTAGGTTTCTTCATGTAAAACATCGTATTCCAATCAGGAAACATACAAGTGAAATACTTGTTGCAGGTAGGTAGGTTCTATAATTTAATTCTCCTTCATTCAGAATTTTAGAGCAAACTTATTTAAGTGATATCTGTATTTTTCTATTAGTGCATGTTATGCTGTTTATTAAATGGACATTTCATAACTACTGAAAATCTTTATAAAATTGGGCTGATAGTTTTTAAGAAAAGTCAGTGACTGAGAGTATTGGAGAGGTCTTTATCTTTTTTCTCTCCTGTCTAGACTAGATCCTTGCAAAAGTACTGAAAGTTTCATCTATGTTTATGTATTAATTGCAGCAATAATACATTTATTGATGTGTTTATTGATTATTAATATAGTTATTAATACTACCACAGGGTTTTTATAATTTCACAGCTTTTCTGTGTGTATGGGAAACACATATGCACACATTTACACACATTTGGGATTTTTTTTTCACACATTTTGGATTTCTGAGTCAAGCCATCAGACTTAAAAGTTTGACTCTAGTTTAGAAACAAAGCCTTGAATAAAATTAATTTCAATTACTAGGATGTTTAAAATACCGAGAATTCCCCCAAAGAGAAAACTTTTATGATCCTCATGAACAAAATGATCACATGGATATTGAAGGTAAGTAATTTCACCTTGATTATTGCTGAATCTCAAAGGCAGCAAAGGAATTACCTCAAGTATTTTGAATTCCTTCCTTCCTCCCTTCTTTCATCCCTCCCTCGTTTCCTTCCTTCCTTCGTCCCTCCCTCTCTCTCTCTTTCCCTTTTTTTTTTTTTTGAGCTTTTCAGGAACACAGCTATGGCATATGGAAGCTCCCAGGATAGGGGTCCAATCAGAGCTATAAGTGCCGCCCTATGCCACAGCCATAAGCAAACGTGGGATCTGAGCCACATCTGCGACCTACATCACAGCTCACAGTGATTTCATTGTTACAGGATTGTGGTTGTGTATCCCTATAGGAAGAACAGTTTTCTTATTTAAAATTTGCCTCTAAAATCAAATGTTTCTGGATAACATTACATTAGATATGGATACTATGAAAATTATAGCAAATAATATAAAATGGATTCTTAAAAAATTGCTTGTTTAGGAGTTTCTGCTGTGGCATTACCTATTCGATCCCTGGCCTAGCTCTGGGTTAAGGATTGGGCATTGCTGCAGCTGTGGTGTAGGTCACAACTGTGGCTTGGATTTGATCCCATCTGGGGCCCGGGAACTTTCATATGCCACAGGTGCAGCGGAAGAAAGGAAAAAAAATTACTTGTTTAGATTTAACTGGCGTTTATTGAATACCTACTAAAAATCAAATACCTTCACTTTTTTAGTTTCATTTAATCAGATCCTCAAAACATGCATGAGCCCTGCTATGGACTGTATTGTGTTCCTTTCAAATTCAAATGTTGAGGTCGTACCTCAGAATGTAATTATATTTGGAAATAGGGTCTTCGAATAAGTAATTAAGTTCAAATGAAGTTATTAGAACAGACCCTAATCCAATATGACTGGTGTCCTTATAGGAAGAGATTAGGATATACGCACACAAAAGAAAGTCTGTGTGATGCATAGGGAGAAGACAGCCATCCATAAGCCATAGATAGATGCCTCAAAGGAAACCAACCCTGGAGATTGGATTCAGATGGCGGAATAGAAGGACTGGAGCTCAACTTCTCTCCTGAAAAACAGCAAAACTACAACCAAATGCCGAGCAGCCTTCAACCAAATGGACTGTAAACTTCAAAAAAAGATATTCTACTCCAGAAGACAAAGAGGAGACCACATCAAGAGGTAGGAGGGGCGATTACGTGAGAGAAGCAACCCCATACCTCCTGGGTGGGAAGCCCCACAGACTGGAAAGTAACTGCATCACAGAGACTCAGCTACAGGACTGAGAGTTCTGAGCCCCACGTCAAAACCCCACACCTGGGGATCGGGCACAGGGAGAAAGAGCCCTTGGAGCATCTGGCATTGAAGGCCAGTGGGGCTTGTGTGCAGGAGCTCCACAGGACCGGGGGAAGCAGAGACCCCACTCTTGAAAGGCACACACAGACTTTCAAGTGCACTGGGTCCCAGGGCAAATCAGTCTCCATAGGAATCTGGGTGGAACCTGACTGCAATTCCTGGAGGATCTCCTGGGAAAACAGGGGTGACTGTGCCTTGTTGTGGGGGAAGGGCATTGCAGGTGAAGCTCTCGGGAATATTCATTAGCCTGCATTTCTCTGGAGGGGGCCATTTCTGGGAAAACCTGGTCCCTCCCATCAGCGCTGAGAAGCCCCAGACCAAACAATAATCCAGGTGGGATCACAGCCCCACCCATCACTAAACAGGCTGCCTAAAGACCCCTCAGGCACACAGCCAGCCTCTAATCTCATCCAGAGAAAAAGCCCCACTCATCAGAGGGCTAGGAATCAACCCCACCCACCAGTGGGCAGGCACCAGTCCCTCCCATCAGGAAGCCTACAGCAAGCCCCCTCCATACCAGCTTTAGCCACAGGGGAGGCAAACGCCAGAACTAAGAGAGGGTACAACTCTATTGTTGGAAAAAAGGTCACCACACCAAAAACCTA
>PVHT021183619.1:11223361-11233967 GCA_004024745.2 Catagonus wagneri | reverse complement strand
TTACATGTGGAAACTAAAGAGACACAATAAACTTCTTTGAAGAACAGACAATGACTCACAGATTTTGGAAAACCTTGGTTTTTCAAATAAGACAATCTGGGGGGTGGGGGGATGCACTGTGGGTTTGGGACACAAAATCTATCGTATTGACTTATGATCTTTGTACACCTATAACTGAAATAAAATTCATTGTTAATATGAAAAAAAAAAGAAAAAAAGAAACCAACCATGCCTTCAACTTGATCTCAGATCCTAGACTCCAGAATTGTGAAGGAATAAATTTCTATTGTTTAAGCCAACCAGTCTGTGGCACTTTGTTATGGCATATGTAGCAAACTGATATACTTGTAAAGGTAAGTATTATACTTCTCTGTGGATACTGATGGCTCTAGAAGTTTTCTAAGGTAAAAAGAGGTCACTCCAGAATTGAAACCCAGGTTTTCTGACCACAATTCTGGTGTTTTTTTAAAAATTACAAAACCATAGTTTGTGGTATAATGGAAAGAGTGCTGTGGAAAGCTTTTAGGTACCAATGTAGAAGACACACACATTTAGTCAGATAATGTTAGCTACTGAGACCAGGAAAAATCTCACAATTACTCCCCTTCTGTTCTTGGCTGCAGATTCAGCCCAGCTTGGTCCCCCAATTGGCAGGCTGGGACCTCAGCTGGATAATAGGAAGAAGCTGGTCCTATTGAATATGGCAGGTGGGAGGACTTTGGATTGTGGCAAATAAATAGAGAATTCGTTGCACATGTTTCTTTGTTATTGTAAGAGAACTAAAAAGCATATGTGTGCTGCACAATTATAGTTTGAATTAACTATACAGTTTTTTCATATTCATCTGAGCTTTGTTTGCATGTTGTTTCATGCAACTAGTTCCGATTCCTATTCATTGATCCATAAAGTATACATAGACATTAAAAAATGTACAAACCATGGTTTATTTATTTAATTTATCTTCATGTGGAGAAAGGGACAAGATTTTTACTCTCTGGCCCTTTACTGAAAAAGTTTATGACCCTTGTGTGGGAGAAAGATAGAAATAAGGGTGGGGTGTAAGAAGGAGGTATATTGGGACTGAACCTGGAGGTAGATTAGGATTGACCTGGAGAAAGATGATTTGAGATATCCAAAAGTGCATATTATATTCTTTGTGTCTTCTTAGTGACCCTGCTAAGAGATTGCGCAATAGGTTTATCAGGATGCTAGCTCTTTTCCTCAGTGGAAAATAAAAAGAGATGGTGAAAATTATTTTTTTGGAATTTCAGGGGTTTCTCTTTGTAAGAAAAAAATAGTTTAGAGACAAGGCTACATTTTTCAGTGGGCTGTGTACTGGGTCACCCGTGGGGTTCACAGGTTTTCAAAGGCAGTAGCACACAGGCAGGGGAGCTCTGACAGAGGAGGGAGTTAATGATAGATCAGCAGGATGGTTGGTGGTGGAATGTTGTGAGGTGATAATCGTAGGGGAAACTTCAAAATTCATACTTCCCCCATCAAATTTCCCTAGTGAGGAAGAAGCTTCTCCTCCTTTTACCACGAGGAAATTGTATTATAGCAAACACTTTTGCTTTCTTTCCCTACTTGCATCCATTTGAATCAGTTTACCAGTGGGTGAGGATACTTTGCCTTCAAAACAAGACTCAGGTTCGACCTGGCTTTCTCTCTCTCTATGCCTGTCTCATGGGCCACTAAGAAGAGCAGTGGGCTTTCCTCTGCTTCCTACCAAGATGGTGGACGTACTTGAGCTTTCCAAAGGCAAGCTCTGGAGACTTATCATTCTCTCCGGTCTTTTGACTCGATTTGTGAGACATGCTTTAGTCTGGCTGGGTATATGAAGTCATATTTTCAGATCTAACTTTCTCCACAGGCAGGTCTCGGGGTGCACATTTACAGGAAGTTCCTAGTTTCATGTTCTGCCTATTTTTAGTATGGATCCCTGCACTCTGTGGGATATTAGATTCCTTATCCAGTAATATAGATGATACACTAACGAGGTAGTCATTTGGTTCCTGTGTCTATTCTCAGTTGGTTAGAACCTGGATGGGTGACTGACATTCCATGGCCTTAAACACTGAGGACCATACATTCAGAAAGAGTGCAAATACCATGACATGCTTGTGCCTGGGTTTCCTCAGGAAGATGATGAGGGGCAAAGTTTGTGCCATGTCAGCATGAAGAGAAAAATTTAAATGGAATCCAGGAAGCAAGAACTTGGTGTTCTATTCGGATGTCTAATATCTTCATATTCCATAAACTGGAACTTCTGTCCCACAGCCTGTCATCGTCTCAGTTATGCAAAGTAACTATGGAGCTCAAGATGGAAAAAGTAGATATTTTCCAAACCCATTCCCTGAAACAGAGTTATCCTATCTTAGCTCAGTTGATAACTTGATGCTATAAGACATTGTCTTCTCTTCTTCCTCACTGCAGGCAGACCTTGGTTTACAGTTCTAAGAATGATTTTGATTCATGTTCCTTCATTTTAATTCCAAAGTCTTTTTTTTGTGGATGCACTAACACTTCTATACTTGCAAATTTTTTTTTGGTCTTTTTTTAGGGCCGAAACTGCGGCATATGGAGGTTCCCAGATTAGGGGTCAAATCAGAGCTGTAGCTGCTGGCCTGCACCACAGCAACAGCAACACTAGATCCCAGCCATGTCTCCAACCTACACCACAGCTCACGGCAGTGTGGATCCTTAACCCACTGAGCAAGGCCAGGGTTCAAACCTGCATCCTCAAAGATACCAGTCAGATTTGTTTCTGCTGAGTCACGAGAGGAAATATCCTATACTTGCTTTGTCTTTTGCTTTAGCACCTTTTTCTGGTTTCAAACTCTAGTGCTTTTTCTTGTTAATCAACTCCAAGAGGAGTGATTTGCAACATGTGCATGTTGGAGCAATAATGCTCAACTTGCCAAAAATTATACAGAATTACATCTATGAATATCAGAATTTAATATTATTATTATTTTTGGGGGCACCCATGGCATGCAGTTCCTGGGCCAGGGATTGAAACTGCACCACAGCAGTGACCCAAACCACTGCAGTGACAATGCTGGATACTTAAACTGCTGAACCACGTGGGAACTTCTGTATATTGGAATTTAAAATAAGGGATTCAGAGGTTTTGCAGGAATTATAATGTCTAATATATATACATATACACACACACACATATATATGTATGTATATGGCATATTATGCTATTATGTACCAAGAACAATACTAGATTTTTTGTCCCATTTACTACTATAAAATAAATATAATATGTACAAAATATGTATAACAATATATAATATATACACACAATGTTATATATAATACATATTATGTGTGTATATATGTATATATGTGTGTGTATATATACATATATATACACACATAGTATGTTATATATAAAAAACCAATAAAATGAGAAAAAGTAAAGACTCTAGTATTGTTCCTGGTACATAATATGCACTTACTATTATTTTAAAATTTTATTTAATTTTTTTCTTTTCGGGCCACACCTGCAGCATATGGAAGTCTCTGGGCTAGGGGTCAAATTGGAGCTGCAGCTGCCAGCCTACACCACAGCCACAGGAATGCAAAGGAGAAAGCAAAGATAGATTTTGATGAAAGAAAAAGGTTCAGTTAGGAAACCTGGAGAATAAAAACATTTTTATTTTTGCTACTAAAAATGGAATAGGGGCTTACAGTTGTGGCTCAGTGGGTTAGGACACCACCTTGTCTCTGTGAGGATGTGGGTTCGAACCCTGGCCTCATTCAGTGGGTTAAGGATCCGGTGTTGCTGTGGCTGTGGCGTAGACCTCAGCTGCAGCTCCAATTCAGCTCCTAGCCTGGGAACTTCCATGTGTCGCAGATGTGGCCATAAAAAAATTTTTTTTTGGATCTCAAATCTATTCCCATACTTGACTTCTAGCTTCAATTATGCATATAACTTAATCGACTAAGACCATATTTCATCATAGGCATACAATATACAATATGCAGTGGAGACCATCAACATAACTTCATTTAACATATGTGCCAACTGAGATCTAGCCTACCTAATTGGTTCTCAAGATTTTCTGGCTCTTTCCACCAAACACAGATGTAAAATATCTTGATGAAATCTGGATGTTTAAAAAAATATATGGATTTTTGGTTGACTTCCAGATTTTTGGAAGAATGTTTTCACTTTTACTTTGCATGTTAGTTCCCGTGCTATCAAGCTTTGTTCTCTTCAACAAGAGTCTATGACGTAACTACAAGGAGTTTGGAATTGAAAGCTGGCTTTGAGTATCATACACTGCTAGAGTGCCTGGAACTGATCCTTGGAGTGAATCATTACTAACGGTTTTCCCATTGGGGGTTGACATTCCTGATCACTAACTCATCCATGATTAAATGTTGCTTGTCCTAACTGCGGGTTATTTTTAGCTCTGACCAACTCAATATTTGTAGTATATTCTAGGAAAGATGTATTTTGCTTAGGTGGCACCATTAGGAAACTGTAAGAAGGATTTCTGTGTGTCATTTTCAAAATAAATTTAATGGTTCCTTATCTCTTGTTTCTTTAACTGGTATGCTAGTCCCATTATGTCAGGAATCACATATATAATATCATCGTATTAAAACAGATTCAAAAACAAAACAAAAAACCACTAGCTCAAAATCTACTTCCTTCAGGAAACCTCCCATAGGTAACTACTTTGAACTATTCAAATAAAATATCAATACTGAATTTCATAAAAAAATTAAAAAATATGTACTTTGTTGTTGCATATCTCTGAATGCCTTTTAAGTTTTCTCTCGTTATTTAATAAATATTTCTGCTTAAAGCAGGCAGTTCTGGACTTGAGTCTTGGCTCACTTTCTAGCTCTGCGATTTGGGCCAGTTGTCTCCTGTGTAAAATAAGGATAAAAATGGCACACATCTCATGGGATTGTTATGGGTTGAGATAACAGATGGAAAGCACTTAGCACAGTACCTTGTACATAGTAACTGGTCATCCAATGTCTGTGACAATTATTGTCCATTTTATTTTTTCATGGGGACAAGTAATATTGGGAGGAGCATGGGCTAGGCAGTGAGTCAGTTCTATGGTCCAGTTCTGTCAGCCACTTACTGTGTGCAGAATCATGAGAAATTTAATTAATCCTTTGACCCACTATTTCCTCAGTACCAAAATGGTTATATGGTAATAATATCCAAGTCACTGAGTTGTTGTGAAGAAAGTGGCTATAATGTCCCTTTCGTCCCAATTAATAATCAACAAGTTAACATTTATGAAGCCTATTCTAAGGGCAAGGCAAAGCACAGGGTGTCACAGCAAGTTTCAAAAGAAAATAAATGCGTGCTCTCTACCAGGGGCAAGGAGAGCATCTAACAAAATCAAGCCAACCATGCACAATGAGTTGCTGATGAATATGCAAATTCAAGTGGGTCTCTAATCCATGCTCGTTTATATTTTTTCCCAGTGTGAATGTGGGAGAATTTTCAATGAGAGCCTTTTTCCTGATATTTTCACCAGTCAGCAGATCCTCAAAGCCCGACTGGAATATGGGTCTGAAAAACTGGAACAGTCACAAACCGTTCGGTGGCCAGGGCCAGAGAAACTAGGATCAAACAAACCTCTTCTACTTAAGCAAGGGCAGGTCTTAGTGGTCTCCGGTAGGTAAGCAGAAGGGCGACGAGCCAGTCCGGTCCCCTGGACACCTACAGAACCGGTGGCAGATCCCTTCCCAGCATCAACTGGCCTCCCACCCACGGTCATGGAGGACTTTCCTCACGCGTCGTGACTGACCCGAGGCGTGACGCTGGCGCCTGCACGGCTGAGGAGGAGCCGTCGCGGCCCAGAGAACTCCAGTCCTCACACGGTTAAACCTTTCCCAAGGAGACTGGAGGAGGGAGGGTCCCCGCCCACGAAAACGAGGAGAATCTCGTCCTGGCGCCCCGCCCCCACCTCCTCCCCCCGCCCCGCCCCGCCCCGCCCGGGACGGACCCGCGGGCCGCACCTGCCCACGCGCACACGCCCCCCGCGCGCCGGCAGCCCCACGCGCAAGGCCTCACAGCCGCCGCCGCCGGCGGACCCGGGCGCCCGCTCGCCCTGCCCCAGCCCCACGCCGTCTCCGTCACCGCCGCCCTCGGCACGCGCCCGCCGCGGCTAGTCCGCACCGCCCGGCCTCGGCGCGGGCCGCGGCCGCCCGAGCCGCAGTCGCCGCGCTCCCCTCCGCCGCGGGCCGCGGACGCCTCAGCGCCGAGCTGGCCGGGCGCGAAAACTGAGGAGAGCCCGGGCCAGGGCGCGAGGGCCCGCGGGCCGCCGCCGCCGCGGGCGTTCGCGGCGCTCGGGCTCAGGCGAGTACGGTCTCCGCCTCCTGCTCCTCCGACCTCCTTAGTCCTCACCATCATCCTCCCGCTCCTCAAAAGCAGCCCCGGTCCCCACCCCCTCACGCCCCACCCGCGGGAACGAGGCCTCGGGAATCCAGGGGAGTGGCTGTGGGGGCGCGTCGCGGCTTCCAGCTCGGCCAGCCCCTCTTCCAAGACATGGTCTGATCCTCGTTGTAAAAGCTGCGCCCCGAAGAGGAGCGGAGAGTGGTCCCGGCTGGGGGCTGCGGGGATCTCCCGGTGCTGAAGCTCTTGCATTATTTTAGGGTGGGGCGGGGAGGGCCCTGGATTTGGGGGGAGTGGGGGTGGGCGGGGAGAAGGACCCGAAGGGGGAAAGGACTCTGTGAGGGAGTCGGTGAGAGACTATGGGGAAGGACCAGGAGCTGTTGGAAGCTGCTCGCACTGGAAATGTGGCTCTGGTGGAGAAACTCCTGTCTGGCAGGAAAGGAGGGATCCTGGGCGGTGGATCCGGATCCCTGCCCCTGTCTAATCTGCTAAGGTAAGGACCAAACCAGCTCCGGGTTTGCACACCTCGTTATGCATTGTGATGGATACATCCTCCGCCTCATGGTTATTGCACCTGGTGGCTGCCAGCGATTCATTCTTAAATTAGGGAGGAAAACAGAATGTGTGTATGGAGAGGAGGCATGAACCTCCCAGTCAGATGGATGCCTTAGATTCTTTGAGTAATTTTAAAATAGCCTTCCATCAATGCGTCAGTAGCTACTTTTCTCTGAGCTGTGGTGCAGAACTTGTACATGTACTAGTGTTGCTGGAAGAATTTTTGCGTTTCACCTGCTTTTCACCAATGTTTATTATGTATTTTCAGCTTTGAACCCAGCCTTAAAAAAAAAAATCTGTTTAAATGAAATTGGTAGGGAAACTGTTGCGTGCATGCAATTATTCTGCAAAAGCCACAGCCTTTGGTTGCTTCTACCCTTTTCTTGCAGAAGGCATTTGCTGTGTTGTGAGTTATGATCCCACAAAATGAAGAAAGTGAGCCTTCTGATGAGGTGTCATCAGTAATGGGTGTGTGTAAAACTTGATGAGGCAGGTTAGGCAGCCCCAGCAGTACTTTCAGTTACCTGGACATAGGTGAGTGAAACTTGCTTATTGTATCTCAGGATGAAGAAATGCCAGGTGTTGACTGGGACAGTGTATATGGGATGTAGGAGAGGCCTTTTAAGGTGAAAATGTTCCAGGTGAGGCTAATATTGTTTGGAGACTCTAAAATGATATTTAAAAAAAGGTCAGGGTCTTTATTCTGCAGGAAGTACCTTAAAAATAGCGGGGTTGATTTGCATATTTGAGAAATGATTAACCTAAAAGTTGACTTGATGGGCAAATGAATCAGTTGTGAAGGAGGAAGCCTGAAGAATATTCACTAGATAAAATTCAAGGAAATCTCTAGTTTCTAAGATCTTGGCTATGCAGTTTACCTTGGATATTTTTGGAGGCATCCATCGTCATTCATAGGGTCACCCTGAAACATCTGTTAGACAACCCAGCTATACTTGTAAAAATTTTTAAGCTCAGCTGATTTTCTTGGTTTTAAAAAGGTGTTCCTTTCTACTCTTGACAAGTGCTTAATACAAACTTTCGGGTGATGATATTGTGTCCTTTACACAAGTTTTCGTAAGTTGTGGTGGTCTGATAATGCAGGTTATTTACAGCCCTGGCTAATAGGGTAAGTGAAAACATTCGTGTTACAGTGAAATGAATTTAGTTGGAAAATTGTTGATGGGATTTTAAAAAGCTCCACATGTGATCATCTGTACTTGTTGACAGTGACATTTTGTTGGAATGGCAGCTCACTTCACCACAATGAATATTTATGGAACATTTTTTCAGTAGGTCTCAGAAGTGACGACTTGTGTGTACTCCCTTGTTAAATTTCACTTTCAATCACAAGTGCAATAGGTATATATTTCAGGTTATAGTTCTAGTAGTAGCCCTTAGTCACAGTTAATTTATACAAAAGCAATTTATTTGGGTAGTTTTTTTTTCTTTTTAATGGCCTCACCAGTGGCATATGAAAGTTCCCGGACCAGGGATTGACTCTGAGTCACAGCTGTGACCTGTGCCACAACTGTGGCAATGCCGGATCCTTTAACCCACTGTGCCAGGCTGGTGTTTGAACCTCTGCAGAGACCCAGTCCATTATAGTCAGATTCTTAACCCACTGTCCCATACTGGGAACTGCTGTTTGGGTACAATTTTAAATTACAGGTAAATAAATATGTTGGCCAGTGGATCATATCAGTTATAAAAAAATTATGGCTAAAAACCTATGTCCTGAAAGAGGTTTCTAAAAGTAATCAGTTCCTTTGGAAACACACTAAAGAATTCTTTGAGAGCAGCGAGAACTTCAGGTAATTTCATTGAGATAGGCGGTGTTTTAAAAAGCCTGTCTTTGTGATAGAACTTAAAGGTAAACGTTTTTAAAATATCTTCTCAGTTGTGCCATTTTTAAAAAAGAATAGATGTTAAATTTTAGAAATAGAATAGCAACTATTTCATGTTGGTAAACATTCAATAAAAAAATCAAAATTTTGATCTACAGTGTACTTCTTGAATGGTTTTCTCTTTTGCTGGTTTTGTCAGAGGTAGCAATAGTAGCTCTACAATGAGGATCCACATAGAAAACAAAACAAAAGCCTACAGAAACCTGTGTTCACTAGAGTAGTTTGAATGAAGTTGTGAAAAACCAAAATCAAAACCAATAATCTTTAAACCTCCATTTGTCTATCTCGTACTGGATAAACAACTAAAACAGTGCCTTTGAAGAAAATGAGAATTGAAATTGTACTCTTTGGGTAATCCTTTGTGTAAAATGAAATTCCTCAGAAGGCATATTTTATTTATTTGTCACTTTATTTTACAAATGATTGTCATCAAAAGTTTATTTACAGGGTGATAGAAAATGTGGCCCCTTTTCCTTCAAACATAATGACACTTTGAAATTTTAAAATATTTTGGAATGAATTGTAGAATAGGTTTGGTACTCCCCTGCTCTACGTTATTATTTGTGTTGTGTAATAATAAGGTCAGATCCTGTGCTAAATATGTGTATCATCTCATTCAATTCTTATATCAGCCTTAAGAGGTTGGTCCTCATTTCTCAGATGAAGGACTAAAGAGATAGGAAGATTAAGAACTTGCCCAAGGTCATATAATTAGTAATGGCAAAGGTTTGAAGTTTGGTGATTCAGATTTGCTTTACTGCATCTTAATCCTTATTCACCAAATATGTTTTATTTGCTAATTTAAGGTACATGGTCAATTTTTTTTCTTTTTTTGGTCATACTTTCAGCATATGGATGTTGTCGGGTCAAGGGTTGAATTGGATCTGCAGCTGTGGCCTGCACCACAGCCATGGCAACACTGCTTCCAAGCCTCATCTGTGGCAACACCAGATTCTTTTTTTTTTTTTTTTGGTCTTTTTAGGGCTGTACCTGTGACATATGGAGGTTCCCAGGCTAGGGGTGGTATCAGAGCTGTAGCGGCTGGCCTACACCATAGCCACAGCAACACCAGATACCAGCCACGTCTGTGACCACACCACAGCTCACAACAATGCTGGATCCTTAACCCACTGAACAAGGCCAGGAATCGAACTCGTGTCCTCGTAATTACTGGTCAGTTTCGTTTCAGCTGAGCCACAATGGGAACTCTGCAACATTCGATTCTTAACCCACTGAACAAGGCCAGGGATTGAACCCACATCCTCACAGAGACAACATCACATCCTTAACTCATTGAGCCACAACAGGAACACTGGTACATGGCCAATATAGATAGTCAAATATGAACACTTTTTTCCTATGAATAATTAAAAATCCTTAAATTTTGTTTTTTTTATAATTAAACAAAATCTCATGACTGCCCTTTGAGGGATCAGTAGATTAAAACTTTTCTGAAGATGCTTTTTATTATATATTACCTACTAAGCGAGCAGTAGCTATATAATGGGGATTCAGGTATGTTTGGGTGACACTGCAATTTTTAGCGAAAGTAAGAACGACCTTGAATAAATATAAATATCTTTCCAAGTCTCACCGTGCTCTTCTATGAAGTGGGAATAGTTACAATACCTATCATATAGAGTTGTTGTAAAGATTAAATGAGATATAAAGAAATGAAAGCAAAGCACTTAGCACACTGGTGTTCATCATTATGCTGTTATTTCTCATGCCTCTCTAAAGCGCTTGCCTGTTTCTTTCTTTTTTTTTT
>PVHT021183619.1:11187060-11214258 GCA_004024745.2 Catagonus wagneri | reverse complement strand
AACAGTCTAAAGTCTCTTTCTGAGAGGCTGGTAATCTCATCATCACTGAGCTGTTTTTCTGGGCTTTTCTCTTTCTCCCTTATCTGGGTTAGAGTTTTCTGTCTTTTCATTTTTATAGGTTTTTGGTGTGGTGACCTTTTTGCCAACAATAGAGTGGTAGCCTCTCTTAATTCTGGCGTTTGCCTCCCCTGTGACTAAAACTGGTATGGGCGGGGCTTGCTGTAGGCTTCCTGATGGGAGGGACTGATGCCTGCCCACTAGTAGGTGGGATTGATTCCTAGCCCTCTGATGGGTGGGGCTTTGTCTCTGGATGAGATTAGAGGCTGACTGTGTGCCTGAGGGGTCTTTAGGCAGCCTGTTTAGTGATGGGTGGGGCTGTGATCCCACCTGGATTAATGTTTGGCGTGGGGCTTCTCAGCGCTGATGGGAGGGACCATATTTTCCCAGAAATGGCCACCTCCAGAGAAATGCAGGCAAATGAATGTTCCCGAGAGTTTCACCTCCAGTGTCCTTCCCCCACAACAAGCCACAATCACCCCTATTTTCCCAGGAGATCCTCCAAGAATTGCAGTAAGGTCCACCCGGAATCCTATGGAGACTGCTTTGCCCAGGGACCCAGTGCACGTGAAAGTCTGTGTGTGCCTTTCAAGGATGGGATCTCTGTTTCCCCCAGTCCTGTGGAGCTCCTGCACACAAGCCCCGCTGGCCTTCAATGCCAGATGCTCCAGGGGCTCTTTCTCCCTGTGCCCGATCCCCAGGCGTGGGGATTTGATGTGGGGCTCAGAACTCTCAGTCCTGTAGCTAAGTCTCTGTGATGCAGTTACTTTCCAGTCTGTGGGTCTTCCCACCCGGGAGGTATGGGGTTGCTTCTATCGCGTAATCGCCCCTCCTACCTCTTGATGTGGTCTCCGCTGTGTCTTCTGGAGTAGAATATCTTTTTTTGAAGTTTACAGTCCATTTGGTTGAAGGCTGCTCGGCATTTGTTTGTAGTTTTGCTGTTTTTTGGGAGAGAAGTTGAGCTCCAGTCCTTCTATTCCGCCATCTTAATCCAATCTATCCTCCTGAGTATGTTTAATGTAGTTGTTAATATAGCAGTTTGAATCATTAATTTTTTCACTTAATTATATATCAGACTTTTTCAGTGTAATTAAAAGTCTTCATGATCATATTTTAAATCACATCATAGTATTTCATTTAATGCAGAATTTTCATAGACTTCTACAAGGATCTTTTCTAAGTTGTTTGTTAAAAATATGCATTTCCTGTTCCTATCTCAGACCTGCTAGGTTGGAATTTTTGAGTACATGGCCTGGAAATATACATTTTACAAGCTTCCTTAGTATAATTGTTATCAGTGAGAATCACTGATTTGGTGGTATATATACCATTCCTTAAACATTTCCTTAATACTAGATACTTAGATATTTTAAACTTCATTATTATCATAATATTATAATAAACATCTTTATGTAAATCACCTTTTCCATAAAAGTATATTCTTATTTATTTCTAGAAGTGCAATTGCTACCTGAAAGGTATTTATTATTAACGCCATATTTATATATAATGTAAAAGAGTAGGAAAATTGAATAACTTGCTTAAAGTTACAAAGCTATTAAATGACAGATTTAAGATTCAAATTCAGGTCTTTGTGATCCCAGGTATCTTTCTCCTGTGCCATGTTGCTACCTTTTTTTCTACAGGGACCAATGTCTGTCCTGGGTTAAAATATGAAAATACCAGTGTACTTCTGGTATGTAAATAGAAAGCACATTTTCTACAAAATTATATAGTAACTTAGTTCCTACATAGTTCTCAACTATTTTTTTTTTTTTGTCTTTTAGCCTTTTCTAGGGCAGCACCTGCAACGTGTGGAGGTTCCCAGGCTAGGTGTTTAATTAGAGCTGTAGCCACTGGCCTACGCCACAGCCACAGCAACACGGAATCCGAGCCGCATCTGCAACCTACACCACAGCTCACGGCAACACCGGATCCTTAACCCACTTAGTGATGCCAGGGATCGAACCCATAACCTCATGGTTCCTAGTCGGATTTGTTAACCACTGAGCCACAATGGGAACTCCAGTTCTCAACTATTGCTTGTGCTTATTGTATAGTTTCATATTATAGGCAGTATTTAGCTTTACATTTGTTTCTTTTTTTTTTTTTTTTTTCTTTTTAGGGCCACACCTGTGGCGTATGGAAGTTCTCAGACTAGGGGTTGAATCGGAGCTGCAGCTGCTGGCCTACACCATAGCCACAGCCACGCAGGATCCCAACTGCGTCTATGACCTATACAGCAGGTCACGGCAATGCTGAGCAAGGCCAGGGATCGAACCCGTAACCTAATGGATACTAGTTGGGTTCATAACCCCCTGAGCCACAGTGGGAACTCCTACATTTGTTTCATGATGACACATAAACCATAAAGTAATGTTAAGTAAAAGATACTTTAAAATATTTCTTTGTCAGTCATCGTTTTCATCTTAAACAGTGTGGAACTGTTTTATCCAAAATTTCTTAGGCACTTGATGTTATTTAACTTCTGTTGTCTTCAAAGGTGATTTAATAATTTGTCCATCTTCAGATAGATGTGATTTATATCTCCTCATTTTCTTCTCTCTTACAAAAAGGAGTAAGAGTATTCACCATAGTCTTCATTTAATAAACTTTATCTTTTTCAAGTTGATAAATTTGAGCTGATAGTTTTTAAATGAACTCAGATTATGGCAGTTGTTCCAATGGTATGTATCATTGAAATCCAGTTCAAAATCACACTGTACATTTAGTTGTCATACCTCCTTAATATTCTCTGGTATGGTACACTTTCTCAGTCTTTCTCTGACTTTTATGACCTTGACACTTTTCAAAGACTATAGGCCAGTTATTTTGTAGAATGCGCCTCAATTTGGGCTCTCCTGATGTTTTCTTATGCATCTTTTGTAGGACTATCACAGAGGGATGCTGCGTTCTTTATACTGCATCCTGTCAGGTGGCATGTGCAATTGATTTATTCTATTGCTGATAATATTGTCTTTAATCACTTGCTTATGGCAGTGTCTGTCAGACTTCTTTATACAATTACTTTTTTTTCCCTGTGTAATAACTGTTTTGTGGGTACATTTAAACCATGTGTGGAGTTCTCTTGTGACACAGTGCGTTAAGGATCTTGCGTTGTCTTTGCTGTGTCTTGGGTCACTGCTGTGGAGTGGGTTGATCCCTGGCCCGAGAATTTCCGCCTGTCTCGGGCGAGGCAAAAAGGCAAAAACCAAAACCATGTGATTATTCTATTCCTCATCAAACTTTATTTTATTCACTTATTTATTTATAGGCATACGCCAGAGGTACTGCAGATTCATTTCCAGATCATTACAATAAAGCAAGTCACATGGATTTTTTGGTTTCCCAGTGCATATAAGTTATGTTTGCATTATACTATAGTCTGTTAATTATTTACTAAAAAAACAAAGTAAATTCCTTCATTAAAAAATACTTGTAGTTCCTGCTGTGGCGCAGTGGGTTAGGAACCTATAGCAGCTCAGGATGTTGCAGAGGCCCGGGTTTGATTCCCAATCCGGTGCAGTGGGTTTAAGGATCTTGTGTTGCTGTAGCTGTGGCATTGGTTGTAGCTGTAGCTTGGATTCAGTCCCTAGCCCTGGGAAGGCTATATGCCATGGATGAGCCATTAAAAAAAAAAACAAAAACACAAAAAACTCCCCCTAAAACGAACAAAAAACCCAATTTATTGCTGAAGATGCTAAACATCATCAGAGCCTTCTATGAGTTGTAATCTTTTTGCTGGTGGAGGACCTTGCTTTGATGTTGATGACTGTTGACTAATCAGGGTGATGGTTGCTGAAGTTTGAGGCAGCTATAGCAATTTCTTAAAATAACACAACAATGAAATTTGCCCCTCAATTAACTCTTCCATCCATGAATGATTTATTTATAGCAGGGAATACTGTTTCTTTTCTTTTTCTTTTTCCTTTTTTTTTTTTGTCTTTTGTCATCTTAGAGCCGCACCTGAGGCATGTGGAGGTTCCCAGGCCGGGTGTCTAATCAGAGCTACAGCTGCTGGCCTACACCACAGCCACAGCCACGTGGGATCCGAGCCGCGTCTGTGACCTATACCACAGCTCACGGCAATGCAGGATCCTTAATCCACTGAGCGAGGCCAGGGATTGAGCCTACCTTCTCTTGGTTCCTAGTCGGATTCGTTTCTGCTGAGCCACGATGGGAACTCCAAGAGGATGTTGTTTCATGACACTGGAACCACATTAGAACTTCTTTCAGAATTGGAGTCAGTCGTCTCAAACTCTGATACTGATTTATGAACTAAATTTTAAGTTCTTTGTGCTACTCTAAGTTCATTGTTGTCATGTCAGTAGACTTCATAGCATCTTTACCAGGAGTAGATTCCATTTCAAGAAACCACTTTCTTTGTCATTCCATAAGAAGCAACTTCTCATATATTCAAGGTCATGAGATTGCAGTAATTCAGTCACAACTTTAGGATCCACTTCTAATTCTAGTTCTCTTGCTCTTTACACCACATCTGCAGTTACTTCCCACACTGAAGTCTTGAACCCTTCAGTAATCCAAAAGGGTTGAAATCATCTTCTTCCAAATTCCTGTTCATGTTGACATTTTGACCTCTTCCCGTGAATCACTAATGTTCTTAATGACATCCAGAGGGTTGAATCTTTTCCAGATGGTTTTCAGTTGACTTGCCCGGATTTGTCAGAGGAATCACTGTCTTATGGCAGGTATAGTCTTAAGAAATATGTTTCTTAAATAATAAGACTTGAAAGGAGAAATTATTCCTTGATACATGGGCTGCCGAATGGATGTTGTGTTAGTGTGGAAACATTACTCTCATTATATATCTCCAGTCAGAGCTCTTGAGTGACTAGGTGCGTTGTCACTGAGCAGTAATATTTGGAAGGGAATATTTTTTCTTTTTTTGAGCAGTAGGTCTCAACAGTCTCAACAGTGGACTTAAAATATTTAGTAAGCCATGTTGTAAACAGATGTGCTGTCATCCAGGCTTTCTTGTTCCATTTATAGAGCATAGACAGAGTAGATTTAGCATAATTGATAAGGGCCCTGGTGTTTGGGGAATGGTTAATGAGCGTTTGAAGTCACTAGCTGCATTAGCCCCTAAGAGGAGAGTTAGCCTGTCCTTTGAAGCCAGACGTTAACTTCTCCTCTCTAGCTATTAACATCCTAGATGGCATCATTTTCTAATATAAGACTGTTTTGTCTACAGTGAAAATCTGGTGTTTAGTGTAGCTACCCTCATTATTATTTTAGTTAGATCTTCGGGATAGCTTGCTGTAGCTTCTACATTAGTACTTGCAGTTTTCACCTTGCTTTTGTGTTAGAGAGATAACTTCCTTCCTTAATCCTCATGAACCAACTTCTGCTGGCTTCATACTTTTCTTCTGCGGCTTTTTTTGACTCTCTCAGACTTGGTAGAGTTGAAGAGAGTTAGGGTCTTGCTCTGAATTAGACTTTGGCTTGAAAGAATGTTGTAACCTCATTTGATCTTTTATCCAGATAGCTAAAACTTTCTTATCAGTGATAAGGCTGTTATGCTTTCTTATCATTTGTGTGTTCACTGGAGTGGCACTTTAAATTTCCTTCAAGAACTTTTCCTTTGCATTCATAACTGGGGCAACTGTTTGGTGCAAAAAACCTAGCTTTTCTTTTGACATGTTTTCCTTACAAACGTAATGGATTCTGGCTTTTGAATTAAAGTGAGGGGTGTGTGACTCTTACTTTCACTTGAACACTTAGAGGCCATTTGGTAGGGTTATTATTGTCCTCATTTCGATATCGCTATGTCTCAGAGAATAGGGAGGCTCTAGGAGAAGGAGAGAGGGATATGGCCAGTAAGTGAAGCAGTCGTAATGTATACAACATTTATCTACTAAGTTCACCATCTTGTGTAGGTGTGGTTCATGGCACCCCAGTGCAATTACTATTGTAACGTCAAAGATTACTGATCAAGGAATTCTTGCTGTGGTGCAGCAGATTAAGGATCCAGCATTGTCTCTGAGTCAGTGGGGTCAGTCCCCTGCCTGGTGCAGTGGGTTAAGGATCTGCTCTTGCTGCATACTGGATTCGTTCCCTAACCTGGGAATTCCCATATGCCATGGGTGTGGCCAAAAAGAAAAAAAAAAAGAGATCACTGATCGTAGATCACTATTACAAATATAATAATGAAAAAGCTTGAAATATTGTGGGAATTATCAAAGTATGATAGAGATGTGAAGTGAGTAATTGCCGTTAGAAAAATGGTTCCCATAGAGACTTGTTTGACACGGAGTTGCTACAAACCTTCAGTGTGTAAAAAAATTAGTATCTGATAAGCACAAAAAAGTGAAGTACAAAAAATGAGGTATGCTTATATATAAGTGTGGACTCATGGTTTATTATTTTATTGTGTGCTTTATAATGCATTACTGACTATTAATTTTGATACCTAAATTGTCCCAGTCTTAGCCAGTATAAGTCATTTCTGGCTGACTTCTTTGTGTCATTTTCTTCCTTTTGGCATCATAAAATGTTCCAAGACTCATTTTTCTCTGCCTCAGTCCTCGACCACCCATTTCTCCAAAAAGGCATGGTTCCTTTTATTGGAAAATGGTAATTAGAAGCTAAGATTTGAGTAGTAGGTGTGCTCATTGCTTTTGAAGTGTCACTTCTCTCAGATCATCTCAGCAAGGGAGTAAAAAAAGTTCACATATAGAAATACAGGGAGTTCCCATGGTGGCTCAGTGGTTAACGAATCTGACTAGGAACTATGAGGTTGCAGGTTCGATCCCTGGCCTTGCTCAGTGGGTTAAGGATCTGGCATTGCCGTGAGCAGTAGTATAGGTTGCAGATGCGGCTCAGATCCTACGTTGCTGTGGCTGTGGCGTAGGCTGGCGACTACAGCTCCAGTTAGACCCCTAGCCTGGGAACCTCCATATGCTGTGAGTGCGGCCCTAGAAAAGGCAAAAAGACCAAAAAAAAAGGAAAAAAAGAAATACACACACTTACATTTATATCTGTCTATATTTATTGCAATCCATGAGTTTACAACGATATGTCTAATTCTAGTCCAACTCTACAGGCAAGATTCACTTTAGTTTCTTCCTTCCCATATTTGTAACTTTCTTTTTCTGTAGTGTTGTCCTTTTCAGGTTCTGAGTCTTTTTGCCAGTTGGCATCTGCAGAGGGATACCTTTTTTTATTTTACTTGGGGCCTAATCCCCCTGCCCTAGATGTGACGATTGTATGTGATCCTCTTCACCTTGTTTGGACTCTTAGCACCCCACGTTGGGGTGTTTCCCTCTGCTACTGTCGTATGGATCTCCTTTTTACCTTACTTGAGTTCTGATCCTGTCATATCATTCCCTTCTCTATGGGGATGCCCTCTCTGGCTTGCTTGAGCTCTGACACTCCACAGTCAGCGGCCCCCAGTGCGGACATCCTTCTTCCCGGCTTGGGCTCTATCCTTTCACTGTAGGTCACTGCGCTTCTCTCTTTCCCCTGGTGTGGATGCCTACTTTTCTCTGCCCTACTTAATGGCTTTAGGGACTGAATTGTTCAGGAAGAGAAGGGAAGTGAGCAGGAAGAAAAAGAGGAGAGTGGAAGAGGAGAATAACGTAATGCTCTTTTTAGAATAGATGCTGATGATACTGCTACTACTACTAGTTTCTCCAAGTCAGCAGTGTTGTGTTGGAAGAAAATTAGGGTATGGGCATTTAAGAATTCTGGATAACATGAAGATTATGACCAAAGCTTGAGTATTGTGTGGCAGTTCTGGACACAATTTCTTCATGCATTTTGGAAGACATGATGATGATAATTTGATAGGCTGGTCAGCACTTCGCATTTTTTATAAGCTTTTCTTTTATGTATATCATTATGGATATATAGTAGACCTCCAGATTAACTAAGAGACAGAAAATCTGAAAAGCTGAAAGTCTTTGTCATAATTGTCAGCGAAGTGCATTCTCAAGAATTTCAGTAAGATGATGATAATGCAGAAAAAAGAGTTATAAAAGCACTGAGATAGTAACTGTCATTTGCTGAGGGAGTTGAGTTTGCAGAATTTGATAGAGATAAGGATTTCAGCAAGTAGGTTTTTCTTTTTATATGGTATTCCCACTATGGTTTTTAAGATGTCACAAAAACATTATGTTAGGAAATTGATCAAATATATTTTAAAATATGGTAAATCTGCACAGGTCTTATAAGAAATGATTATTGCTCCAAATGAACCAAGACAGTAGATGATTCATACTGCGGATCTCCCAAACTTGAAATTATTACTAGGAATCCTTAATTCCTTGAAACAAATGTAAGAAAGAAAATTCTAGGAAGCTCTTTAATAAGCATTTGATATAGCTGAAAAGTCCCTCCTTATATGCAAAAATGGGAAGAAAATGGTTGGGAGCATTCCAGAAATAATTTATTGCAGTTATATTCTGTACTTTAAAAGACCATTCAAGAAAAAAGAAGTAGCAGGGAGTATTATCAATTGCTGCTCTCCTTCTTTAAGTCTGAGAAAGGAAATTCAATGGAAAGATGATTAGAATTTTGGTTTTTGGAGTTCCCGTTGGCAACGAATCCGACTAGGAACCATGTGGTTGTGGGTTCGATCCCTGGCCTTGCTCAGTAGGTTAAGGATCTGGTGTTGCCGTGAGCTATGCTGTAGGTTGCAGATGTGGCTTGGATCCCGCATTGCTGTGGCTGTGGTGTAGACTGGCAGCTATAGCTCCGATTCGACCCCTAGCCTGGGAACCTCCATATGCCACGGGTGCAGCCCTAAAATGACAAAAAAAAAAAAAGAATTTTGGTTTTACTATGTAATAAGGGAACCATGCAGGCCTGGATTTAAACAACATACTTAATGTGTAAGATAATATAAAAGGATCTGAAGAGATCATGATTCCTAGTCTTTTCCTACCTTCTTACCTTATCATCAACAGCACTTCTAATAACATATGGCCTTTTCATAGTATTCCTTATTGTATCTTGACTTTCTGTTTCTATGGAATCCTTGGGCTTCCATAGAAATGGTTCGTGAACTTTGCAATTTTGTGATGTTTTGATAGCATGAGTCTACACAGAGTATCTACAACTTCCTCATTCTTTATTCCCTTCAAAATTCTTCTAAAAATTCTTGAAACTGGTATTGGAAAGATTTTATTTTCTCAGTAATGTAATCCATATATTTTTTCTCTGATTAAAGTAGTTGAGGAAAAGAGTATAAGATCCATATCTAAAGGAAAAAATGGAGTTCCCATCATGGCTCAGCTGTTAGCAAACCCACCTAGCGTCCATGAAGACGTGGGTTGGATCCCTGGCTTCACTCAGTGGGTTAAAGATCCGCTGTTGCCATGAGCTGTGGTGTAGGTCACAGATGCAGCTCAGATCCTGCTTTGCTGTGGCTGTGGTGTAGGCCGGAGTTGTAGCTCCAATTCAACCCCTAGCCTGGGAACTTACATACGCCACAAGTGTGGCCCTAAAAAGCAAAAAAAAAAAAAAAAGAAGGAAACTCCCTGCAGTTATAACATTGCCACTAATACCACTGTCATCTTGGATAAGGTGCTCAGTTGTATCACGCAATGTTCTGGCTCTTTAAGGAAGTGAGGGAAGAATAACAGGGAATGGGAAAGGTAAGATGAAGAAACACTTCTAGTTTGGGTGTATTATCTCAAGAAATTCACAAAACAGTCAAGGTAATAAAGTTTTTCCACATATCCTTTTGCATTATTAAGTATTTATTTTAGATCAGTGAGAAGTACATTTAGAAAATCCTTGTTGACTCTTAGTTGCCCAAGGGTTCTGATCTGAATCGAAGATATTAGAGTTATAAGTTTATACGGATTCAGACAAAGTCCAGGGTTTTCCTTTCATTTGTTAACGTTTCTGGATTCCCTTCTTCTTTCCTCTTTTCTCAGCACCTCAGCTGTGTTAGCTTTTACTGGTAAACCTGGTAGCCAGAAAACTAGAAAATGCTCTATGAAAAAAGACTAGCAAGGTTAGGAAATGTAAGGAAAAGAATATTAAGAGAAAGATGTGGTTTGACCATGGTTTTTCATGTGGCTAGTTCAAGTAAATACGTATGAGGAGAGTTATTTATTTTGAAAGTGTATAAGGGAACTTTAATTCTGCATAGATGGTTACAGTCTAGAAGGAAAGGGTAAAGCTTATCTCCAGGGTTTCAAGGGGCTCTACCGTTGGCTTTTAGAGCTTGTTATATGCATGGATATATGCTTTTAATCTGTGTCTTAGAAGCATTTTCAAATATCTGTAAATGTGAATCTTAAAAGAATTCTCTACATTCCACATTTTATACACCACACATTCTGCCAGTATTTAAAGAATCTCCTGTTTTTTTGCAAATGAAGTGCTCATTTGGCTGTTTTCCAGGTATGACAGTTGGTGGACATGCTTCAGTAGAGAAGAGGAAATTTTCTCAGCTTATCTACTCTCTCCCGTCTGCCTAAGAGAGTGTGTCTGTCAATTGTGACCTGATTTTGAAATAATTTATTAAATAGAAGATTGCATGCTGTTATTTAAAATTTGGGTATGACATTGACTTTCAGTTCTTTATCATAAGCTCCTGACTAGATTCTCTGGGTGAGGCTTATTGTTCTGAGATTTTAGGAGTTTCTTAACTACTTCACTAAGTTTGGACTCTGTTCACTGTCAAATATGAATAATGTTTACTCAGGAAATTAAACACACTTGTTTATTCAGGAGATACTGTATTTTTTTTTTTGCCCTGGGAATATTATTTTGGAAATATATTAATTTTATAAATAAAGAGCATGTCCTTATTAGTTAGTAGACTGATTTAAAAAAGTGATAAGTAAATGATTATAAAATACTTATCTTTGGTAAGAGTTTACTGTTTTCATTAAATATTTTGACACCTTTTCATTATTTATGTTAAGATTTAATATATGTGCAATAGATAGTAATTTAAGATCTTTAATTTGTAACCTTTTATTTGAAGTTAAGAGGGAAGTCTAGGAGTTCCCGTTGTGGCTCAGTGGTTAACGAATCCAACTAGGAACCATGAAGTTGTGGGTTCGATCCCTGGCCTTTCTTAGTGGGCTAAGGATCCGATGTTGCTGTGAGCTGTGGTGTAGGTTGCAGACATATAGCTCGGATCCCGCATTGCTATGGCTCTGGTGTAGGCCAGTGGCTATAGCTCCTTTTAGACCCCTAGCCTGGGAACCTCCATATGCCACGAGTGTGGCCCTAGGAAAAGGCAAAAAGACAAAAAAAAAAAAAAAAGAGGGAAGTCTAAATGAATTAAATTTTTTTTCAAAAAGCATATTCCTTGGTTTTAAAAAATTATTACTCCCAAATATCTATCCTGAATCTACATATCTACTTTAATCATTTTTTTTTTTCTTTTAGGGCTGCATCAGTGGCATATGGAGGTTTCCAGGCTAGGGGTTCAATCAGAGCTGTAGCCACTGGCCTACACCAGAGCAACAGCAATGCCAGATCCGAGCCATGTCTGTGACCTACACCACAGCTCATGGCAATGCCGGATCCTTAACCCACTGAGCGAGGCCAAGGATCCAACCTGCAAACTTATGGTTCCTAGTGGGATTCGTTTCCGCTGCGCCACGATGGGAACTCCTACTTTAGGCTTCTCTCTTGTACTTCAGATATATTACACCCAATGGCCTTTTGAACATCCCTCTCTCAATGAAGGTATGAAACTCAAAAATTTCATAATCTTTACCCACAGTTCTGCTCTGCCGCTTGTATGGCTCCTTTGTGTTAGTGCAGCCACTGCACCCTTCATCAGAGCTACGACCTGTAGAGCTGTCCTTGATCCTTTCTTTCCCCACTTGCACCCATTAATTATCACTGCTTCCAGTGTCTGTCCTTACAGCTCTTTTCTTTCTCTGACATTAGAGGAACTGTTTTAAAATATTATATTCTCTGACTTAGAAATCAGTGACTCCCTAGTGCTTAAAGAAAGTCCAAACTCTTTGGAGTATCATTTGAGGCCTTTGTGATTTGGCTCTTTCCAGCCTGCTGTATTTTCCACCAGTCCTCTGCCACAGCTTCCTCCAAGCATACCTGATTCCTGTACTTGCCATTGTCAGCATGCATCATGTGCTCTCCGTTGTTATTCCGCCTGGAATACTCATCTTTCCCTTGTGTGCTCAGTGAAGCCCTGTTCATCCTCTTGGACTCAGTTCCAGCATAATCATCTCTTCTGGGAAGCTTTGCCTGATTTCTGTCTTCTGTGCATCCCTGCACCTCACACACATCTCTATTTTTAGCACTTTGAATACTGCATTGTAATTGTGGCTTTGCATGTTTGCTTTCCCACTAGACCCTGAGCTCCTTCAGTCCTGAAAGCTTGACTTAGTTACCTTTTAAAGTGCTGTACAAATGTTATTATTTTATTCCTAGAACATATAAGATATTCAAAAAATTATTTGTTGAATAACTAAATGAGTGAATAACTGTGGAACAGGGCATGTTAATGGCACATAGTTTAGATTATATTTTTCTGGACTGTATCTTTGAGAGAAATTGTTGACTGAGCACATAGGTATGGGTAGCAACCTCGGTGCTAGAAAAATTAAATCATTTGTTAGAATACCTATTATTTCGTAGGCACTGTGCTATTGCCATATATGTGTTAGTTTACAGGTTATTGCCACTCAGAGAAATTTAGTAATTGGACCAAGTAACTTGACTAAGTAAGAAACACAGTTGGATTTGGAATCCAGGATTGCTTGACTTAAAAGCCGGTAATATTCTTTCCTCAGTGCTGGAAAATTATCAGAAGTGTTGGAGGGGCACATTAAAACAAAGGTAAGCCATTTTTTTCAGGGTGAAAGCCAATTTGGAGTCATAACTTCTACTTTTCACCACAGATTCCAGAGATATCTGGGAGATAATTTAGGAGAGGGAGTGATAAGTTCATGCTCTTAGCAACTTTGAATAAATGAAAGAATGAATGACGAGTTGATAAAGTGGAAGAATCTAAATTAAGCAAAAAGAGAAGAAAATTGTAAGATAAGTTTGCTCAGTAAATTTATATTAAAGGGAATGATTGTATTCTTTGAACACATAGTCTGTGCTAGTCATAGAATTATCATCTCCTTATTAGTTCTCAGAGTAAACCTGTGAGTTACTGTTTCACTCATTTTCATGTCGTTTGTCCCATATATACTTTAGCCTTTTTTTTTTTTAATGGCTGCACTTGCAGCATATGGCAGTTCCAAGGCTAGGGGTCGAATTGGAGCTTCAGCTGTTGGCCTGTGGCACAACTACAGCAACACCGGATATGAGCTGCATCAGTGACCTATGCTGCAGCTTGTGGAAGACTGATCCTTAACCCAGTGAGTGAGGCCAGGGATAGAACCTGCATCTTCAAAAAGATAACATTGCCTCCTTAATCCACTGAGCCATAATGGGAACTCCCCACACTTCAGCCTTAAAAGAAGTTTAAGTCTTTCTGAGGGTCATGTAGACAGAATCTGATGGGGCTGAGGTTCAAACCCAGTTTTATATGACTCCATCTATCTCACGAGGAATGGAGATAATCCCAGTTGTAATATTAGCTATTTCAGTGCAACTGAAATATGAACAAATTGTCATTTTGAATTAACAAGGTGTTGTGCAGAGGCAGAATCAATCCAACTAGGTGGACTTGTGCTGGCTCAACTAGTATTTTATACTTTTAGAGGAAGAAAGAATGTAATGTAGCTATGACCTGTTTTTTTGGGAATCCTGCCTATTGCTCTAAAACTGAAGAGACTAACAATCAGACATGACATTAAAACTGTTTAGCAACCTATAAGGCACAAACATTGACCGATCAGATGGACATTGGCTGTCAACATTTGGAGAGGCTGTGTGGTGCACTCTAGCCCAGTATCAGTCTGGTCTGTGCAGAGATTAGTGGGCTAGATCTGTTTAGAAGTTTCATAATTGGAAGTTCCTGTCATGACTCAGTCGTTAACGAACCTGACTAGGATCCATGAGGGTGAGGGTTCGATCCCTGGCCTTGCTCAGTGGATTAAGGATCCGGCATTCCTGTGGCTATGGCATAAGCTTGCAACTACAGCTTCGATTTGACCCTTAGCCTGGGAACTTCCTTAAGTTGTGGCCCTAAAAAGCAAAAACAAACAAACAAACAAAAATGAGCTTCATTATCTGTAACTCTGAGAAGCAAGGATTCTTCATCATGGATTGTGTTATAGAATTATTCTGCCACCAGATTAACTTATTATATAGGCTAAACCGATTAGCATTTATAGTGAGAATGACATTTAAGGAAAATGAAAAGAGATGTAGTAGAATAATGAAGTTCTCGTTTATAAGATATACCATCTTGCCTAAGACTGAAAAAAGCTTTACTAGTTGGTATTTGGTTTCTCATTTATCCATCTGCTTGTTCATTTGCTTATTCATTCATTCTGTCTGCTTTTATTTTGAAACTGTTATTTCGGTCGATTATGAGCTTTTTTTTTAAAGCTTTAAATTAGGATAATTTGATCACAATCAGCCTAACTGGATTATTTATTTATTTATTTATTGCTTTTTAGGGCCATACCTGTGGTGTATGGAAGTTCCCAGGCTAGAGGTCAAATTGGAGCTTCAGCTGCTGGCCTGTACCACAGCCACAGCAACGCTGAAGCATTTATGACCTACACCACAGTTCACGGCAACTCCACATCCCTGACCCACTGAGCGAGGCCAGCGATTGAACCCGCATCCTTATGGATACTAGTTGGATTCGTTTCTACTGCCCCCAAACTTCTTGGATAATTTATTTATGTATCTGAATGTTTTAAGTCCTAAGCTATTGATTATATCAACTCCTGTCGCCTTTCTCCAAACACTATTTCTTCACTACAGTCTAAAATAGTAATGACAATAAAAACAAAAATAAACAAATGGAACTTAATTAAACTTAAAAGTTTCTGCACAGCAAAGGAAACCCTAAACAAAATGAAAAGAACCCACAGAATCGGAGAAAATATTTGCAAATGGAATCGACTGACAAGGGATTCATCTCCAAAATTTACAAACACCTCCTACAGCTCAATACCAAAAAAACAAACAACCCCATCAAAAAATGGGCAGAAGATCTAAACACACAGTTCTCCAAAGAAGACATACAGATGGCCAAAAAACACATGAAAAGGTGTTCAACATCACTCATTACTAGAAAAATGCAAATCAAAATCACTGTGAGGTACCACCTTACACCAGCCAGAATGGCTATCATCAAAAAGTCTACAAACAATAAGTGCTGGAGAGGGTGTGGAGAAAAAGGGTCCCTATTACACTGTTGGTGGGAATGCAAATTGGTGCAACCACTGTGGAAAACAGTATGGAGATTCCTCAGAAAACTCAAAATAGAATTACCATTTGATCCAGCAATCCCACTCCTGGGCATCTATCTAGGAAAAACCATGCCTCGAAAAGATATATGTACTCCAGTGTTCATTGCAGTACTCTATACAATAGCCAAGGCATGGAAACAACCTAAATGCCCATAGACAAAGAGTGGATGGGGAAGATGTGGTACATATACACAATGGAATATTACTCAGCCATTAAAAGGAAGGAAATCACAACATTTATAGCAACATGGATGAACCTGTAAATTATCATGCAAAGTGAAGTCAGTCAGACAATGAGACACCAACATCAAAAGCTATCACTTACATGTGGAATCTAAAAAAAGGACACAATGATGTGTCCCTCTTTTCAGAGTAGATACTGACTCACAGACTTTGAAAAATGTATGGTTTCCAAATGAGACAGGTTGAGGGGTAGGGGGATGCACCGAGGGTTTGGGATGGAAATGCTATAAAATTTGGTTGTGATGATTCTTGTGCACCTATAAATGTAATAAAATTCATTAATTAAAAAAATAAAATAGTTCAAATTTCCATGCATTTGCAAACAAAGCCTTCTTGTTGGTATTTATTTCCTCTCTGCCAACCTGTGTTCATAATTAGGTTACCTTTGGTCCTGATTCCTTTTGGAATACATATAAAAAGATGTAACATTTACAGTCACTTATAATCACTGTTTCCCTATTCCTTTCTTTAGTCAACAACAGTCACTTGATTCAAACACCTGTAAAACTTTAGTTCTCTGCTGGTGTAATTTTGCCTTCCAGGGGATACTCAGCAATGTCTGAAGACATTTTTTGACATATAGTGGGCATAGGCCAAGGCTGTAGCAGTCCTGCAGTGCAAAGGGCAGCCATGTCTCAGCCTCATGTCCCACAAAGAATTATCTGGCCCAAAATGTCACTCATGGCAAGGTTGAAAAATCGGAATGGAAAGCACTTCACTCATATTTTAAGACCTACGGTAAATAGCTCAACGATCAAGTAAAGTCTGCCTTAGGCTCAAACTCACTCTTATACTCTCTGACCTACTCTGCTCTCAGGCCCTTTGTCTGCCTTGACTATTGAAACTGGCTTTTCCCCAGCAATGCTATGATATGTACTGGTCCTCAGGTCTTTAGCTCCCTCCTGGCATTTGACACTTGAGACACTTTTGCCCCATTGGGTTCTAAAGCTCCTTGGCTTGTTTCTCATCTTGGAAAGTGGAGAGACTTCAATCCCTTGTTTTTGGAATTTTATTTTGATTAAGTCTGTTCCCCTACCCTCCACTGCCTTACACCAGTCTTAATCACTTACTGCTTCCTGTGCCCAGGGTGACAGTATAGTTTGACACTGTACATCAGAGCAGCCTTTAAAAGGCCTTCTGCTGTCTAACTCTGGGGTCCTGGTATTTAATCTCTTCATTCTATAGACACCTTAGGGCTGTTGCCTATTTCTATAACAGCCATTTACAGGTTTAAAGATCTCATTACAGAAGTTCCCTGGTGGCTCAATAGGTTAAGAATCCAGCATTGTCACTGCTGTGGCTTGTGTTTGATCTCTGGCCTGGGCATGGTCAAAAATAAAAAGAGCTTGTTACATGGTCAGTGAAAAAAAACATAAACCAGTAACCTATAGTTTGAGTTGCAGATAATGTACATTTAGATTCACTGAGTTCTGAGTTCTTGCATTCATCAAAATATTTACTGAAGTACTGTGCTAGCATTGGAAGGAAGAAGGGTAGAAAAGAAAATTAGAGGATCAATCCAGCATACTTCAGCTCTGACTAATAGGAATTCTGCATGTGAATCCATGTATCTGAGCCCTTGATGTCCTCTGACACTTGCTTTGGACTTGACTCTGTGACTTCATTTGGCCAATGAGCAGTAAAAAATTTGATATGGAAGCTTAAAATACACTTTTGCTCCCTGTCTGAAACCTCTGTGATTATCATGAGAACATGCTTAAGCTATCCTGTTAGAGGATGAGACTAACAGGCAATGCCATTTTAATCCAGCTAATGGCCAGCTTACCACAAAGTTTCTTGTCCAGCCAAGACCAGAAAGAACTGCCTAAACAAGCCCAGCCAAGATCAGTGGAACTGCCTAGCTGACTGGTAGAATCCAGAGCAATTGTAAATGGTTCTTGTTTTAAGCCACTGAATTTTAGGATGGTTTGTTTGGCATCATTACTGTGGCAATAGATAACTGATACAAATAGAGAGTAAGAAAAAAGTCTGAGGGAAATTATTAAAGAAATATTACAAGAAAGTTTCCTAGTACTGGAGGATAAGAATCTCCAGTCTGAAAATGCTTGCCAGTTATCTAGTATAATGAATGAGAAAGGCTATGAAGTTACATCATGCTGAAATTTGAGTATCATGGATTAAAATAAAGTCCTAAAAGCTTTGTGGAGGGCATATAAAACAAAAGAAAAAAAAACATAAAAGAAGTCACGTAGAGATGAATAGAAATCAGAATGACATCAAACTTTTAATAGCAACTCTGAAT
The DNA here is from genome assembly GCA_004024745.2 of Catagonus wagneri. NCBI lineage: Eukaryota > Metazoa > Chordata > Mammalia > Artiodactyla > Tayassuidae > Catagonus > Catagonus wagneri. The sequence goes on along the minus strand of PVHT021183619.1, from coordinate 11,196,354 downwards.
TATAGAAGACAGTGGTGCAAAGCTTTCGAAATTATGAAGGAGAATCATTTAAAGCTTTATTTATTTATTTTTTGCTTTTTAGGGCCTTACCCACAGCATATGGAAGTTCCCAGGCTAGGGGTCGAATCAGAGCTGCAGCTACAGGCCTAATGCCATAGCAACATGGAATCCGAGCTGTGTCTTTGACCTACACCACATGTGGAGGTTCCCAGGCTAGGAGTCGAATTGGAGCTACAGCTGCCGGCCTACACCACAGCCACAGGACATTAAATCTGGGCTGCGTCTGTGACCTACACCACAGCTCACAGCAACGCCGGATCCTTAACCTACTGAGTGAGACCAGGGACTGAACCTGCAACCTCATGGTTCCTAGTCAGATTCATTTCTACTAAGCCATGATGGGAACTCCAGCTTTCTTTCTTTATTCAGCCAAAGTATTGGATTAGAGATGTGTTTAGGTGTAGAAAGATAAAAATATTTACATCTTATGTATCCTTTCATAGAAAGCACCTGGAGAACGAGCTTACATAAAACAAAGGAGAAAGTCAGTAAAGAGAAAGACATAGGATGCAGAAAACAAAGGATTCAATATAGGAGGACAGAGAAAATTGGTTCTATGAAAACAGGTATTCTTTAGGCTGAGAGAGCAAACAGTCCAGTTGGAGAAATAGCATGGAGACTTATGGAGGGTTTTGAGAGGAACAAATAGAAATCAAGTATTTGGCATGTTTGAACATTTGAAAAAAGTTGAACGTTGACAAATGAGTCAGACTTGGAAAAAAAAAGTGATAGGTAAATGGAAAACTAAGCAAATGAAACAAATTATAATTATTAACTTCAGAAAGACATTTTTGTAAGTATAGATTAAGAATATGTAGCCATAGTGATATTTTATTTTATTTTTTATCTTTTTATTTATTTTTTGTCATTTTGCCTTTTTTGGGCCACACCTGCGGCATATGGAGGTTCCCAGGCTAGGGGTCTAACAGGAGCTGTAGCTGCTGGCCTTCGCGACAGCCACACAGCAACGTGGATCTGAGAGCCGCATCTGCAACCTACATCACAGCTCACGGCAATGCCGGATCCTTAACCCACTGAGCAAGGCCAGGGATCGAACCCACAACCTCATGGTTCCTAGTTGGATTAGTTAACCACTGAGCCACGACGGGAACTCCACCACAGTGATATTTTAAACAGTGACTACTGATTTAAATATATGCTTTTCTTGGGAGAAAATAATATGTGTGTGTGTGTATGTTGTAGGGAGTGGGGAAGAAGGCTGATGGTGTAAGCTGCACTGTCAATTACTGTGATAGGAATTAAAATGATAATTTTTGGAAATTGATCAATCAAGAGAAGAGCCACCTAAGCTTCATATTTAGACCTTAAACTACTAAAAGAGTTGAAACAGTGGCTTATTAGGTGTAAGACCAGAGCAAATATCAGCAGATTTTTTTTCTGTTAGCTAGAAAGTAAATATTTTAGGTCTTATCGGTCATACGATTTTTGCTGTCATAGGTGAAAAGCTGTCATTGAATTATCAATGACTGGACAAGGCTGTGTTCCAATGGAACTTTATTTATTTATTTATTTTTGTCTTTTTGCCTTTTCTAGGGCCCCACCTGCGGCATGTGGAGGTTCCCAGGATAGGGGTCTAATCAGAGCTGTAGCCGCTGGCCTACACCAGAGCCACAGCAACGCGATATCCAGGCCGCATCTGCAACCTACGCCACAGCTCATGGCAATGCTGGATCTTTAACCCACTGAGCAAGGCCAGGGATTGAACCTGCAGCCTCACGGTTCCTAGTCAGATTCTTTAACCACTGAACCATGACGGAAAGTCCAATAGAACTTTATTTATAAAAGTAGAACGTGGGGTGGATTTTGCCCGTGGGCCGTAGTTTGCCAATTCTTGACTTCTAGAGGGCAAAGGGTGGTGGAACAGGGATAATTTTCCCTTTTTAATTCAACCTCATTTATTAGACATCCCTGCCTTTCTCTCCCTTGAATGTAAATATAGTGTAATTGCCCATATTGCTCCTCATGTTAGTCCCCCTTCTTTTAAACTGCTGAGATCTTAGTTTAGACTCTTGTCTGGATTAAAGCACTTACCTCACTCTTTTTTTTTTTTTTGTCTCTTTGTCACTTTAGGGCTGCACTCGTGGCATGTGGAGGTTCCCAGGCTAGGGGCTAAGTGGAGTTACAGCTGCTGGCCTTCGCCACAGCCACAGCAATGTGGGATCCGAGCTGCGTCTGCAACCTACACCATAGCCCACAGCAATGCCGGATCCTTAACCCACTGAGCAAGGCCAGGGATCAAACCCTCAACCTCATGGTTCCTAGTCAGATTCGTTTCTGCTGTGCCACGACAGGAACTCCTAAAGCATTTATTGCTTATCCAATATTTGGACCCCAAAATGCGTTTCCAAATTAATGTTTATTTGTGAAGTGTTTGTACTGTATTTTATCTGAAGTGACTAAATACATTCTGGAAATATTGATCTTCTCTATATATCTTTCCAAGTTCTACCTGAAATAACTGCTTCCCCTAAGAAGCTGTTGCTAGTTCCTCTCTCCCAGTCTCTAAACACCCATGCAACTAGCCAATCAGAGATGATTTATCTGTCCTTTGGAAGAGATTGAGTTTTGCGGTCAGTCAGTCCTGAATTTGAATCTCTACCCTAATATACACTTGTTATTGACCTTTGAAACTTTTTATTCTGTCTGAGCCTTTGGTTTTTCTTATCTGTAAATACTTGATATGTTTCTTTATAGGGTTAAAAGTGGTTTAATATTGTTTTCTTCCCTTCTCTTCACTTTTAACACTTAACATCACTCAACCTTACATTACAGTTATTTGTGTGCTTCTCTTACTCCCCCACCTTTAGTAGTGTGAGCTCAGATTGTACCTTCCTCATCTTAAATATCCTGAAGTGTAGTGCTCAGTAAGCATTGATTTAGTTGAATTAAGGAACTATCTCAGTGTTGATTTTTAGCTGAAGAATTCTGATTTTATGATAAAATTAGAGAAATTTTGTATTCTACAGTTTGCCTGTTCCCTAATCTTTGTTACATGGTCTATTTTTATTAGTTCACTTCTGTTTTCTCCCACATTACAAAGGAGGTGCAGTGTTGGAGAGGGGAATACTGTGACTTGATTTTTCCTTTGATGGGGACCAAGCCATATGTTTGTATTGAGTCAGCTACTCTAGGCTCTGAATTCTCAATCAGATGGTCAGCAGTGTTTAATTGAATTTCCAATATGTGTAAGGCTACACTGGGTGTTGTCACTTTAGGGAGGTGTGACCATCTGGAAGAGTTTTTTTTTGAAAAGAACTAGAATATGAGAATATGTCTCTGTATCTAAATTAAAATAGTACTAATTTTGGCAAAGTAAATAGCTGGCATAAGTGCTCTCTTTTGCCTCTCCCACCTCTTTTTATCATTCTTTCTTTCAGTCTTCAAGAAAAGGCATCCTTTTTTGCTATGGCTTGGGTGGTGTACTTTTTCCTTTGTTTCTTTCCTTCTTAATTACTGGTAATTTGTGCAATGCAAGATTCTGATGTTTAAAGTGTTTTAGCTTTTATATCCTTTTCTAATTTTAGATATGTATATGTGTGATAGGCAGAATTCTGAGATTTACCCCCCCCAAGATTCATTTATTTTGTTTATTTTTTGGCTGCACCTGCAGCATGTAGAAGTTCCTGGGCCAGGGATCAAACCCAAGCTACAGAAGCTACCCGAGCTGCTGAAGTGACAATACCAGATCCTTTACCTGCTGGCCACATAGGAACTCCCCCCACCCTAAGATTTCTTGCCATAATCTCTAGGACTATGAATATGTTGGTCGTTATTCCCTGATTATGTTAGATTCCACAGCAAAAGGGATTTTGAGATAAAATTAATGTAGTTAATCAATTGACTTTAAGGTGGTGAGATTATTGTAGTTCTTGTGGCCTAGCAGTTAAGGAGCCAGTATTGTCGCTGTTGTGGCTCTGGTCACTGCTCTGACATGGGTTTGATCCCTGGCCCAGGAACTTCCCCTATGCCATGGGTGTGGCCAAAAAATAAAAAAGATAGGAAGCTTAGCTAGGCCTAATATAATCACATGTCCCTTTAAAAGAAGAGTTTTCTCAAGGTGGTAGTAGAAAGGGAAGCCAGAGAAGAATGCAAAGAGGATCCTTTTTATTGTTGCTACCTTGAAGATGGAGGGGAATATGTTCAAAGGCTAGAGAGCAGCCTTTAAATTGAGAGAAGCTTTTAGCCAGTAGTCAGCAAGGAAATGGGACCTTAATCCTCTAGCTGCATGGAACTCAATTCTGCCAATAACCTGAATTAGCAAGGAAGTCTCTAGCTGAGAGTCCAGTCCAGTTGACACCTGGATTTTGTCCTTGTGAAACCCTTAATAGAGCTAATCCCAATAGACTTCTGACCTACAGAATGGAAATAATAAGTTTGGGGTTAATTTGTTACACAGCAATGGAAAACTAATACAGTGCAGGTCTTCTCTATTAAGAAATGAGTTCTGTTTCCTGCCCCATCAGTTGTTGCCCTATTTATTTCTTCTTTTCATTGTTAAACTTTTAAACTAAATTATCCAGGAGTTCCCTTAAAGCTTAGTACGGTAAGGATCTGATGTTGTCAGCTGCAGTCCAAATTGACATACTATTCTTTAGCTATGGCCTCAGCCTTAATCTCATATTTTTAAAGTTCTTGTCCATTCTGCTCCACACACACACATTTTAGTTCCTCAGACATGCCAAGCTCCATCCTGATTAGGGTCTTTGCACTTATTTCCTTTGGCATGTACTTCCTTTCCCTGGACTTTCTCATTATTCTCTTCTCAGATGAAATGTCATTACCTCTATGCCTTATCTAGAATACCCCTCTGTAGTCACCACAGCGTATCACCTTCATGTCATTTATTATTAGCAAAGTCATTTTGTATTTTTGTTTGTTTATCTTCTGTCCTTCCCAATTAGAATATCAGCTCTCTAAGGACAAGTACTTCACTGCTCCATCCCTAGCACTTAGAACAGTGGTCGACGCATAGTAATCCCTCAATAAAATTTGCTGCTAAATTGATTCCTGCCTTCTTAGCTCTTGGTACTTCCTTCACCTGGCCACCTCTCCCACCCCACCCCCATTTAAGCCTGTCTAAATCATACATGTTCTCTAACATCAACTTAAAGTCTGCTTCATAAATTTTCACTTATCCATGTCTCCAGTTTTTCCATAGCAAGAAGACATCCCTTACCTCTTCTGCATACTCATAGTATCTTACAAAAATATATTTATATATATTATTCTCAAGGGACTACAGTATTTTTTAGATTCATTGTGCTTAATCTTAGAGCAACTCAGTTGTAAAGTCCTCAGATGAAGCAGCTTAGAGAAGGTCCTGCAGCTTTTGAAAAATCCCATCATGCCTAGAAGTCATGTGTCTTGTCTTGAGTCCAGCACCCATTTTTACATCACAAGTGACATTTGTTTTCCTCTGCATGTTGGCCTTTTACAGGTAAAATAAACTGTGGTCTCTACTGCAGTAGGAATAACATCACTTTGTATCTAGTATTTTCCTTTTGTGTTAGGATGTCTTAAAGGCATATACTGGGTGTCATGAGAACCCAGAGGAGGCAGCATCAGAGGACCAAGGGCCAGTGGGAAGGGAGCCTGCAGTGACTTCCCAGAGGAAGTGCCTTGAGAGTCTGGTCTCAAGGGAAAAGAAATCAGGTAGCTTAATAGGAAAATATGGATGTTACGGACTAAGACAACTGTAGGAACAAACTTTCAGAAAGGATATTGTCTGTGCCCAGGTCTTCCAAGAATTCCTTTATTGGAATCTGTGGTTGAAGTCACAAGTACCTCTCACTTTATTCTGGAGCGTGGAGATGAGGTGAATCTGATGTTTCTTGAGAGGAGGTGTGCCCTGCTACTTTTAGGCTGCTAAAGCTTTTGTGGGTTTAGGGATGAATAAAGAGAAATACAGCTTGAGAGGTGGAGTGGGGAAAGTCCATAAAGGATTCTCCGAGAAGGGCATTTGTAGATTCAAAGATTAGAACCCAGATAGCCAAAGCCAGAAGAATTATGGAAAAAGGATTCAGTCTAGTGTCTGCAATAGGTATGTTTTATTTTATGCTATTTTTATGACCACATCACTTGTCTCTACAGTGACATCTAATTTGTAATTAGGATGCTTTCCTTGCAGTTAACATAAAGCTCTACCTAAATGGCCTTAAAGAAGGGGATTTATTGGTTCATGTGACAAAAAAAAAAGTCCAAGGGAAGGATCTATTTCAGATGTAGTTTGGTTAGAGTTGCTTTATTTTTCTCCATGATTCTCTTAGCTCTTTCCTCCTTGATGTCTTTGTCACAAGCTGGCTTCTTTTTGTTAGTGAAATGGTTGTAGCAGTTCCGGACCTTACACACATCTTGTCATTAAGAATTTTCCGTTTTTCATTAAATCAGAGTTCCAAGTTTCATTCTGATAGGACCAACTTGGATTCTGTACCCATTCCTGAATCAAAAACCCTGATAAGGCAGGTAACGATGATGCTGACTTTTGAGGCTGCTCAGGGTCAATCCCTTTTGTTTGTGTGGTGGTGAAATTAATTCTATCCAAATTATGTGACTGCTCTATAGGAGGTGAGGGGTGGAATGGATGTTGGGGAGGCATTCTACTATGTCTGTTGTGTTATTCCATTTCTTCTGGAATCTTAGTAGACTTACGAAGCTCCTTGAGCTTGAGACTATATCTGATTTGTTCTCAGGTATGTATTCTCTATTTTTGAGATCATGATGAACCCTAAGTAAATATTTACTGAATGACTATTTTATGTATCTTTAACTTGTCTCTTTACTGGCTCCTCTTCCTTCTTCTGCCTAGTTTTTGTCTTATTCTAAAAAATGTTTCTACTGTTTTTTTGTCCACTTGATCCTTTCCACACAGATAACAACATGTAACTCATGTAGTCATTCTCTCCTAAGAAAAAAATTCTCTTCTTTCACTGTTCTTCTTAAATTACTGCACCCATCATTTCTTTTTCTTCACAGTCAGATTTCAAGAGGATTGTGTGCTTTATATATCTTCTGTGGTTCATCACTCACTGATACTTTAACTCCTTGAAAACTGAATTTTCTCTTATCACTCTGTCTCTTTCTCATATGTTCCTAGTACTTTTCTTTTGTTCCCAAATCCAGTGGACTTTTTCTCGGTCCTCTTTTTCCCATGATTACCTTACTCCAACTAATACTGTTGAGGGTCCACACCTTTCCTTCTTTCTTTCCTTCCTTCTTCCTTCCTTCCTTCCTTCTTTCTTTCTTTTTGAAGTGAAGCCTATCATAATGGTATATATTTTTAACACTGTGTTTTATTTTTTTTTGTCTTTTTAGGGCCACACTGAGACATATGGAGGTTCCCAGGCTAGGAGTGGAATCGGAGCTGTAGCTGCTGGCCTATGCCAGAGCCACAGCAACACGGGATCTGGGCCGCGTCTGTGACCTGCACCACAGCTCACGGAAACGCCAGATCCTTAACCCATAGAGTGAAGCCAAGGATTGAACCCGACTCCTCGTGGATACTGCTCAGGTTCGTTAACCACTGAGCCATGACAGGAACTCCAATGCTGTTTGTCTTTTAAAACTCAACTCAGGAGTTCCCGTCGTGGCTCAGTGGTTAAAGAATCCCACTAGGAACCATGAGGTTGCAGGTTTGATCCCTGGCCTTGCTCAGTGGGTTAAGGATCTGGCGTTGCCGTGAGCTGTGGTATAGGTTGCAGATGCGGCTTGGATCCCGCGTTGCTGTGGCTGTGGTGAAGGCCGCAGCTACAGCTCCTGTTAGACCCCTAGCCTGGGAACCTCCATATGCTGTGGGTGCGGCCCTAGATAAGGCAAAAAGACAAACAAAACAAAAACCTCAACTCAAATGCCCCTTACTTGATGACACCTTTCCTTATCTCAAATGGAAGTCATTCTCCAAGCTCTGATTCCACTTTATCTGTATCTTCTGATGACTCAACACTTTTTGCTTTGTATCTTTATGTCTGAATATTCTTTCTCTTATAAGATATTAAGTCATTAATGTGGAATATAAACCACTTCAAGTCATTCTTGAATATCTCTTAAGTGGTATTGTGGGTCAGTCTTCTCAAGATTTTATTCTAAGTATCGTTTTTTAGGAATTATTAAACTCATTTGTGTCACATCTAGTAGTTAGTATTAGAAAAAGTAGATTTCAGAATTCCCGTGGTGGCACATTGGAAACGAATGGAAACGAATCTGACTAGGAACCATGAGCAGTGGTGTAGGTCACAGACACAGCTCGGATCTGGCATTGCTGTGCTCTGGTGTAGGCTGGTGGCTACAGCTCTGATTGGACCCCTAGCTTGGGAACCTCCATATGCTGCGGGCATGGCCCTAAAAAGTGAAAAAACAAAAACAAAAACAACAAAAAAAGAAAATGTAGATTCCAATTAAGTTTACCAGTAATCATATCATACTTTAGGGTAATTACTAAATTGTAAAGAATACTTTTTCTAAGTTTCTTTTATTTACTATGTTATCTCATTTAATCTCCATAACAGACCTATCAAGTAGTTTTGAGAATCTCTGTTAGTGTAGATATTGCAGTTTGGAGAAGACAGAAGACTACAATTTAAGTATAAGATATAAAGAGAAAATGTAAGTGATCTTTATTGAGACACAGTTCTTGAGTTTATCAGTTTGACCAAATTCTTTGCTAGTTTTTCCCTTCTACATTTTAATAACTCAAATATAATTTTAATTTCTATAGAGTATCCTGATTTTACTATATGGAATCAAGAAGAGTCATTAATTTATTTAGTGGTATTAATGATAATTGAAATAACAATCCAGTGTGCTTTAAATCATTATACTTGCAGTGATTGTGCAATTCTGACTACTTATACTGTCTCTTTTCTCTTTTGATTTTTGTAATAAAAGTTGTCAGACAATGGGAAGCGTTGTTATGCTAAGACAGAGGACATCAGTTTTCTTCATGGAACTGATTCCTACAAGGCTGGAACTTAAACTTTGATCTCACTAGAGATAGGTGATTATTCACCTAATCTATGTAGATGGGCCAGATGCAGTTCATAGGTCTTCATTCTTTTGTATAACTCCAGGGTATTTAAATGTTGAGTCTCAAACTGATAATTAAAAGATAATCATATTTTGATGTGTGTTTATAGAATCCAAGTCTAAAACATTGTTTCATGTAAATTTGATAGGCCAGCAACATAAATGATAAAATATTATTCTTTTTTTTTTTTTTTT
>PVHT021183619.1:11163934-11174478 GCA_004024745.2 Catagonus wagneri | reverse complement strand
CCACTATGGAAGACCGTGTGGAGGTACCTTAGAAAACTCTACATAGAATTACCATATGACCCAGCAATCCCACTCTTGGGCATATATCCAGACAAAAATTTCCTTGAGAAAGACACTTGCACATGCATGTTCATGGCAGTGCTATTCACAATAGCCAAGACATGGAAACAACCCAAATGTCCATCGACAAATGACTGGATTAGGAAGATGTGGTATAGATACATGATGGAATACTATTCAGCCATAAAAAAGGATAAAATAATGTCATTCGCAGCAACACGGATGGAATTAGAAATGCTCATACTGAGTGAAGCAAGTCAGGAGAAAGACAGATGTCATATGAAATCTCTTATAACTGGAGTCTAAAACACTGCACCAATGAACATCTCAACAGAAAAGAAAATCATGAACTTGAGGAACAGACTTGTGGTTGCCAAGGGGGTTGGGAGGGGGTGGGGGAGGGGGTGGGAGGGAATGGGGACAACTAGTGCTTTAATGATGGGAAAGCAAGGAGATCCAACTGTATAGCACAGGGAACTGTGTTTAATAACATGTGACAAATCCATGTATGTACATGTAACCGGGTCACCACGTGGTACAGTTGGAAAATCGGACAGAAATCTGTAAACCAGCTATAATGCAAAAAAAAAAAATTTAGAGTAAATGTATATTCTTTCCAATGATTTCACTTTTATTTCTTCAGTTTTGGAAATGTGATTATGCATTTGCTAATGTTATAGGAATGATTTTCTCAGACAGCCATGAATATTTTATTCACCTAAATTGTCAATGAAAGTATTTTTTAACTGTTAATGATTTGCAGAAAGCCTTTTTTATTGTGTGTAATTAAAGGCAATTAAAATAATTCTCAAATATGTAATGAGTTAATTTAATTAGCTGCCCATTTGGAAATAGGTTATTTCTTCATTTTTCCTATACATATAAAAATTAAATGAAATAACGTAGTGAATCTTCTTTTACAAAGGAAAAAGCTTCATTACTCTAGGCATATATTTTGTCCCACATTATGTGTTTTACAAGTAACTAAATGAATTCACTCTTTAAAAAGTAAGCATTAGGGAGTTCCCTTCGTGGCTCAGTGGTTAACGAACCCGACTAAGAGCCATGAGGTTGCGGGTTTGATCCCTGACCTTGCTCAGTGGGTTAAGGATCCAGCGTTGCCGTGAGCTGTGGTGTAGGTTGCAGATGAGGTTCGGATCCCGCGTTGCTGTGGCTGTGTTGAAGGCCAGCAGCTACAGCTCCTGTTAGACCCCTAGCCCGGGAACCTCCATATGCCATGGGTGCAGCTCTAGATAAAGGCATTAAAAGACAAAAAAAAAGAAAAAAAAGTGAGCATTAAATAAATACAGTGACAGCCAAATACTTTTTGTCTTTTTCACTAATAAATAATAAAATATATATATCTTGTTAATTGTTTTTAGTTTCATTTATGATCCTGGTAAAATTGTGCTAATAAATCACTTCTATTTCTTGTGGAAATATTTGTTACAACAAGCCTGTGATGATAGGACTTCTGAAAAAGTGATGGTAAGAGCCTTCAGTTGGTATGTAGGTTTACGCTGCTTTGTTTATAATGAATGCATGTTTCAAAACAGGGACATTTTTTATTTTATTATTATTATTTTTTATTTATTTATTTGTTTGTTTATTTTTTGTCTTTTTACTTTATCTAGGGCCGCATCCGCAGCATATGGAGGTTCCCAGGCTAGAGGTCTAACAGGAGCTGTAGCCGCCGGCCTATGCCACAGCCACAGCAACGCGGGATCCGAGCTGCATCTGCAACCTACACCACAGCTCACGGCAACGCCGGATCCTTAACCCACTGAGCAAGGCCAGGGATCGAACCCGCAACCTCATGGTTCCTGGTCAGATTTGTTAACCACTGAGCCACGACGGGAACTCCCAAGGACATTTTTTAAAAGGTGGTTAAAAAAGGATATATATGTGAGATGAAATATGTGTTAATTAACTTGATCGTGGGAATTATTTTACAGTGTATATGTATACCAAATCATCATGTGGTACACTTTAAATATTATAATTTTATTTGTCATTTATACTTCAACAAAGCTGAAAAAGAAAATGGCTTTTAGATACGAAAGAAACTAGCTTTATTTTAGTAGGAGATACGTATTTTTTACTTTTTTGGCAGTTTTGTTCTACATCCTAAAATTGTCCTCTCTCCCAGTCTCTATGGTGCCCCTTGACCCTTCAGATTTTTCCCTTGTAGGCCTGGTGGTGAATTTTGATAGTTTAGTCAGGAAGTGGAAGCTGTTTGCTTTCCTTGGGTGTAAAAGGTAAGAATACACAGCTGATCTTTAGTTTTTGATCTGTTGAATCAGGCAATATTGGCAACAAATTGGAGCTAGAATCTTACAAAAGAGTGTGACTGTGTGACTGATTCTGGTGTGCAGGCTGGGGGGTTTCATATTGCCAGTGGTGATCTGATGTTTAGAATACTTGCATTTACCTCTTATGTGGGCAATTTGAATAATTTAAGAAGGAAGTTGTGTTGTTATGTATTACTCTGTAACAATATTACTATAAGCTTAGTACTTAAAACAGTATGCATCTATGTCATCACAGTTTTTGTGGGCCAGCAGTCTGGGTATGGCTTACCTGAGCCCTCTACTGAAGGTCTCACAAAGCTTACTAGAGTTCCCTGCTGAAGATCTCACAAAGCTTTAGTCAAGGTGTCTGCTGGGACTTAGTTCTCAACTGAAGCTTGACTCAGAAAGGCACTGCACCACAGGAGCAACCCAAACCGCTGCAGTGACAGCACTGAATCCTTAAATTGCTGCACCACAGGGGAACTCCCAGCCTTACTCAGGTTGGTGATTCCTTGTGGTTGTAGGATTCAGGGTTTCAGTGTCATGCCAGCTGTCAACCAGGGGCAAGCTTCAGGTCCTAGAATCCTGAAATTCTGGTCATGTGGCATTCCACACCATTCTCATTTGCTTCCTCAAAACCAGCAAAGGAGAGAGTCTCTCTCAAGATGGGTGCTACAGTCTTATGTAACTTAAACACATAATCATATACAGGTAGTCACATCCTGTCACCTTTGTCAGATTCTTTGGGTTAGGACCAAGTCCCTGCCCACACTCAAAGGCAGGAGTGCTAAGAGTTGGGGATCATGGGTCACCTTAAGAGTGTCTGCTACAGAAGGGAAAAGAAAATTGGGTTGATCTTGCCCTCAGAAGTTTCTTTTTCCTTATTATAAACAACGAGGGCAGGATTCACATTTGATTCACCCTAAATCTTTTGTTTTTCACCATCACCTACCTACTTAACAGTGTCTTACATTTAGTAGGGACTCAGTTGGAATCTGTAGACTTAATTAGCTATTATGCTGTAAAACTACTATAAAAGAAAATGGAATCTCTAGGGCTTGGCTTGATAGTCTGACTGTAAGTTGAATGCCATTGTTTATGAATGAAGACTATTAAAAATTATTTCTAGTAATGTCTGTTTTATCATCTGTACCATCAAGTAGTAACTTTTAATATCCCTTTTCTCAGAAGGAACTACACTAGTGCTCTATTTAAAGTTGGAGAATTCACAGTACCTTGTTAAACTTGTAAATACACAGTGCGTTGTACAATCAGTAACAGTGGCAGTAGTGGAGAGAATATCTGGAATCTTATGCCACATTGTTTTGAGAGACAAACAGCTATGTAAAGTGGCCTTCTTTTCATAGTATTTTGTTTGTCAGCATTTACTTTTCAAATCAGTAGGTAAAACTAACAATTGCTTTTAATTTTTGTCTGAAAAAAATGTGAGTTGCTAGATCAAAGGAGAAGTATTACTAACTTGTGCTCCTAAAGAGTCATATTCAGAATTGTAGAAGTATTAATTATGTGTATAATTATATGTATACTTAATCATCCATTTAGCCCTGACCCGACATATTGCAAAGCTGTGCTGTGTGCAGTTTTTCTTTCTTGGGTAGATAAGGTAGAGGCTAGATAATCCTAGAATAACAAAAAATGGTTTTGTAGTGTGAACTAACCCAAGGCCAGAAAAAGAAAGGCAAACTATAGAGGGAAAAATACACAACAAAGATTCTAGGTCTCTGTGGAATGAGGGAAAACCTTAATAAATCAATTTTTCCCATTACTTAATGAATTTTATTACAATTATAGATGTACAAAAATCATCACAACTTAAATGTGTAGCATTTCCATCCCAAACCCTCAGTGCATCCCCCCCCCCGCACCTCCCAGCTTGCCTCATTTGGAAACCATAGGTTTTCAAAAGTCTGTGAGTCATTATCTGTTCTGCAAAGAAGTTCATTGTGTCCTTTTTTTCAGTTTCCACATGTAAGCGGTAGCATTTGATGTTGGTGTCTAATTGTCTGACTGGTTTCACTTCGCATGATAATTTCTAGGTCCACACATGTTGCTATAAATGTTATTTCACTCTTTTTAATGACTGAGTAATATTCTGTTGTGTATATGTACCAGATCCTCCCTATCCACTTCTTTGTCAATGGGCATTTAGGTTGTTTCCATGACTTGGCTATTGCATAGAGTGCTGCAATGAATACATGTGTCTTTTTGAGTCATGGTTTCCTCTGGATAGATACCCAGGAGTGGGATTGCTGGATCAAAAGGTAATTCTATTTTGACTTTTCTGAGGAATCTCCATACTGTTTTCCACAGTGGCTGCACCAGTTTGCATTCCCACCAGCAGTGTAATAGGGTTTCTTTTTCTCCACACCCTCTCCAGCACTTATTGTTTGTAGACTTTTTGATGATGGCCATTCTGGCTGGTGTAAGGTGGTAACTCACAGTGATTTTGATTTGCATTTTTCTAGTAATGAGTGATGTTGAACATCTTTTCATGTATTTTTTTGGCCATCTGAATGTCTTTGGAGAACTGTCTGTTTAGATCTTCTGCCCATTTTTTCATGGGGTTGTTTGTTTTCTGGTATTGAGCTGTAGGAGGTGTTTGTAAATTTTGGAGATTAATCCCTTGTCAGTCGATTCATTTGCAAATATTTTCTCCCATTGTGTGGGTTGTCTTTTCGTTTTGCTTAGGCTTTCCTTTGCTGTGCAGAAACTTTTAAGTTTAATTAAGTCCCATTTGTTTATTTCTCTTTTTATTGTCCTTACTCTGACAGGTGGATCTGAGAAGATGTTGCTGTCATTTATGTCAGAGAGTGTTTGGCCTATGTTTTCCTCTAAGAGTTTGATAGTATCTGGTCTTATATCTAGATCTTTAATCCATTTTGAGTTTATTTTTGTGCATGGTGTTAGGAAGTGTTCTAGTTTCATTTTTTTACATGTAGCTGTCCAGTTTTCCCAGCACCACTTATTGAAGAGGCTGTCTCTTCTCCAATGTATATTCTCGCCTGCTTTGTCATAGATGAGTTGACTATAGGTGAGTGGGTTTAATTCTGGGCTTTCTATCCTGTTCCACTGATCTATATTTCTGTCTTTGTGCCAGTACCATATGGTTTTGATGACTGTAGCTTTGTAGTAGAGTCTGAAGTCAGGGAACCTGATTCCTCCAGCTCCATTTTTCTTTTTCAGGTTGTCTTTGGCTATTCTGGGTCTTTTGTGCTTCCAAACAAACTTTAAAATATTTTGTTCTAGTCTTTGGTAATTTGATAGGGATTGCATTGAATATGTAGATTGCCTTGGGTAGTAGTCATTTTGATAATATTGAGTCTTCCAATCCAAGAGCATGGTATGTCTTTCCACTTGTTTAAGTCATCCTTGATTTCTTTCATCAGCATCTTATAATTTTCAGAGTGCAGGTCTTTTGTCTCTTTAGGTAGGTTTATTCCTAAGTTCTGATTCTTTTTGATGTGACGGTAAATGGGATTGCTTCCCTAATTTCTCTTTCTGATCTTTCATTGTTAGTATATAGAAATGCAGCTGATTTCTGTGTATTAATTTTGTATCCTGCGACTTTGACAAATTCATGGATGAGCTCTAACAGTTTTCTGGTAGAGTCTTTAGGATTCTCTAGGTATAGTATCATGTCATCTGCAAAAAGTGATAGTTTTACTTCTTCCTTTCCAGTCTGGATTCCTTGTATTTCTTTTTCTTCTCTGATTGCTGTGGCTAGGACTTCCAAAACTATGTTGAATAGTAGTAGCGAGAGTGGACATCCTGTCTTGTTTCTGATCTCAGCAGGAATTCTTTCACCTTTCACCACTGAGAATGATGTGAGCTCTGAGTTTGTCATAGATGGCCTTGATTATGTTGAGGTAGGTTCTGTCCGCTTTCTGAAGGGTTTTTATCAGAAATGGGTGTTGGATTTTGCTAAAGGCTTTTTCTGCATCAATGTTAATATGATAGACAAACCAGCCGGTGATATCATAGTCAGAGGTAGGCATGGTTCATGTTGAATGTGAGAGGCAGGTAAGTCCCAGTTAGTAAACTTAGCCATCTAATAAATGACTACCAAAAATAGCCAATGAATGCAAATGTGGGGAGATCCACAATTGCCACTGTAGTTATGTGTATACATTTTAAGAGTGGCAGCATCTTTGGGAACAGAAAAATAGGAGGAAAACATTAGCTGAATTTTGGTATAGCTGTGGAGAATTTTTACTTTTATTACCATCTATGTTAGGCAGAATTCTAAGATGGCTTCCAATATTCCTACCCTCTGGTGTACACATCTTCTTTTGAATGTCTCCTGTAAAATCCTCTTCATTTGAGTTTGGGCAGCACTTACGAATATGATGAGTCATCACACCTATGATTAGGTTACGAATCAGTTTATTCAATCAAAAGTGTGTCTAATTTAAAAGGGATAGGGTTTTTCCTGAAATAAAAGAAATTCAATAATGATCGAGATTGGATTAAGATGGCAGAATAGAAGGACTAGAGCTCAACTTCTCTCCCAAAAAAAAGCAAAACTACAACCAAATGCCGAGCAACCTTCAACCAAATGGACTGTAAACTTCAAAAAAAGATATTCTGCTCCAGAAGACAAAGAGGAGACCACATCAATAGGTAGGAGGGCCGATTACACAATAGAAGCAACCCCATACCTCCCGGGTGGGAAGCCCCACAGACTGGAAAGTAACTGCATCACAGAGACTCAGCTACAGGACTGAGAGTTCTGAGCCCCACTTCAAAACCCCACGCCTGGGGATTGGGCACAGGGAGAAAGAGCCCCCGGAGCATCTGGCATTGAGGCCAGTGGGGCTTGTGTGCAGGAGCTCCACAGGACTGGGGGAAACAGAGACCCCATTCTTGAAAGACACACACAGACTTTCACGTGCACTGGGTCCCAGGGCAAATCAGTCTCCATAGGAATTCGGGTGGAACCTGACTGCAGTTCTTGGAGGATCTCCTGGGAAAATAGGGGTGACTGTGGCTTGTTGTGGGGGAAGGACATTGGAGGTGAAGCTCTTGGAGACATTCATCAGCCTCCATTTCCCTGGAGGTGGCCATTTCTGGGAAAATATGGTCCCTCCCATCAGTGCTGAGAAGCCCCAGGCCAAACAGCAGTCCAGGAGGGATCTCAACCCCACCCATCAGTAAGCAGGCTGCCTAAAGATCCCTCAGGCACACAGCCAGCCTCTAATCTCATCCAGAGACAAAGCCCCACCCATCAGAGGGAGAGTAATCAACCCCACATATCAGTGAGCAGGCATCAGTCCCTGCCATCAGGAAGCCTACAGCAAGCCCCCTCCATACCAACTTTAGCCACAGGGGAGGCAAACACCTGAACTAAGAGAGGCTACAGCTCTATTGTTGGCAAAAAGGTCACCACACCAAAAACCTATAAAAATGAAAAGACAGGAAACCATAACTCAGATAAGGGAGAAAGAAAAGCCCAGAAAAACATCTCAGTGATGAGATTATCAGCCTCCCAGAAAGAGACTGTTGATGCTGAAGTTGATGCAAGGCATTGGAAATAGACTGGAGGCAAAGTTGATAATTTACAGGAAACACTGCGCAAAGAAATACAAGCCGTAAAAATTAAGAAGTGTTGCAAAACACAATAACTGAAACAAAAAATTCATTAGAAGCAGCCAACAGTAGAATACAGGAGGCAGAAGAATGAATCAGTGAGGTGGAGGATAGATTAGTGGAAATCACTAATGCAGAAGAGAAAAAAAATTGAAAGGAAATGAGCAGAGTGTCAGAGAACTCTGGGATAATATTAAATGCACCAACATCCGTATTATAAGGGTGCCAGAGGGAGAAGAGAGAAGGGGACAGAAAAAATATTCGAGGAGATTATAGCCAAAAACTTTCCTAATATGGGAAAGGAACCACTCACTCAAATCCAGGAAGCACAATGAGTACCATATAAAATAAACCCAAGGAGGAACATCCTGAGAAACATATTAATCAAAATGACCAAAATTAAAGACAAAGAGAAAATATTGAAAGCAGCTAGGGAAAAGAAACAAATGACATACAAGGGAACCCCAATAAGGTTATCAGCAGATTTTTCAGCTGAAACTCTGCAGGTCAGAAGGGAGTGGCATGATATACTAAATGTGATGAAAAGGAAAAACTTCCAACCAAGATTACTTTATCCAGCAAGGCTCTCATTCAGATTTGAAAGAGAGAGCAAAACCTTTACAGATAAGCAAAAGCTAAGAGATTTCTACAACGCTAAACCAGCTTTACAACAAATCTTAAAGGAACTTCTCTAGTCAGAAAAGAAAAGGCCACAACCAGAAACAAAAACACCACAAATGACCAGGCTCACCAGTAAAGGCATATATACAATAAAGATACTAAATCATCCATGCACAACTATGCTACCAAAATCAGAAATCGTGAGAAGAGAGCACAAATGTATTTGACTGGAGAAGCATGTGCAATTAAGAAACCAACAACTGCATTTGTAGGAAGGGCACTACATAATGATCAAAGGATCAATCCAAGGAGAAGATATAACAATTTTAAATATCTATGCACCCAACATAGGATCACCACAATATATAAGGCAACTGCTAACAACCTTCAAAGGAGAAATCAACAAGAACACCATCATAGTGGGGGACTTTAACACACCACTTACAGCAATGGACAGGTCATCCAGGCAGAAAGTCAATAAGGAAACACAGGCCCTGAATGAAGCATTAGATCAGATGGACTTAATAGATATCTATAGGACATTCCATCCAAAAGCAACAGAATACACTTACTTCTCAAGTGCGCATGGAACATTCTCTAAGATTGATCACATCCTGGGGTACAAATCAAGCCTCAGTAACTTTAAGAAAGTTGAAATCATTTCATGCATCTTCTCTGACCATAATGCTATACGACTGGAAATCAACAACAAGAAAAAATGGCCAAAAATACAAATACGTGGAGACTAAAGAACACACTACTAAATAACCAATGGATCACAGAAGAAATCAAAGAGGAAATTAAAAAATACCTAGTAGCAAATGACAACAAAGACACGACACTCCAAAACCTCTGGGATGCAGCAAAAGCAGTTCTAAGAGGAAAGTTTAGAGCAATACAAGCCTACCTCAGGAAACAAGAAAAAGCTCAAATAAACAATCTAACTTTACATCTAAAGCAGCTAGAGAGGGAAGAACTGACAAGACCTAGAGTTAGTAGAAGAAAAGAAATCATAAAGATCCGAGCAGAAATCAATGAAATATAAATGAAGAAAACCATAGAAAAGATCAATGAAACTAAAAGCTGGTTCTTTGAAAAGATCAACAAAATTGATAAACCCTTAGCCAGACTTATCAAAAAAAAAAGAGGACACAAATCAATAAAATTAGAAATGAAAAAGGAGAAGTCACAACAGATATCACAGAAATACAAACGATCATAAGAGACTGCTATATGCAACTCTATGGCAATAAAATGGAAAACCTAGAAGACATGGACACATTCTTAGAAAAGTACAATCTCCCAAGACTAAACCAAGATGAAATAGAAAATATGAATAGACAAATCACAAGCTCTGAAATTGAAACTGTGATTAAAAAACTTCCAACAAACAAAAGTCCAGGACCAGATGGTTTCACAGGTGAATTCTATCAAACATTTAGAGAAGACCTAACGCCTATCCTTCTGAAACTCTTCCAAAAAATTGCAAAGGGACACTCCCAAACTCATTCTATGAAGCAACCATCACCCTGATACCAAAACCAGACAAAGATACCACAAAAAAAAAAAAATTACAGGCCAATCTCACTGATGAATATAGATGCAAAAATTCTTAACAAAATACTAGCCAACCAAGTCCAACAATACATTAAAAGGATTGTACACCACGATCAGGTGGGATTTATCCCCAGGATGCCAGGATTCTTCAGTATCCGCAGATCAAACAGTGTGATACACCACGTTCACAAACTGAAGAATAAAAACTGTATGATCCTCTCCATAGATGCAGAAAAAGCCTTTGACAAAATCCAACACCCATTTCTGATAAAAACCCTTCAGAAAGTGGGCATAGGGGAAACCTACCTCAACATAATCAAGGCCATCTATGACAAACCCAGAGCTCACATCATTCTCAATGGTGAAAAGCTGAAAGAATTCCCACTGAGATCAGGAACAAGACAGGGA
>PVHT021183619.1:11144878-11162934 GCA_004024745.2 Catagonus wagneri | reverse complement strand
AAGCCTTTGACAAAATCCAACACCCATTTCTGATAAAAACCCTTCAGAAAGTGGGCATAGGGGAAACCTACCTCAACATAATCAAGGCCATCTATGACAAACCCAGAGCTCACATCATTCTCAATGGTGAAAAGCTGAAAGAATTCCCACTGAGATCAGGAACAAGACAGGGATGTCCACTCTCGCCACTACTATTCAATATAGTTTTGGAAGTCCTAGCCACAGCAATCAGAGAAGAAAAAGAAATACAAGGAATCCAGATTGGAAAGGAAGAAGTAAAACTATCACTTTTTGCAGATGACATGATACTATACCTAGAGAATCCTGAAGACTCTACCAGAAAACTGTTAGAGCTCTTCCATGAATTTGGCAAAGTTGCAGGATACAAACTTAATACACAGAAATCAACTGCATTTATATATACCAACCATGAAAGATCAGAAAGAGAAATTAGAGAAGCAATCCCATTTACCATCACATCAAAAAGAATCAGATACTTAGGAATAAACCTACCTAAAGAGACAAAAGACCTGTACTCTGAAACTTATAAGGCGCTGATAAAAGAAGTCAAGGATGACTTGAACAAGTGGAAAGACATACCATGCTCTTGGATTGCAAGACTCAATATTATCAAAATGACTATATTACCCAAGGCAATCTACATATTCAATGCAATCCCTATCAAATTACCAAGGACCTTTTTCACAGAACTAGAACAAAATAGTTTAAAGTTTGTCTGGAAACACAAAAAACCCAAAATAGCCAAAGACATCCTGAAAAAGAAAAATGGAGCTGGAGGAATCAGGCTCCCTGACTTCAGACTGTACTACAAAGCTACAGTCATCAAAACCATATGGTACTGGCACAACGACAGAAATATAGATCAGTGGAACAGGATAGAAAGCCCAGAATTAAATCCACGCATCTATAGTCAACTAATCTATGACAAAGTAGGCAAGAATATACATTGGAGAAGAGACAGCCTCTTCAATAAGTGGTGCTGGGAAAACTGGACAGCTACATGTAAAAAAATGAAACTAGAACACTTCCTAACACCATGCACAAAAATAAACTCAAAATGGATTAAAGATCTAGATATAAGACCAGATACTATCAAACTCTTAGAGGAAAACATAGGCCACACGCTCTCTGACATAAATGATAGCAACATCTTCTCAGATCCACCTGTCAGAGTAAGGACAATAAAAAGAGAAATAAACAAATGGGACTTAATTAAACTTCAAAGTTTCTGCACAGCAAAGGAAACTCTAAACAAAACGAAAAGACAACCCACACAATGGGAGAAAATATTTGCAAATGAATCGACTGACAAGGGATTCATCTCCAAAATTTACAAACAGCTCCTATAGCTCAACACCAAAGAAACAAACAACCCCATCCAAAAATGGGCAGAGGATCTAGGCAGACAATTCTCCAAAGAAGACATGCAGATGGCAAATAAACACATGAAAAGATGTTCTGCATCGTTCCTCATTAGAGAAATGCAAATCAAAACCACTATGAGGTACCACTTTACGCCAGCCAGAATGGCCATCATCAAAAAGGCTACAAACACTAAGTGCTGGAGAGGGTGTGGAGAAAAAAGGTCCCTATTACACTGTTGGTGGGAATGCAAATTGGTGCAGCCACTGTGGAAAACAGTATGGAGATTCCTCAGAAAACTCACAATAGAATTACCATTTGATCCAGCAATCCCACTCCTGGGCATCTATCCAGCAGAAACCATGACTCGAAAAGACACATGTACTCCAGTGTTCATTGCAGCACTCTATGCAATAGCCAGGTCATGGAAACAACCTAAATGCCCACTGACAGAGGAGTGGATAGGGAAGATATGGTACATACACACAATGGAATGTTACTCAGTAATTACAAAGAAGGAAATATCATCATTTATAGCAACATGGATGGACCTAGAAATTATCATGCGAAGTGGAACCAGTCAGACAATTAGACAGCAACACCTAATGCTACTGCTTACATGTGGAAACTAAAAAGACACAGTGAACTTCTTTGCAGAACAGACAATGACTCACAGACTTTAGAAAACCTTGGTTTTTCAAATAAGACAGTCTGGGGGGTGGGGTGATGAACTGTGGCTTTGGGACACAAAATTTATAAAATTGACCTGTTATGATTTATGTACACCTATAACTGAAATAAAATCTATTAAGAAAAAAAAAATTAAAGAAATCCAAACCTTGGAAGCATTGGAGGGCCTGTTGAGGGGACGATGTGGTAAGGAATTGTGGATGGCATCTTGCAGGTGTGTTTTCCACACTAGATGAAGCCATAGCACTGGCAGACACTGATTGCAGCCTAGTGAGACCTGGAGCAGAGGATCCAGCTAACACAGATTCCTGACCGCAGAAAATGAATTGATTAATTTGTGTAGATTTCAGCGGTTAATTATGTAGTAACTCGTTGTTCAGCCTGTATCACAGCTCACAGCAACACCAGATTCTTTTTTTTTTTTTTTGTCTTTTGCCTTATCTAGAGTCGCACCCGTGGCATATGGAGGTTCCCAGGCTAGGCGTCTAACAGGAGCTGTAGCCGCAGGCCTTCGCCACAGCCACAGCAATGCGGGATCCGAACCGCGTCTGCAACCTTCACCACAGTTCACGGCAACGCCGGATCCTTAACCCACTGAGCAAAGCCAGGGATCGAACCCGCAACCTCATGGTTCTTAGTTGGATTCGTTAACCACTGAGCCACGAAGGGAACTCCAACACCAGATTCTTAACCCACTTAATGAGGCCAGGGATCGAACCTGCGTCCTCATGGATACTAGTCAGATTTGTTGCCACTGAGCCACTATGGAAATTACTAACTTACATATTTTACTTGTGTAAGAGTTGTATGTTTTCTTGGTTTATGTTTTTTTTTTTTAATTTGTGTATTAATTTGAACGGTAAATACATATGTTTAGATGATCCAAATGTGGGAGAAAATGTACCATGAAAAGTGTTTTTAGCCCAGTTTACCAGTCTCCCAGTTTGCTGCTACAGAGACAGCCTTCGTTTTCAGTTTTTCATGTATCTTTCTGTAGAGTTCCTTTACATAGACAGATACATATGTCCTCCTTCCTGTATAGACAAAACTAACATAGTATTTATCCTCTCAATTTATCCTCTTTTTTCATTGTGAGATGTATGAAGAATTGTGTCTTTTTCTTGCTTGTATTAATCTCCTGAGGTACCTAAGTATTTGACCTGTTGATTCTAATCTTTCCCACCAAACCTTTCGTTGATTTACTTGTATCAACTCTAATTTCATTTTGACAGATACTTTATTTTGTTTTTTAATTTTTTTATTAAAGTATAGTTGATTTACAATTTTTTTTTTTCTTTTTCAGGCCGTACTGTGGCATATGGAAGTTCCTAGGCTAGGGGTCGAATCAGAGCTACAGCTTCCAGCCTATGCCATAGCCACAGTAACACCGGATCTGGGCCATATCTGTGACCTACACCACAGCTCATGGTAGTGGATCCTTAACCCAGTGAATGAGGTCAGGGATTGAACCCGCATCCTCATGGATCCTAGTCAGATTCATTACTGGTGAGCCATGATGGGAACTCCTGATTTACAGTGTTTGCCAGTTTCTGCTGTACAGTGAAGTGTCCCATCTATCTATTTATCATCTATCTATCTATCTGTCTGTCTATTTATCTATCTATCCATCTATCTATCTACATTCCTTTTCTTATATTATCTTCCATCCTAGCCTATCCCAAGAGATTGGTTATAGTTCCCTGTGCTATACAGCAGGACCTCATTGTTTATCCATTCTAAATGTAATAGTTTGTATCTGTTAACCCTGAATTCCCAGTCCAACCCACTCTTTCCACTCCCTCCCAACTTTGGCAACCACAGATCTTTTCTCCATGTCTGTGAGTCTGATTCTGTTTTGTAGATAGGTTCATTTGTACTATATTTTAGATTTTATGCTTAAGTGATGTCATATGGTATTTGTCTTTCTCTTTCTGACTTACTTCACTTAGTATGAGAGTCTCTAGCTGCATCAGCGTTGCTGTGAATGGCATTATTTCATTCTTTTTTATGGCTGAGTATTATGTACCATCGATTCTTATATTCCATGTACTCTTAATCCATTCATCTATTTAGGTTGTTTCCATGTCTTGGCTATTGTGAATAGTGCTGCAATGAGCATAGGGGTGCATGTATCCTTTTGAATTATAGTTTTGTCCAGATATATGCCTAGGAATGGAATTGCTGGACTATATGGTAGTTTTTATTTCGCTTTCAGAGAAACTGCCATACTGTTTTCCATAGTGACTGTACCAGTTTACATACCCACTAACGGTAAAGGAGGGTTCCCTTTTCTCCACACTCTCTCAAGCATTTGTTATTTCTAGACTTGTTAATGATGACCCTGTGACCTGTGTGAGGTGGTACCTCACTGTAGTTTTTATTTGCATTTCTCTAATAATTAGTGATTTTCATGTGCTTCCTGGCCATCTGTATTTGACAGATACTTTGATTAAAATGTTCTCCTTAACACAGACTCAAAACCTTTATAGATGTTTCACTGTTAGAGTGAATGCTCTGTATCACAAAATGCTAGAGGCTTGTGACTTTAAAGACATGTTTACTGGATTAGAGCCACATGGATGAATATTTCTAAGTTGGATGTTATCGTTAGCATGTATACCCTTTCTGTTTTTTCTGGCAATCCCTCTGCTTCTCGTTTTGCAGAGTGGTTATTGTTTGAAGGGTCTTATGGGCATGGGATTGGAAATATTGCAATAGGATACGGTGTTTTCAGTCTGTATAAGAATTTGTCTGTGTAAGAATTTGTGAAAATGTAGTTTTTTGAAGTGGATGTTTATGACCTGTTCCCATGATACTGTTGGGTAAATGAAGCTCTTAACATTTTCTGAAGTTCTAAAAAATTAAAACACTAGAAAACCTAACTCTTCTAATTGGTGAACGTGACTCTAGACCATTATAGTTTGTTAAAGCTTTTACTAACTTATTTACCTCCTAGTTGTTTTACTTGCATTATTAGAAGTATTGACTACCTCCAAGTTTCCTTTTCCTCTCATTCCCATTCTCTGGGTATCTGATTCCTTTTCCTAATTGTTGAAATTAGAATGGCTGAAAAAGAAAAGTTACCTGTAACTGTGATCCTAGTGGGATTTAAAATCCCTCATGACTAAATTCTTATCAAGTTTGTTTTTAAAGTGCAGATATTTCCTCCCCCTTTCTCTTTCATGCTTTCTTTATTCACAGTTGTGCTGCTGTGCACATCATTCAGAAATATATGAGGATAATGAGATTAGAGAAATCATCTATTAAAACCACTGCTAGCAGCTTTAGAAATTAGTGGCTGGTTAGAGACTGAGTTTGATTGAATTTGGGTACTGAGAATTTATTGCTGACTTTTAGTTATGCAAGCCATCATCTTTCCTCTGTCATAGGATAACTTTGATCTTGTTAAATGAAATTTGGAAGTAGTTTAGTTTTCATATGATCTATGTATTGATAACTACTTCATAATTTTTTTTTAGGGCCACACCTGCAGCATATGGAGGTTCCTAGGCTAGGGGTCAAAACGGAGCTGTGGACACTGGCCTATGCCACAGCCACAGCAACACCAGATCTGAGCTGCGTCTGTGACCTACACCACAGCTTATGGCAACATCAGATCCTTAACCCACTGAGAGAGGCCAGGGATTGAATCTGCATCCTCATGGATGCTAGTCAGGTTCGTTTCCACTGAGCCATGACAGGAACTCCGATAACTACTTCATAATTTAATGTTTTCTCTGTCACAGGGATTCTGTGGATGAAAATAAATTTCAGCCTTTATCCAACTGAGTTTAAGAAAATACTAAACTTAAAACTTTAGATTCCAAGAAGATATTTATTAATGTCCTCATTTTGTAAATATGTATGGTTTTCTTGAAAGATTCAGGGATGATGGAATTTTATAGTATTTTTGATTATGGTATTGTATTATTGTAATATAATGTTTTTAATGGGATCTCATAGTGTTCTCCAGAGAGCATGGGATTCATTACTGTTTCAAATTGTGCTTTCTCATTTTTTTTTTTAATGGCCCTACCTGCAGCACATGGAATTTCCTGGGCCAGGGGTTGAACCTGAGTTGCCTATGCCACAGCTGTGGCAATTTTGCATCCTTTAACCCACTTTGCTGGGTTGGGGATACAACGGGACCTCCTCAGTGGTCTGAGCCTTTTCAGTTGGATTCTTAACCCACTGCACCACAGCAGGAACTCTTGTGCTTTCTAATATGATAAGCCACTTATAAACTTAAGCAGGGAAAGATTATTCCTGGGTAACTTTGCATTTTAAGTAGCCTCAGTGTTAATATTAGGGCAAATAATTGAACGCATTTAGTTTTTTAATAATATCAATTTATGGAAATTTATCCATTTATTAAGTGATTATATAAACTACTTGAAATTAGTTTGATTGTTAGCTCAGTTACATAAATTTCCATAATGACTTCCACACAGTAGGGGTTTACTGTATCTTCTCTGGTTGCAAAGGACTGAAACCTAATTCAAATCAGCTTAGGCCAAAAGGGAATGTTTCCTGATGTGACTGAGAGAGAGGCAGATGAAGCTAAGCTTCAGAAATGAATGAGACAAGGGAGTTGGGTATCATCAGCAGGGCTCTTTTTTCAGCTCTTGCTTCTGCTTCAGTAAATTGGCTTCATTCTCTTAGGCCTAAATACTGCTGCTGGTAGAAAGGGACTTCAGTCAACTCTCATTCAGTTTCTAAATTTTTTTTTAATTTAAATAATGACTTTATTAAAATCCAAAGAAATACTTTTTGCTATGTAACAGGAAATTATCACACACATACAAACTTAACAGCACATTGAGTGGAAATTAGTTTAATTTATTGTAGCAGCCAATCTTATCCATATGACCCTAAATAATAGACTTTATTAATTGTACATATTTAGAAACCAAGAGAAACAAACTAAAGATTTTATTCACGGATGGTTTTGTCTTATTCGTATTATCAAATCACAGAGGCTTTATTTGTGTAATTACTGAGTTATCATTTGAAGATAATAAAAATTTCTTTTCTGAAATCTACCAGTTAGATCACAAAACTGATTGTTATAAAGATAGTACAATTTTGAACATTTTGAACATTTAGTATGTTCCAAACACTTTATTTTTTTTTTTCTTTAAGGCCACACCTGTGGCATATGGAAGTTCCCAGGCTAGGGGTCGAATTGGGGCTTCAGCTGCTGGCCTACACCACAGCTACAGCAAGGAACACCAGATCTGAGCTGCATCTGCAAACTAAACCCAACTCATGGCAATGCCAGATCCTTAACCTCACTGAGCGGGCAGTTTCTAAATTAAAAAAAAAAAAAAATCTGTAGACGTGAATAGCCTGTTATTGGCCCAGCTTGGATCACATGTCCCTCCCTCCCCATTGGCCAAACAACTGTGGCCTAGAGAGTTAGGAAGGATATTCAAGAAGGTGCCAGTTCATATCATAGCTACAAAATTCCAGAGATGAGATAGGAACACTTTCTAGTAGGTGGTGGGATGAGGGGATAGGGGAGATGAAGAAACGGGACAGTGAACATAATACCTTTTGATAATACCTTTTGAAATGGGAAAGGAAGGGAAAGGTCCAGAGGATGCGTCGTTTAGATTTGCTTTAGCAGGAGTTGATAGGAGAACATTTGGGGTATGTGTTAGGGTTCTCCAGAGAAGCAGAATCAGTAGCATAATATATATATAAATTTAAAGTCCTTACATCTGCAAGGTGAGTCACCAAGCTGGAGACCCAGGAGAGATGATGATTTAGTTCCAGTATGAAGGGCCAGCAGGGTTGACCCAGGAAGAGCCAGTATTTCTCCTTGAGCTGGAAAATAGAAAAAAACCTGATATTCCTGTTTGAAGACAGTCAAGCAGGAGGAATTCTCTTTTACTTGGGGTAGGGGTAGCCCTTTTGTTTTATTTCAGATTTCCACCCACATTAAGGAGAGCAATCTACTTTACTCAGTCTGCTGATTTGCATGTTAATCTCATTCAGAAGCATCTTCATGGAAATACTACTCAATTTTTTTAATGGCAGTATGTTCCTGGCCAGGGATTGAATCTGAGCTGCAGCTGTGGCAATACCAGATCCTTTAACCCACTGTGCTGGGCTGGAGATTGAACCCATGCCTCCACAGTGACCTGAGCTGCTGCAATCGGATTCTTAACCCACTGTGCTGTAGTGGGAATTCCCCAGAATAATTTTTGACCAAATTTCTGGGTTCCCCCAGCACAATGAAGTTGACACATGAAATGAACCATCATAAAGTAGTACATGCCAGAATATGGGGTCAGCTGTGTCTGTGCTTCATAGTTCTAATATAGAGCAAGTTAAAATTATACCGATAAGCATTAGATATGTAAATTGGCAAACCTGTTTTTTCTTCATGTTTCTTATTCTTATCATAGCCAAAATGCACATAACCCTTCATCATTCTGTAAAATGGGAAGATATTTAGAATATGAAATGGGGTATATAAACAACCCATCTTATGATAAATTAAGCTGGTGTCTTCTGGCCTAAAAAACTGCTTAAAGACTATCTATATAGATATAAGGTCTTAAATCTTCAAAAATACATTTGTTGAGTTAAAGGTGTAGCTGAAAATTTATTTGAATGTTTGGTATAATTGGGGAATATTTCATTACCTGAAAAATTAAAGCCAGCTTTACCATTAGAAGCAAAGAGTAACTGTTGGATGAGAATTCTGTGTATTAACTTTGTATTTGGTTTTCAGAAAAAAGTCTTTTCTGTTTTATTATATTCAATGAGTGGAATCTGTTTTGAAATCATTTACCTTTTTCTTAATGGGCTGATCAATCTTGTCCCTTTAGGACACTCTTGACAAAGCTTCATACTGAACCATCAGGCATAAGAGAAATAATTATAGAGTCTAGTGCCAACATCAGAAAGCAGGACAAAGAAGGGTGGGTGTGGAGTTAACACACAGTAAATTGAGAACTAGCACAACCGGAACCAGTATTTATTCCATTTTTTGGTTCAGGATTCCTGAATCATGTAGATAGTATCAATTGAAAGCTGAAAAATTTGAGGGTAGGTCATAGTTAAGATTTCACAAACTTTTCATTCTTCTCAGCCCAGGCTGACTCAAGTTTCTTTTCATCATCTTGTATGCTAGTGATAACCAAGCAGGTAGCCCTTTGAAGGTAACAACTATCTACAGAGATTTGGGTCTCATCTAGTCAAAGGCTGTAAAAACCTAAGCCTAACCAGGAAACCTCCCCAAGGTAACTCCAGGTAAGCTTCCAAGCTTATTGCCCTAGGGATTTCATTTATATTCTTCTGAGCTCTTAGCTCCAGTTTTCTATCCACATGGAGTTTTTTATTTTTATTTTTAATTTTTAAATTTTTTTTTTTTTTTTGCTTTTTAGGGCCACACCTGCAGCATATGGGAGTTCCCAGGCTAGGGGTCCAGTTGGAGCTACAGCTGCCAGTCTACATCCCAATCACAGCAATGCCAGATTGTCAACCTACTGAGTGAGACCAGGGATTGAACCTGCATCCTCATGGATACCGGTGGGATTTGTTTCCACTGAGTCACAAGGGGAACTCCCACATGGTGTTCCATTTATTGTATCTGTCTTATTTTTGTGTCACTGTCAGCCTTCCTCCAGCCACCATCCCTCCCTTTGTCGTGACCTTGATGACATTTATTCTAGGTTTTGATGACACAACAAAACAGGCAAATCCAGTGTTCTCGTGGAGTTCATCTTTTAAAGGGGAAAGAAAAATAAACATTACTATATTAGGGGATGATAAATACTAAAAGAAAAGTGGGGTATTTTAAAGAAATAAAGTAATGAGGGTGCTGTTTTACATAGGTAAGATAAGGCTGATGGAATATTGGCAGTATAATGTCAAAACCTCTAAGTGCTGGAGTTCCCTTCGTGGCTCAGTGGTTAACGAATCCGACTAGGAACCATGAGGTTGCGGGTTCGATCCCTGACCTTGCTCAGTGGGTTAAGGATCCAGCGTTGCCGTGAGCTGTGGCGAAGGTTGCAGACGTGGCTCGGATCTCGCGTTGCTGTGACTGTGGCGAAGGCTGGCGGCTACAGCGCCTGTTAGACCCCTAGCCTGGGAACCTCCATATGCCACGGGTGCAGCTCTACATAAAGGCAAAAAGACAAAAAAAACAAAAAACAAACAAACAAACAAAAAACCCATTAGTGTTGATTATGCATTTGTATAATGAGCAGTTCATCTTGGTGTCCTAAGCACCCATGAGCTGGGCTAGGAAAATTGGATATTGCTGCAATAACTCAAATATTATCCTGAGGACAATTCCTTGAGTACTGTCAGTCTTTAATATTTCTTGTTATAAATGCTGCCAGTGTTGAATAATAAATGAATCTATAAGGTAATAGACCAGACAGTGCTTTTGACATGCATTATAAACTCATCATCTTTTTCCAGAGACTATTGATCCTCCTGTATTCACCATCTCTGTTAATGGTGCACCACCATATTCATCCTGTTGCTTATGCCATTCGTTTGCTTTCCCCTCATTCAGGATGGATTTAAGTAACTGCTTGTGTTAGGCACTGAGAATCTAAGGCAGAAACTAGGGTGAGGTAAGTGAGGTGCTTACCTTAGGTGTAAAAAGAATGTGTCAAAGAAAACCTTAGTAATCATGGTAAATATTATTTTAATACAATATCAAAAATCAATGTATGCAAAAAAAATCCATGATAAATGAAATTTCAAATTTTAAATAAAGAAGGGATTCGATTTGCCTTGGCATGAACCCAAAAGTGAGTGCCTCACTTTCTTCATCTTATTTCTGGCCCTGCTGACCATATAAGGGGAATAAGCCATAATGTATGCGCACAGTGAGTTTACCAGTAGAGGGAGAGAGACATGTGAATAAGTAAGTACAAAAATAAAAAGGATAAAAAATAAAAGGGATAAAAAAAGGGGTTCACAGAGGACATTTCTATAAGGGGTATATAGGAATTAGGAAAGAATTAGAGTCATCCTAGATGTTTGTTCTTCCTTACTTTTACCAAGTTGTGGCCTCTTTTCAAAATCTCTCTTGAATATATCCTTTACTTTTCTCTAAACCCATCATTAACCCTATCTCCTTACCTCCTTTCTCTTACGGATTACTTCTAACTGGCCTACTGCCAGAAAGTCTTTGTTAAAACACAGATTATTGTGACCCTCTCCTATTTAAAATCCTTTAATAATTATCAGCTACTTATATTATAAAAGGCTGGCATCCAAAGCATTTAATGATCTGAGCTCTGCCTTTATCTTGGCATTCTCCATGAATTTAGACTTATCAAACTCTGTATGGTTCTCCAAATGGCCTTGCATATGCCATTTCCTCTTGGAAAGCTCTTGCTTCTCTTCTCCCAGCTAAATTCTGTTCGTACCTTAGTACTCAGAACAGACATTGCCTTCCCAGGGTCTGTGGTTTACTTGTATATATCTTTGGTGCCTAACACATAGAAGCAGTTAATGTTTGTAAAATATCTAGATCAGCCTTGGTGAGAAAGAGTCCATACTTTTGTGCCCATGCACAAAGCCTCCTTCCTTGGCAGCATGTTCACTGTGTAAATATCAAAAGTGGCCAAGGACAGAGGCTCTCTGACATTCATTGGATGAGTCATCTTTTCCTCCTTGTTGCTGAGTTCTTGCTCTGCCACAGATGCTCATTTGAGTATTTACACTTTGTATCTACTCCTGTAGAGTCATCTGTATAGACTTCTTTGTGTCTGGTCATCCATTACTACTCCTTCCAGGTTCCATATCAGTTAGCAGAGCTATTAGCCACTGCCCAATAATTTATACATATCCTTACCTTAAAACACTTCTCTGTCATACAGAGATAATGAAGCTCTGCCTGATGGAATTTCCTTTCATCACTGCTCTTTAGTGCTACTCAAAATGACCATGTGAAGGACTTTTTTGTTTTGTTGTTAGTCATCATGATCCTTTTGTGAAATATTAAACCACCCACTTGACTATTGCAATAATGTAAAATTGTCGTAAATGTTTTCAAATGTTTTTGTACTTGTGTATATATATTGTTGTGTGATAAATAAAATGGTTTGTGAACTAGCTTTAGTCTGTGGATCACATTTTCAGTAATACTGTGGTAGTTCACTCCTGCATGGGGCTGCAGGGTGAGAGCAAATTTATCTTGCTCCAGCATATCGAGCTGATCCATCCATGAGCTATATGTCTTTTTGCAGGAACATCTCTTTGAGAGTTGTACAAATCTTTGTTATTTCATCTGGCTACATTATTGCTTCTGATTTATTATCTGGAAGAAGGCAAGGGGGAAGTGATATTAGGGGCTTTCTTTGTCCCTTTCTATTATAATGACTCTAATTTCATAGG
The DNA here is from genome assembly GCA_004024745.2 of Catagonus wagneri. NCBI lineage: Eukaryota > Metazoa > Chordata > Mammalia > Artiodactyla > Tayassuidae > Catagonus > Catagonus wagneri. Next base: position 11,150,490 of record PVHT021183619.1, on the reverse strand, counting down.
TCAGAGAACCAATGTTTGGGTTCTGACTGCTAATAAATATGTCCATCCCAATTTTATGTACTCAGGGACCAGGTACATAACCAGATGGTGAGTCTGAAGACCCATTGGGACAATTGTGAGATGGTCTTGGGCCAGAACTCCATTTATTATCTGGCCTCTATATGTTCCCACTCCAATTTGGTGGCCATAAAGTTATTTTGGGTACCCTGGTTTCAGTGTTAGTCTAGACCTTATATATAACAGTCCAAGGTTGGGATGGGTATTACTCTTTCACCAGTGTTGAGCTACTCTGGTAAATGGCAGCACATCCCTTTGGAACAAACATTGACTTTTCCTCCTTAAGAAGATTCAGCGTCCTGTTACATTGATGGGTTTTATGTCTCTGAACTGGCTTAGGTTTGGAAACTTCACATAAATCTTCTCTCCAGTCTTCTCTTAGTCTTCTTTTGGCCATAAAAGTGAAAAAATAGTATTATTTGCTACTTGTTATGGGTTGAATTGTGTCCCTTAAAAAGTCATATCTTGAAGTACTAAACTCTAGTACTTCAGTATGTGACCTTATTTGAAAATAAGGTCATGGAAGACGTAATTCATTAAGATCAGGCCGTACTGTAGTAGGTTGGGCCCCAGTCCAAGGTGGTTGGTTTTTATGAAAAGGAGAAATTTGAGGAGTTCCCGTCGTGGCTCAGTGGTTAATGAACCCGACTAGGAACCATGAGGTTGCGGGTTTGATCCCTGACCTTGCTCAGCGGGTTAAGGATCCAGCGTTGCCGTGAGCCATGGTGTAGGTTGCAGATGCGGCTCGGATCCCGCGTTGCTGTGGCTGTAGCAAAGGTCAGCAGCTACAGCTCCTGTTAGACCCCTAACCTGGGAACCTCCATATGCTGTGAGTGCGACCCTAGATAAGGCAAAAAGACAAAAAAAAAAAAAGAAGAAATTTGAACATGGAAAACACATAAAGAGGAATGCCAAGTGAAGATGAAGATAGAGATCAGAGTGATGTTTCTACAAGCCAGTGAATGCTAAAGATTGCCAGCAAACCATCTGAAGATAGGAGAAAGGAATGAACAGCTCGTTAGAGCCCTGCTGACGCCTAGATCTCAGACTCTAGCCTCCAGAACTATGAGACAATAGATTTCTGTTAAGTCACTCAGTTTATGGTGCTTTGTTATGGTAGCCCTAGCAAATGAATATGTACCAGTCTCTTTTGACCCTGGAAAGAAAAATGGCTAATTATTTATTAGCCACAATCACAGGTCCTTGCAGTTCAAGGTTCTTTGGTTACTGCTCTGACCTTACTGTTTTTATGGCAAATACATTCAACTTGCTTTTGATGGTTATATGGTACCTCTGGTGTCTGCTCTTTTGGAGTCTTATCATTCCCATTCCCATCCCATCACTGTTTTAGAACCTCCTTAAGTTTTTCTTGCCAAAAGTTATATTTTGAGTCATAGGAGAGTGCCTCCATGTTAATACACCTTCTTCTCTCTAGTATTCCTCCCCATGTCTCAACACCCTCAAGATACACTTCCATATGCCCCAATTCTTGATGGCACGTATCAGACAGGCTCAGCAGCTTTTTGGGTGAATAAGCTATTTCTTCTCATAGCAGAGACTGTACTTCACAACTGGAGCAATTATGAGTAAGATCTGACCGTAGTTACTGGTCTAGAGGTAATGAGGGGAGGCAGGGCAGATCTTAAAGGAGGACATCTCCAAGTAAGGCTTTCACAAAGTCTCCAAGCAATTAGAGGCTCCTTTCCTTTATGAAAGGGAATGGAGTGGATCTTTTCAGCCCAGAGAGTTTAGCAGAATATGAGTGTTTAAGGTTCTTAATGAATCCATTATCACTATCCCCTGTTTCACTGTCCTACTCTTTTCCTGCTAGAGCCCTGATTACAGTATGAGAGATCTGCTGGGGCAGTATGTTTAGTCTTCTTTGTAGCTCAGCTACTAAGTCAGATTTTTGACCTGGTTTTCATTACAGACTGCTCTCTGAGTACAGGAGAAAAGGTTTATATTAAATGCTGATTTTTACAGCATTCTGTTTTTTACAAAATGTGTGCCCTGCATTTTGATACATGGCTTATTAACCCAGTCTGCCAATCTCATTCTTCAAAGCTTCTAGAGCAGTTAACAAATACTAGCTCCAAAGTCTTAGAGTTATGATCACCCCCATATCTTTCAAGCATTAGAACTGTTGTATAAGCTTGTAATTTCTCCTTCCTCCTGTACCGGTCTACCTCAGGTAAAATTTTTGGTTGTTGTTCTGCTTTGACATCTTGTGCGTTATCATCACTCATAAGCCATTAGGAATTGGATCCTTGATGCCTCCTGACCAAGTGCTACAATTCCTAAAATCCCTTTCTGAGTGTCTGTTTTCTATCACCATTTCTATTACCAACAGTCTTTTTTTTTTTTTTTTTGGATACACCTGAGGCACTTTGAAGTTCCTGGGCCAGGGATCAAACCCACGCCGCAGTTGTAACCTGCGCCACAGCTGTTGCAACCCTGGATTCCCCTGTGCCATAGTGGGAACTTTGATATTTCCTAATTTTAAAGTATTCTGTTCCTGCTTCTCTTTGATTTCATCATTATTTTATCATCAGCTAGATTGAGGAAATGAAATTAATTTTTCACTTGAAAAATTAATTTTCCGAAGGAACATTTCAAGGCAAAGCATATAAGGTAAAATATCAATTAATAATTTTATAGTTGAAATTTTTGGGAAAGAGAGGCAAGTTAGAGAAGGAATATAAAAGAGTATGATAGGAACACAATACTTATTGGGGAGTTCCCACTGTGGTGCAGTGGAAATGAATCTGACTAGGAACCATGAGATTGTGGGTTTGATCCCTGGCATTGCTCAGTGAGTTTACGATCTGGCATTGCTGTGAGTTGTGGTGTAGGTTGCAGACATGGCTCAGATCTGGCGTTGCTACGGCTCTGGCGTAGGCCGGCAGCAACAGCTCCGATTAGACCCCTGGCCTGGGAACCTCCATGTGCCTCAGGTGCAGTCCTAAAAAGAAAAACAACAACAAAAAAACTGAATAGAGTTATGCAAAAAATAAGTGTCAGAGAAAAAAGTTTATATCAACATTTCATTTGGATAATATATGTAGCTGGATAATAATAACTGGCGAATTGCTGGAACAATTAATAAAGTAGTCATTTGGTGTCACAAAGAGAACAATAAATTGAACTGTGGAAGACAAAAAAGGTTAATTACAAACAAATCATGCCAAGTAATTTAATTTCTTTTTTTATATCCAAGCAAGTTAAATCAGTAAACAAAAACCTGATGAGCTTAAGGTATATAGAATGTTAAATATTCTTTTTTTATGGATACATTAGGTTATCTAATGTGTAGACATGTGTATTGTATAGGTTGCCACATTAAATGCCTTTTTTAAAAAACAGCTTTTTTGAAATATAATTCTCATACCAAAGTTCAGTCATTTTTAAAGTATACCATTCATATTTTTTAAAAAACATATTTGTAGTTGTGAAACTGTTTTCACAATATTATTTAAGAATATTTTCCTCACCTTGAAAAGAAACCCTTTCACTTTTAGGTAGTCATATTCTCATTAGTCCCATCACTCCAGCCACTAACCTATTTTCTGTCTCCATGGATTTGTGTATTCTGGACATTTTATATAAATGGAATCATACTGTATAAGGTCTTTTATGACTGTCCTCTTTTACTTAGGATGTATTTTCAGAGCTCATTCATGTTATTGCATATAGCAGTACCCCATACCTTTTTATTGCCAAATAATATTCCATTGTAATTTTTTTTTTTACCAGTTACAAAATACTTAAAACTTGCTTATATCTTTGTGTTTGAGATGGAAGGTAACAAAATTTAGCTCAATTTTATGTGAATAGGAGAATTCTACACTTTTTTTCAAAGAGTGTGTCATTGTTGCCTCAATTATCTAACAGGGAAAACAGTCACTGTATATATGCATCTGTTGTTACCCAATTGTGATTTAGAATGAGAAGCATAGAGGAAGGAGAAGAGAAGGAAAGAGAGAGAGAGAAAAGGGGAATTAAGATATTGGAAGAAAGAAAAAGTCAAAGTGAAGGGAATCTTTCAGTAGAGACTGGGTGATTGTGCTTTAGGGATGCTCTAAGAAATTGCTGTGGTGGGTAAGAGGTTGACATCGGCTCCTTAACAACTTGAAGAATTGGTAAACCTGTTTAATCATATCTTAAGTAATTTGATAATGTTTACTGTATTATTTGAGAATTAGCACAGATTTTGTCCTTAGCCTAGTAGATAACAAGATAAGTAAAATTCTCAGGAATTTAATGATTCTGTATTGAATTGCAAAATTTTCATTTCTATCCTCTCTCAAATATATTCTTCTTAAAAATGAAAGGGATATCATTCTGATTTTAACTCTCAGGGTTATAATTCATGCTACATTCCTACCTAGAATGCTAGGTGATCAATGCCAGGAGGCACCCCTTTTTTTTTTATCATTTTAGGGCCACACCCGCAGCACATGGCAGTTCCCAGGCTAGGGGTTGAAGTGGAGCTGTAGCCTCCTGCCTATGCCGCAGCCACAGCAACACCAGATCCCAGCCTCATCTGTGACCTTCACAGCAATGCTGGATCCTTAACCCACTGTTCGAGGCCAGGGATCAAACCTGTGTCCTCATGGATGCTAGTCGGGTTCATTACCACTGAGCCACAATGGGAACTCCAGGGGTCCCTTGTTAATCAGAACTTTAAAGGAACCATAACCTTGTAAACACACCACAGCATTCTCTCTTAAGTCCTTTCAGGTCTAAAATTTTATGATTTGCTACCATGTTGTTTATTGTTACTCTTCTGGGTGAGATGTAAGGCTAATACCCTACTAGCTAAAAAAGGTTTATGGCAGAACAGTCAGGTTTTTAAAAGTTTTAAAAAAGAATTTATATTAATATTCTTGAAAAGATAATATTGCTAGGTGGCACCAAGAGCAAAATGTAATTTACCTTCTCCCCCCTTGTTAAAACTAAAGTGTGATTTTAAAAGAAGATAACTAAAACTAAACAGAGACACAATAAGGAACACCATTTTAAATCCTATAACTTTTTTTTCTCTTAATGGATTTTATTTCAATTATAGGTGTGCATAAATCATCACAAGTCAATTTTACAGATTTTGTATCCCAAACCCCCAGTGCACCCCCACACCCCCCAGATTGTCTTATTTGAAAAACCAAGGTTTTCCAAAGTCTGTGAGTCATTTTCTGTTCTGTAAGAAGGTTCATTGTGTCTTTTTAGTTTCCATATGTAAGTGGTAGCATTGGGTGTTGCTGTCTAATTGTCTGACTGGTTTCACTTCGCATGATAATTTCTAAGTCCATCCATGTTGCTATAAATGTTGGTAATTCGTTCCTTTTAATGGCTGAGTAACATTCCATTGTGTGTATGTACCATATCCTCCCTATCCACTCTTCTGTGGATGGGCATTTAGGTTGTTTCCATGACCTGGCTATTGCATAGAGTGCTGCAATGAACACTGGAGTACAGGTGTCTTTTCGGGTCATGGTTTCTGCTGGATAGATGCCCAGGAGTGGGATTGCTGGATCAAATGGTAATTCTATTTTGAG
>PVHT021183619.1:11130117-11143878 GCA_004024745.2 Catagonus wagneri | reverse complement strand
TCTTTGCCTCCAGTCTATTTCCAATGCCTTGCATCATCTTCAGCATCAACAGTCTAAAGTCTCTTTCTGGGAGGCTGATAATCTCCTCATCACTGAGCTGTTTTTCTGGGCTTTTCTCTTTCTCCCTTATCTGAGTTAGAGTTTTCTGTCTTTTCATTTTTGTAGGTTTTTGGTGTGGTGACCTTTGTGCCAACAATAGAGTTGTAGCCTCTCTTAGTTCAGGTGTTTGCGTCCCCTGTGGCTAAAGCTGGTATGGAGGGGGTTTGCTGTAGGCTTCCTGATGGGAGGGAGTGATACCTGCTCACTGGTAGGTGGGGTTGATTCCTCTCCCTCTGATGGATGGGGCTTTGTCTCTGGATGAGATTAGAGGCTGACTGTGTGCCTGAGGGGTCTTTAGGCAGCCTGTTTATTGATGGGTGGGGCTGCGATCCCACCTGAATTGTTGTTTGGCGTGGGGCTTCTCAGCGCTGATGGGAGGGACCAGATTTTCCCAGAAATGGCCACCTCCAGAGAAATGCAGGCTGCTGAATGTCCCCGAGAGCTTCACCTCCAATGCCCTCCCCCACAAGAAAGCACATTGACCCCTGTTTTCCCAGGAGATCCTCCAGGAATTGCAGTCAGGTTCCACCCAGAATTCTCTGGAGACTGCCTTGCCCTGGGACGCAGTGCACGTGAAAGTCTGTGTGTGCCTTTCAAGAGTGGGGTCCCTGTTTCCCCCAGTCCTGTGGAGCTCCTGCACACAAGCCCCACTGGCCTTCAATGCCAGATGCTCCGGGGGCTCTTTCTCCCTGTGCCTGATCCCCAGGCGTGGGGATTTGACGTGAGGCTCAGAACTCTCAGTCCTGTAGCTGAGTCTCTGTGATGCAGTTACTTTCCAGTCTGTGGGGCTTCCCACCCGGGAGGTATGGGGTTGCTTCTATCGCGTAATAGCCCCTCCTACCTCTTTATGTGGTCTCCGCTGTGTCTTCTGGAGCAGAGTATCTTTTTTGGAAGTTTACAGTCCATTTGCTTGAAGGTTGAAGGTTGCTCGGCATTTGGTTGTATTTTTGCTGTTATTTGGGAGAGAAGTTGATCTCCAGTCCTTCTATTCCGCCATCTTAATCCAATCTCCTCCTCGTGACCTTTCAATCCTATCACTTTCTATTCAGCTTGTCTTGGGAAGAGAAAAGTGATGTAGCCAAAAATATTGCCTCTGTACACCGTCATCAATTAAGTCTCAGAGACAGAGTTTTGGGGAAGAGAAAGAACGGCTTTATTACTTTGCCAGGCAAAGGAGGACACAGCAGGCTAGTGCCTCAAAACTATGTCCTGTCCTGGGAGGGGATCTCAAGGAATTTTATAGCAAGGGGTTTAGCTTAGAAGATAGGGTTATTGATTAGGTTGTCTGTATTATTCTTCATCCATAGATCATTTCAGATTCGTCAAATCCAGCATCAGTGGGTCCGGTGATGGTTTCTGGTTGTCTTCAGGGTTATCGTCCCTTGATCTTCTCTCTGGAATGAAGATAGCTTACAGGGGAGGGGTGTCAAGAAGTCTTTCAATGACAAAAGAAAACACTAAGTGTAATATTATTCTATCTAGAAAATAACCATTAGTTAAAAAAAATAGGGCAACTAAGCAAAGAAGAGATCATTTCGAAGAGCCAGACACTAGGTGTAATATAACTCTAGAAAGTATTAGTAATAGGTTAGTGGGCCAAGGTGGGAGATAACATAATGGGGACTGTATTAACTAGTTTTTAGCTGTAACAATATTTCCTAATTGTTAACTCTTGAGTGAGCCTTTTGAGACTGAGGGGAGGCTAAAAGAAAGGTCTTTTACTTCAAAACACCAAAGATTTAGGGTCTGGTACGTGGTTTTAGTATCCTTCTCTGCTGATGCTGCTAAGGGTGTACCAAATGCTACTTACGAAGAACATGTTACACTTCTCTGTGAAGCAACTGGAACAGCAAGTGACAACATTTAGAGAACACAGATGGTTCAGTATTTCTTCTCTTAATTGTTGAAAATTCTACCATAGGGCTGCCATCACTGGTCTTATCATACTGTTAGATGTTTCTGAGTTCATGCTTTTGATGTTAGTAGCTACCGAGAATAAGCATGGCATATTTAGGGAACATCAAGTACTTCTGATTGCTATAGCACAGGCAGCATGGGGCTGGAGAGAGAATAGGGGCTTTGGGGAGGAGAATAGTAGCCTGGGGAGGTGGGAGCAGCAGTAAGCCTAGAGAAAATGTTAGGCCTAGGGGAAATTAAATACAGAACTGATGGTGCTTAAAAAGACCATCAGTGACTTCCTCTGACACATTCAAGTGCCCATTATTTAGCTTAGCATAGAAGCACCCCTCCACCCCTGCCAGATAATTCCCACTCCTGTAAACCTTTTATTGTAGCTATCATCACGTTTCCTCTTCCCTAAAAATGCCTTGCATTTTCTTGCTTTTATACCTGTTTTTATGTTGTATTCTCTCCTGGATATTTGACTGTACCCTTCAGTCTGTGTCTGTAAGCTCTGACTTCGGTCAATATTAGCTTCTTTCCTTGTGCTCCATAGCACCTTCTGGATATCTTGTTATAATATGACACAATCCCTTGTGCTTATTGTTTACCTATCTTTTTTTTTTTTTACCCTAGACTTTACTTTCACGAAAGACAGAGACTATGTTTTATTTATTGTTATATTTTACACTCCTTGCAGTCTTTGTGACCTACAATAAATATTGAATGGAAGACAGAGATAGAATAGTGAAATATATGAAGGAGAAAGTACAAAAATGTGTTATTTTAAAAAACAGTAGTACCACATTTTTATTGGATTTTACTTTGAATTCAGTACTGCTTAACAATGTAAAGAAATATAATTCTACAGATATTATTAATCAACTCTTAAGACTAGAGAGAGTTGTGAAAATGTGTGCTGCCTGTCCCAGAGGCAGTCTGAAGTAGAGGGAAAGAAAATGAGAGGATTGGAGTTCCTGTTGTGGTGCAGTGGAAACGAATCCAACAGGGAACCCTGAGGTTGTGGGTTTGATCCCTGGCCTCGCTCAGTGGGTTAAGGATCTGGCGTTGCCATGAGCTGTGGTGTAGGTCGTAGACGCGGCTCAGATCTGGCGTTGCTGTGGCTCAGTAACAGCTCAGCCAGCAGCAACAGCTCCGATTAGACCCCTATCCTGGGAACCTCCATATGCCGCAGTGCGGCCCTAAAAGGATAAAAGAAAAAAAGAAAAGAAAAGAAAATGAGAGGATTCTAGCCCAGTTTTTTGAATCCATTGACCAAAAAAAAAAAACAAAAAAACCGATCCAGCAGATAATGGGTTATGTTAGATATGAAGTGAATGATTTGATTATCATTTGTAATTTTAGTCAGCTCTCCCTTGAAAAATATCTTAAGCACAAATTTCTGCTCATTGTGCATTACTTCTCTGGAAAGACTTTGTTTGGACAAAAGTCACAAAGAGGGTAATGTGGTATTAGAATTAATTTTCAGTAACAGAAAGGTTTAATAATGAGAATATAGTGATAATCATAACTGAATTATTCACTTGAGTTCCTTTCCCTTCTTTCTTAATCCTGTTCTACCTCATTTCTAAATGCCTGGGTTGATGCCTTCATGAATGAGAACCAGACTTGGTTAATACCAGTCTACAAATGTATTCTTGGAACTGTTCCTTCCAGTTTCAGTCTCTGATCCTCAAACTTGGGTGTATGCCATAATCATAGAATTCCTGATAGGAAAATATGAATGCCTGGACTATTTCTGAGAATTTCTGAGTGTGGCCAGAACACCTCAATTTTTAACATATACTGTAATTTGGAGTTCCCATCGTGGCGCAGTGGAGACGAATCTGACTAGGAACCATGAGGTTGTGGGTTCCATCCCCGCCCTTGCTCGGTGGGTTGGGGATCTGGCATTGCCGTGAGTTGTGGTGTAGGTCGCAGACGTGGCTCGGATCCTATGTTTCTATGGCTGTGGCGTAGGCTAGCAGCAACAGCTCCGATTAGACCTCTAGTCTGGGAACCTGCATATGCCGTGGGTACAGCTCTAAAAAGCAAAAAACAAAAAACATATACCATAATTTGAAACTCTGGTTTGAATCTTTTATGTTTAATGTATCCTTGAGATCAAATAACTGTGTATCACCTATTCGAGATTGACCTATTAATTTTTCTAACATCCATCAGAATGTGGATATCTAGGTGGTACTTAATGTGGGTTGAATTGTGTCGCCTCTCTAATTTGTGTGTTGAAGTTCTAAACCCCAGTACCTCAGAATGTGACTGTATTTGGGGATTGGCTCTTAAAGAGATTCTTATATTAAGGTTATTAGAATGGGCCCTAATACAATACGACTGGACTAGTGTCCTTATAAACAGATCAAGACGTTGACGTGCACAGAGTAGAGACCATATAAAGACATGGGAAGAAAACAGCCATCTGCAAGCCTAGGAGTGAGGCCTCAGAAGAAAACAAACCTGTTGAAATTTTGATTTCAGACTTCTAGCCTCTAGAATTGTGAGGAAATAGATTTCTGTTTTTTAAACCACTCAGTCAGTGACACTTTTGTTATGGTGGCCCTGGTAAACTAATACAGTACTAATTCTTGTTGTGTGTCTTCCATGTACGAGGCAATTCAAAGCACTTTATTGAACCTCATAAAATGTTGCTAGCTTTTGTGTGTGTGGAGGGAAAGAGGAAGAAAGATGTAGGTGAGGAACCCAGAGACATTTATGAATGCTCTGATATATCCTCTTCCCTGTTCCCCACAGACTTTAGAATTCATTTTTTATTACTCTCACTCAGCAGGAATCAGGTGGCATTCTTTTTTAAAATTAAAGTGTAGTTGATTTATAATGTTCTATTAATTTCTGATGTACAGCAAAGTAATTCATTAGGTTCTTTTGGGTCATATTTTAGATTCCACATAGAAGTGATATCATATGGTATTTGTCTTTCTCCTTCTGACTTCACCTAGTATGATAATCTCTAGTTGCATCCATGTTGCTGCAAATGGCATTATTTCATTATTTTTTATGGCTGAGTAGTATTCCATTGCATATATGTACCACATCTTCTTAATCTGTTCATCTGTCCATGGAAATTTAGGTTGTTTCTATATCTTGGATGTTGTGACTAGTGCTGCTATGAACATAGGGGTGAATGTACCTTTTTGAACTATAGTTTTGTTGGGATATATATGCCCAGGAGTGGAATTGCTAGATCATATGGCAACTCTGTTTTCAGTTTTTTTTTTCCTTTTTTGGCTGCCCTAGGGCACCTGGAGTTCCCAGGCCAGGAATCCTATCTGAGCCACAAGTTGTGACCTACACTGAAGATTTGGCAGTGCTAGATCCTTTAACCCACTGTGCCAGGCAGGGGAATTGAACCGCATCCTGGCACTGGAGAGAGGCCACAGGTCCCACTGTGTCACAGTAGGAACTCCTGTTTTCAGTTTTCTTGAGGAAACTTCCTATTGTTTTCCACAGTGGCTGCACCAACTTACATTCCAGGTAGCATTCTTTATTTTTTGGCTTTTTAGGGCTGTACTTGTGGCACATGGAGGTTCCCAGGCTAGGGGTCTAATTGGAGCTACAGCTGCCAGCCTATGCAACAGCCACAGAAACCCCAGATCTGAGCTGTGTCTGTGACCTACACCACAGCTCACGGCAACGCCGGATCCTTAATCCACTGAGTGAGGCCAGAGATCGAACCTACAACCTCATGGTTCCTAGTCGGATTCATTTCTGCTGCGTAATTATGGCAACTCCTCAGGTAGCATTCCTTTTTCTTTTTTGTCTTTTGTCGTTTTAGGGCTGCCCCCGCAGCATGTGGAGATTCCCAGGCTATTGGTCTCATTGGAGCTATAGCTTCCAGCCTACGCCACAGTCACAGCAACGCCAGATCCGAGCTGCGTCTACAATCTACACAACAGCTCACGGCAACGCCAGATTGTTAACCCACTGAGCGATGCCAGGGATCAAACCCACAACCTCATGATTCCTAGTCAGATTCATTAACTGCTGTGCCATGATTGGAACTCCTCTCAGGTAGCATTCTATGCTTACATCTTAATTAGACAAACTTCTGCTTGTTTCTCTGGGCCGTAGATATAAGTGGAATCAAACAAATTAAAATTATCTGACTGTAGATTGACGTTTAGGTGCCACATGTAACTTAATGCAGTTACAGGACATTTTTCCCCCCATGTGACTGAAGTCAGAGTGATTCCAGCAATTTTTTTTCCAATTTAAACTAGCAATGTGTTCTTTGGAATTACTGAGAATAGAAAGGAGGGGGGAAAAGGCCATTAGCTAATGTTAGTACGCGAACTCTGAAAATGATTGTTTTGATTTGAACCAACTTAATAGTTCTGAATCTGGATAATTATTAGAATTACTAGGAGAGCATTTTAAAACTGTAGTCCCAGATCCCACCACGTATCAACTGATTCAGAGTTTTCATGCATAGGGCCTTTGATTCTGTGTTTTACAAAAGCTCCCTTATGGTCTCTCATGCTCATCAAGGCTGGAATACAGAGGTCTGATGAATCTTAACTAGTGTGTGTAATGTGAAAGTTGGCACTCAAATAGGAAGGTAAGTGATGGTCCATCACTTAAGTATAAAGATTTGCTGAATCAGTTTTCAGAGTACAGTGTACTCTGTGCATGATTTAAAAATATTAATGTCTCAAGAGGTAAATGGAGTAAATGAAATAGAATTTTTGATTGAACTAAAGACTTTCAAGAGTAAATGATGGAAACCCAGCTCAAATGTGCGTAATCCTAAAGAGGCATGTATTAGTTTGTGACATGGAAAGGGCTAGGGTAACACCTCTAAAGCAGTGCGGTCCAACACAGTAGACACTAGCTATACATAGCTATTGATCACTTGAACTATAGCCAGATTTTCTGTAAGTGTGAAATATACCCTGGATTTTGAAGACTTGTTATGCGAAGAATGTACTCTGTTAACCATTTTTTATACCGAATACATGTTGACATGATAATATTTTAGACATTGGGTTAAATAAAGTATATTTTAAAAGTTAATTTTAGGGAGTTCCCGTTGTGGCTCAGTGGTTAACGAATCCGAGTAAGAACAATGAGGTTGTAGGTTCAATCCCTGGCCTTGCTCAGTGGGTTAAGGATCCGGCATTGCTGTGAGCCGTGGTGTAGGCTGAAGACGCTGCTCGGATCCCGCGTTGCTGTGGCTGTGGCTGTGGCGAAGGCCGGCAGCTACAGTTCCTGTTAGACCCCTAGCCTGGGAACCTCCATATGCCGCGGGAGCGGCCCTAGAAAAGGCAAAAAGACAAAAAAAAAGTTAATTTTACCTTTTACTTCTTTTTAATATGACTATACATCTGGCTCACATTATATTTCTGTTGAATAGATAGTACTGCTATTGGAAATGGGGTATCTGTCTCGAGGCCTTGGTCTTTCACCTCTGCTTCTTTCTGGGTGTCAGCCTCATTCATTCCAATTACAGAGGACTTGTAATTACAGGGCGAGAACAATGCTATTAGCAGCCCTGGGCTCTTACAAGATCTCCGCTAAAGGGGAAAAGGAAGCCCCCTACCAGATCCTGTTTTGAAAATCCTTGAGAAGAATTTCAGTTGCTATAGCTTGAGTCATGAACCAATCACTGTGGAATAGAATACTATTCTATTGGCTGCATCTGGGCCTGGTGTCCAACCCTCTGGCTGGGCCAGGGGACAATATAGAATTGTCAGTCATTATCAGAACCACATGGGTAACTTAGGGGAGGAATTTCCCTCTCTTTCCTAAGACAGTACTGATAGGTAACATTCATTGAGTGCTTACTATGTGGTAGGTGTTGTGTTAAGCATTTTTACATACATTATCTCATTTAATATGTATAACAGCTATTTTGAGGTAATCTGATGAGCATCTTAGATGTAATGAAACTTGAGCCCCAATATTCTGATTTTTCCAGTCTTAATAAATAGATGAGCATATGCACAATTATTCAAGCCAAATAACCCAGGAATCATCCCTGATTTGTTTCCTCCTTCCCCTTTCCTTCCATTCATTTATCTAAAATAGTTAACTCTTTTTTGCTATATCTGTTCTCACACAGCAGCCAGAATAATATTAAAAAAAAAAATAAAGCTTGAACAAATCAGAGAATTAAATCTAAATTTGTTCCCATAACTTGTAAGGCCCAGCATTATCTGGCCTCTGTTTAGCTTTCCAGCTTTATCCTGAGCTATATCTGTCCTCACTCACTGTGCTTGTTACATAGGTCTCCTTTAATGCCAAGGTCTTTTCTATCTCTGGCTTCCCTCTTCCTGGAATGCTTTTCTAGTTCTTTGAGTGGATAGCTCTTTCTTATCTTTTATATCTCAGTTTAAATATCACCTCCTCAGAGAGGCTTTATTATAAATATTCATAGAAAGTGGATCTACATTACTCTTTTACTATCTGGTCACACTCTTTTATAGCACTTTCTATAATCTACCCTTCTCTTGTTTATTTGTTTATCATCCGACTCCTACAGAGTATAAACTTCATTTTTTTTCTTTTTATGGCTGTACCTGCAGCATATGGAAGTTCTCAAGCTAGGGTTCGAATTGGAGCTAGAGCTGCTGGCCTACACCACAGCCACTTCAATGCCAGATCAAAGGTGCATCTGTGACCTGTGTCACTGCTGGTGGTAATGCCAGATCCTTAACCCACTGAGCAAGGCCAGGGATTGAACTTCCACCCTCACAGAAACTATTTCAGGTTCTTAACCCACCAAGCCACAGTGGGAACTCCTCCATTTTTGTGTAAACCTTTTCTATCTTAAATTCACTATTTCAACTCTGGGACCTGTCCAATATCTGGGAACATAATAAGTGTTCAATCACTAGTTGTTGAATATGTGAATGAAATTTTTTTATGGGTAAGAGAACTGAAGCTTAGAGATGGTAAATAACTGACTCATTTATTATGAAGGGATGGAAACAGGTTTCAAAACTAAGGAGATTGATTGCACAGTCCTCACCATTAATTGCTAAGCCATAAGAAGAGAATGTTGTAGACACACAAAACAGTAAATGTCTTTCTAAGAGCATAACGTAGTAGTAGAAAGCACTGGTCTTAGTATCAGAAGTTTTATGTTCATTTCTGGCTCTGCTGACAGGAGTGAGAAGACCCCATCCAGTCCACATGACTGAGGGTGGAGGAGAGATATTATTTAAACAGTAATTGGGAGCTGTACGAGAAGTAATGGAATAATTTGGGAGAGGAGTGAAGGCAAATAACAATTGTCCATCACAGGGTTCTAGTTTATTCCCACAGTACACTGAGAGACTACATATACCTTTCCTGTAGAGGCCATCTCTTTTGTCACTATCTTTTTGCAAATCACGTAAAGTTTTGAAATGTAATATTTTCTAAGGAATATTAAATTTGGAATGAAATTGTGGGGACAGCTGGCCTCAAGATAACTGCTAAATGTGAAGTCTCACAGTACAGACTGACAGTTGAGAGGATATGATAATATTTTCTACTTTAATAGAGGCAAAATCATGGATGGACTGGAAGATGGAGTTCTTTTCTCCCTTCTCAGTATAAATGACTCTCTCCATTCATTCCAGAATTTGGTGTTCCTCTTAGAAGTCATTTCTAAGAACATACATGTATTTTGTAACTTGTGATTTTTATCCAGAAAAAAAATTAGTGACTTTGTTATCAGCTTCCTGCCTTCATCAGCTACGTTCCTATCAGCTCAAAGATGATTTATTTTTCCAGAGGATAATTATACTTTAGAGGGGAAAACCTCATTCTTCAGAAATGAAACATATAGTCAGAGGGAGAAAGTTGTAGGTAATGGTGAAATTTTGGACTGGAATTTAAAGATTCAGCATTTCTTCTGATGAGAACTGATTTACTTATGCATTGAATTTATTCATTTGTCAGACATTAACTGAATATTTCCTTTTTTTTTAAATGAAAAATAAGGACCTAGAAGAGTAGAAAGTATAGAGGACCCAGGAGTCAGAAGACCAAGTTTCATATCCTGGTTGTGCCTCTTGGTAAATTGGTAACTTTTACCAATCATAGTCCTGGTAATTGTGATTTTGGCCGAGACAAGTAAACTTTATGGAGTCATGGGGTCCTCCTTGACTTTAAGGTGGGGATAATATAATCTGCTCTGCTTGTCTTTCAGGATTGTGGTAGGCTTGAAAGAGCCCCTCAGAATATAGCTATCCAAATAAGTGTGAAATACTTTTCTTTATTATGTGCATGGAACTGCTTCATGTAGAAGATTTAAAAAAAAAATCACTGTTCTTTTTACTATACTTTTTTATGGTTTACCGATCCATTTCCCAGAATCAGTTTTTAATAAGACTGTTTTTTAGGGCAGTTTTTTATCTGCAACAACACTGAGAGGGAGGTACAGATATTTACCATTTACCCCTTGCCCCACACATGCATAGCCTCCCCTGTTATCAACATCACACACCAGAATGGAATTTTTTTTTTTTTTTTACCATGAATGAACCTACATCAACACATCATAATCATGCAAAGTCCATAGCTTACCTCAGGGTTCACTCTTGGTATAGTATAGACTAAAGATTTGGAGAACTGTATGACATATATTCATCATTATAATATCATACAGGATATTTTCACTGCTCTAACAATCCTGCGCTTTGCCTATTCCTCAGCCCTGTGCTCCCTTATCCTCTGCCCCCCCCCCCCAGGAACCACTGATCTTTTTATTGTCCCCATTGTTTTGTCTTTTTCAAAACATCATATAGTTGGAATCATACAGTATGTATGTTTCACATTGGTTTCTTTCACTTAGTAATATGCACTTAAGGTCCCTTTGTGTCTTTTAGTGCCTTGATAGCTCATTTCTTTATAGTGTTGAATAATATGCATTGTCTGAATCTATCACAGTTTATTCACCTACTGAAGGATATCTTGGTTAATTCCAAGTTTTTGCAGTTATAAACAAAGCTGCTATAAACATTTGTGTATAGGTTTTTGTTTTGACATGTGTTTTTGGTTCCTTTGGGTAAATACCAAGAAGTGTGATTGCTGGATCTTATGGTAAGAGTATGTTTAGTTTTGTAAGGAACTACCGGACTATCTGCCAAACTGTATCTATTAAAGAAATTGAGGAGGTGGCATCAAGATGACAGAGGAGTAAGACGTGGTGCTTGCCTACTCCCACAGACACATCAAAAAAAGTCATCTACATGTGGAATGATTCACACAGAATACCTGCTGAACACTAGCAAAAGACCTGAAACCTCCCCAAAGGGCAAAAAATCCTCCACATAACTGGGTAGAACAAGAGAAAAAAAAGAGAAAAAAAGGGATCAGCATGGGATCAGCATTCCTGAGCAGGAGCTGTGAAAGAGGAAAGGAACCCACACCCTGGGAAGCCACCTAACTGATGGACAGATCAGCCAAGATGACGCGACCTTAAAGCTGCATAGGAAAGTGCAGCAGCTAGATTGAGGAGGGAAAAGCAGAGAAAGAGCCACAAAGTCCATCGATACCATCACCCCCAGACACCACAGTCTGAGATGCTCTGGCGGGGGCTGGGTGCTGAGATTTGGGCTCCAGAGTTCAGTTGTGGGGAGAGGACTAGAGTTGGTGGTGTGGAGGCAGCCTGAGGGAGCTAGGGAGCAGTGTGCCAAGGGCTGGGAAGTGAAGTACCACAGCTGAGAGTACATAGGAGGAGGTCTGGGCCCATAGGAGAAGCAAAGCACCATTGTTGAGGAGGGTGAGAGGAGGAGGAGGGGTCGGCCACCATAGAAATATCTTTTTCTGCGCATATGTGGACTCTTGTAGGACAGGTTATAGACAGGCCCCTCTTGCTTGGGCTACAGGTGACAGCACCTCTTGTACTGGCTA
This sequence comes from Catagonus wagneri, assembly GCA_004024745.2. Lineage (NCBI taxonomy): Eukaryota > Metazoa > Chordata > Mammalia > Artiodactyla > Tayassuidae > Catagonus > Catagonus wagneri. Next base: position 11,132,001 of record PVHT021183619.1, on the reverse strand, counting down.
TATGTGGTGACAGCTACTGTGTGGGCTAAGTGTGATAGAGCCCTTTTTGCTTGGTCTACAGGCAATGAGGGCAAACCATTGCAGTTACCTCTGATTCCAGAGGTGAGCGTTGCCCACCAACACTAGGGGTCCGTGAACAGGCACCACCTGCAGCCCCAGTCACCTCACAGGTCAGCACAGAGGAGGGCCATACAACTGAACACCACCTGTTGTTGCCCTCACTTGCCTGATAATGCACACAATCTGCTGCTGCGCCAAATGCTTTGGGAACTGCCTAAACCTGCATTAATCTCACTTACACTTCCCAGGGCTCTGCAACTAGGAGAAGCCTGTGCTACCTTCCTGTGGGTCCTTGCTACTGTCAAGGGCCCAGCAAACAGGCACTGGCTACTAGACCTACCCATTGCCACCATCTATCTGGAAGCATGTGCAGCACCCTATCAAGGGGATAATAGCCTGCACACATTGAGGAAGGAGACAACAAGCATCCAAATCCTCACACCAAAAACAAATAGTAAGGTCTCACAAAAAACCCAGGGGTGCTCATGCATATAAATAGCTCTCCAAGACTACCATAGTTGGTTTCCCTAAACTCACAGAATAAGAAAAATATAAGCAAAATGAAGAAGCTCAGGAACCATTCCCAGTTAAAAGAACAGTAGAATTCCCCTGAAGGAGCAAATAATGAAACAGACCTCTGCAGTCTAATAGACACTGAGTTCAAAAGGAGATAGTGAAAATACTGAAGGAATTAAAGGCAAATATGAAGGAATCAAGAGCAGATATAAAAAGCAATGCAGACCACTTTAGAAAGGACCCAGAAATTATAAGGAGGAGCCAAGAAGAATAAGAAAATTCATTTGCAGAGACGCAAACTGAGTTAAAGGCACTGAAGAACAGAATGAATAAGGCAGAAGAATGAATTAGTGACTTTTCTGTCTTAGCAGACAGAAAACCAAATGAAAAAACATGAAAGCAGCACAAGAGATCCATGGGCAATATAAAGCAGGCCAATCTATGCATAACGGGGATTCCAGAAGGAGAAGAAAAAGAGAAGGGGATTGAAAATGTATTTGAAGAAATTATGTCTGAAAACTTTCCAAATCTAAAGGAAACAGATATCAAGATAAAGGAATCCCAGAGGGCCTGAAACAAGTAGAATCCAAATAGGCCCACAGCAAGACATATTATAATAAAAATAGCAAAAGTTAGGATTCTAAAGGCAGCAAGAGAAACACAAAGTGTTAATTATAAGGGAACCCCCATAAGACTATCAGCTGATTTCTCTACAGAAACACTACAGGGCAGAAGAAAGTGGCAAGATATATTCAAAGTTCTAAAAGGGAAAACTTTGCAGCCTAGAATACTCTATGCAGCAAGAATGTAATTTAAAATAGAAGGAGAAATAAAGAATTTCTCCAACAAACAAAAACTAAGAGTACAGCAATACTAACTCCATTCTAAAAGAAATACTGAAAGGGCTCCTCTAAATAAAGAGGTAAAGATAGGATGGAGGAAATCACAATTGGAAAGTAATCACTTAAATAAGCCAGTATTCAGAACTAAAAGGAAAAAAAAAAAACCCACTGCAAAAGTAACAGTAAACAGAAGGAACAAGAAAAGGATAAACATGATGTTAAAAGAGGACATCAAAATCATTAAATGTGTGGAAGGAAAGTAAAGTCTAGACTTTTTTTTTTTAAGAATGTGTTTGGGGAGTTCCCGTCATGGCTCAGTGGTTAATGAATCCGACTAAGAACCATGAGGTTGTGGGTTTGATCCCTGGCCTTGCTTAGTGGGTTAAGGATCTGGCTGTTGCCGTGAGCTGTGGTGTAGGTTGCAGACGCGGCTCGGATCCCACGTTGTTGTGGCTGTGGCGAAGGC
>PVHT021183619.1:11068119-11130017 GCA_004024745.2 Catagonus wagneri | reverse complement strand
CTCATGAAAACTAAAAAGAGAAGGACACAAGCATAAATAAAAGGAAATCATCCAATCAAAAAAGAAAGGGACAAAGGAGAAACATAGAATCAACTGGAAAAGAAGGTTTAAAGTGGCAGTAAATAAGACTTATCAATAATTACCTTAAATGTCAGTGGACTGAATGCTGCAACCAAAAGATAGAGTGGAAGAGTGGATAAAACAAAAACAAAAACAAAAACAAAAACAAGAGCTTAAAATATGTTGCCTACCAGAGACTCACCTTAGGGAAGAAGACATAAAATGAAAGTGAGGGGATGGAAAAAGATATTTCATGCTAATGGAAAAGACAGGAAAGCAGGAGTTGCAATACCCATATCAAACAAAATAGACTTTAAAAGAAGGCCTTAAAGAAAGACAAGGACACTATTTAATGATAAAAGAATCCATTCAAGAAGAGGATATTACTCTCAATATATATGCTCCTAATTTAGGATCACCCAGATACATACAACAAATACTAGTAGACATAATAGGAGGAATTGATGGGAATACGATAATAGTAGGAGACTTTAACACCCTACTCATCAATGGACAGGTCCTCTATACAGAAAGTCACTAAGGCAGCAGAGATCCTAAGTGACACAATAGAAAAGTTAGACTTACTGATATTTTCAGGACATTACATCCAAAAAATCAGAATATATACATTATTTTCAAGTGCACATGGAACATCCTCAAGGATCGACCACATACTGGGGCACAAAGCTAATCTCAACAAATAAAAATTTTTTCATGTATCTTTGACCACAATGGCATGAAACTAAAAATGAGCCACAGGAAAAGAAGTGAGAAAAAACTGACTACATGGAGATTAAGCAACATGCTACTAAAAAAACCAGAGGGTCAATGAGGAAATCAAAAGGGAAATTAAAAAATACTTTGAAACAAATGATAATGAAAACACAATCATTCAAAATCTAGGGGATGCCACAAAAGCAGTGCTTAGAAGGAAGTTCATAGCAGTAGAGACCTTTCTCCAAAAAGAAGAAAAATCTGGAGTCCACAACTTACCTACCACCAAAAAGAATTAGAAAAAGAATGAATGCATGAAACCTAAAGTCAGCAGAAGGAAGGAAATCATAAAGATCGGAGAGGAAGTCAATAAAATAGAGATTCAAAAAACAATAGAAAAACATCAATAAAACCAAGGACTGGTTCTTTGAAAGGGTGAACAAAATTGACACACATCTGGCCAGACTCACCAAGAAGAGGAAACAACTCAAATAAATGAGAAATGAAAAAATAGAAATCTCAATGGATACTGCAGAAATACAAAATCTATAAGAGAATACTATGAATGACACTATACCAACAAATTTGATAACCTAGACGAAATGGACAACTTTCTAGAGACACACAGCCCACCAAAACTGAATCAAGAAGAAATAGATCAATTTAACAGACTGAACACTAGAAATGAAATTGAATATGTAATAAAAACACTCCTTACAAACAAAAGTCCAGGACCAGATGACTTCACAGTTGAATTCTACCAAACATACAAATAAGAGTTTATATCCATCCTTCTTAAACTTTTCCAAAAGATTGAAGAAGGAATAATCCCAAAGATATTCTTTGAAGCCACCATCACCCTAATACCTAAACCAGACAAAAATAATATGAAAAAAGAAAATTATAGGCTAATATCTTTGATGAATATAGATGCAAAAATTCTTAGCAGAATTTTAGCCAACCAAATCTAACAACGTATAAAAAGGATCATACACCTTGACCAAGTGGGATTCAATACAAGTTCACAAGGATGGTTCAACATATGCAAGTCAATCAGCATCATACACCTCATTAACAAAAGAAAAGTTAAAAACCACATGATCATCTCAATAGATGCAGAAAAAGATTTTGACAAAATTAAACATTGATTCATGATAAAAACTGTTGCCAAAGTGGGTATAGAGGGAATATAAACATAATAAAAGCCATTTTTGGCAAACCCACAGACAATATAATAATGGAGAAAAGCTGAAAGCCTTCCTGCAAAAATCTGGAACAAGACAAGTGTGCCCACCTTCACCACTTTTATTCAACATAGTATTGGAAGTCTTAGCCATAGCAATCTGACAAGCAAAAGAAATGAAATGTATCCAAATTGGGAGAGAAGAGGTAAAATTGTCACTGAATGCAGTCTATATATAGAAAACCCTAAGGACTCTATATAAGAATGACTTGAATTGCCAACAAATTCAGCAAAGTAGCAGGCTACAAGATTAACATTCAGAAATCAGTTGCATTTCTGTATACTGACAAATATTATTAGAAAAGGAATATAAAAATACAAAATGTTTTAAAATTGCACCCTCAAAAATTAAATACCAAGCAATAAACCTGACCAAGGAGGTGAAAGACTTATATGCTGAGAACTATAAAACATTAATCAAGGAAATTAAAGAGGAGTCAAAGAAATGGAAAGATATTCCATGCACCTGGTTTGGAAGAATTAATTTCATTAAAGTGGCCATATTACCAAAAGCAATCTATAGATTCATTGCAATCCCTATCAAATTAATCATGACATTTTTCAGAGAAGTAGAACTAACCATCCAAAAATTTATATGGAATCATAAAAGACCCAGAATTGCCAAAGCAGTCCTGAGGAACAACACCCGAGCAGGAGGCATAACTCTCCCAGACTTCAGACAATATTACAAAACTACAGTAATCAACATAGTGTAGTACTTGTACCAAAACATGTACAGACCAGTGGAACAGAATAGAGAGCTCAGAAATAAACCCAGATGCCTGGGTGAGTTAATCTTAGACAAAGGAGGCAAGAATATAAAATAGGAAAAAGACAGTCACTTCAGGAAGTGGTGTTGGGAAAACTGTACAGCTGCATACAAATCAGTGAAACTAGAACACACTCTAAAACCATGCACAAAAATAAACTCAGAATGACTTTAAAGACAAACATGAGACGTTGTATAATTATAAATGTAATAGAATTCATTGAGTAATAAAAAAATAAAAGTGTGCTGGATGGAAAAAAAAAAAGCTTAAACGTAAGACATGACACCTTCAAACTCCTGCAAGAGAACGTAGGCAAAACATTCTTTGACATCACCCATACAAATGTTTTCTTAGGTTAGTCTCCCAAAGCAATAGAAATAAAAACAAAAATAAACCAATGAGACCTAATCAAACTTACAAGCTTTTGCACGGCAAAGGAAACAGTTGAAAAACCAAAAAGACAACCTATGGAATGGGAGAGATTAGTTTCAAAGGATGCAACCGACAAGGGCTTAATCTCTAAGATGTATAAACAACTCAGACAACTCATCACCGAATGAAACAAAACAAAACACCCAAAGAACATGAAAAATGGGCAGAAGATCTGAATATACATTTCTCCAAAGAAGACATACGGGTAGTGAATAGGCACATGAAAAAATGCTCAATATCACCTATTGTCACAGAAATGCAAATCAAAACTGCAGTGAGGTATCACCTCATACTGGTCAGAATGGCCATCATGAGTAAATCTACAAATAAGCAATGATGTAGAGGGTGTAGAGAAAAGGGAACCCTCCTACACTGTTGGCAGGAATGTAAATTTGTACAACCACTATGGAAAACAGTATGGAGGTACCTCAGAAAACTAAATATGGAACTACCATATGACCCAGCAATCCCACTCCTGGGCATATATCTGGAAAAAAATTTAATTGATAAAGATACGTGCACCTCTCTGTTCATTCCAGCACTGTTCACAATAGCCAAGACAAGGAAACAGCCTAAATGTCCATCAACAAATGAATGGATTAAGAAGATGTGGTACATATACATAGTGGAGTACTACTCAGCCATAAGAAAGAACAAACTAATGTCATTGGCAGCAACGTGGATGAAACTTGAGACTCTCATGTTAAGTGAAGTAAGTTAGAAAAAGACACATACTATATTATATCACATATCTGGTATCTAATATATGGCAGAAATGAAACTATATACAGAAAAGAAACAAACTCATGGGCATGGATAACAGACTTGTGGCTGCTGATAGGGAGGGAGTGGGATGACCTGGGTGTTTGGGGTTAGTAGATGCAAACTACTGCATTTGGAATGCATAAGCAATTAGATCCTACTGTATAGCGCAAGGAATTATATTTAATCACTTGCGATGGAACATGATGGAGGATAATATGAGAAAAAGAATGTACATATATGTATAGCTGGTCACTTTGCTGTACAACAGAAATTGACAGAACATTGTAAATCAACTATAATAAAAATCAAAAAACAAATTGAATCATTAACTAATAACTTTCTAAAACAGAAGGCACCAGGCCTAGTGAGTTCACTGATGAATTCTACCAAATATATTAGGAAGAAATTGCAACAGTTCTGTGCAATCTGTTTCAGAATATTAGCAGAGGGAATATTTTCCAACTCATTCTTTGTGGCCATCCTTAATCTAATACCAAAACCTGACAAAGGAATAAATTCCATTTGGTCTTGTGCATTTCTCTTTCTCTCTCTCTTTCTCTCTTTTTCTTCCTTCCTTTCCTTCCTCCCCTCCCTCCTTCCTTCCTCCCCTCCCTCCTTCCTTCCTTTCTTTTTCTTTCTTTCTTCCTTCCTTCCCTTCTTCCTTCTCTTTCTTTCTTTCATCCTTTCATCTTTCTTTCATCTTTCTTCCTTCCTTTCTTTCTCTTTCTCTCTCTCTCTCCTTCCTTCCTTGCTTCTTCTCAATGAATTTTATTACATTAATAGTTGTACAACAATCATCATAGCCCAATTTTATAGCCTTTTCATCCCCAACCCCCAGCCCATCTCCGCCACCCCCAACCTGTCTCCTTTGGAAACCATAATTTTTCAAAGTCTGTGAGTCAGGATCTGTTCTGCAAAAAAAAAGTTCATTGTATCCTTTTTTTAAGATTCCATATATAAGCAATTGCATATGACATTGGTGTCTCGCTGTCTAACTTCACTTAGCATGATAATTTCTAGGTCCATCCATGTTGCTGCAAATACCATGATTTCATTTTTTATGGCTGAGTAATATTCCATTGTATATGTACCATATCTTCTTAGTACACTCCTCTGTTAATAGATATTTAGATTGTTTCCATGTCTTGGCTATTGTATATAGTGTTGCAGTGAACATTGGAGTACATGTATCTTTTTGAGTCATGGTTTTGTCCGGATATGTGTCCAGGAGTGGTATTGTGGGATAAATGATAATTCTATTTTTAGTTTTTTTGAGAAATCTCCATACTGTTTTCCATAGTGGTTGCACCAGTTTACATTCCACCAATAGTGTAATAGGGTTCCTTTTTGTACACACCCTCTCCCACAGTTATTGTTTGTAGACTTTTTGATGATGGCCATTCTGGTAGTGGTACCTCATAGTAGTTTGGATTTGCATTTCTCTAATAATTAGTGGTGTTGAACATCTTTTTATGTGTTTTTTGGCCCTCTGTATGTCTTTGGAGAACTGTCTGTTTAGATCTTTTGCCCTTTTTTTGACAGAGTCGCTTTTTTTTTTTTTTTTGGTATTGAGCTGCAGGAGGTTTTTATAAATTTTGGAGATTAATCCCTTGTCAGTTTCTTCATTTGCAAATATTTTTTTCCATTCTTGTGTTTTTCCATTTTGTTTAGGGTTTCTTTTGCTGTGCAAAAACTTGTAAGTTTAATTAGGTCCCATTTCTTTATTTTTATTGTAATTACTCTAGGAGGTGAATCTGATAAAATATTGTTGTGGTTTATGTCAGAAGGTGTTCAGCCTATGTTTTCCTCTTAGAGTTTTATAGTATCTAGCCTTATATTTAGGTCTTTAATCCATTTTGAGTTTATTTTTGTGTATGGTGTTATGAAGTGTTCTAATTTCATTCTTTTACTTGTGGCTGTCCAGTTTTCCCAGCACCACTTATTGAAGGGACTGGCTTTTCTTCATTGTTTATTCTTGCCTCCTTTGTCATAGATTAGTTGACTGTAGGTGCGTGGGTTTAATTTTGGGCTTTCTATCCTGTTCCACTGACCTATGTTTCTGTTTTGTTCCAGTACCATATGGTTTTGATGACTCTAGGTTTGTAGCATAGTCTGATGTCTGATTACTGCAGATCCATTTTTTTCTGCTTTTTTTAGGCCACGCCTGAAGCATATGGAGGTTCCCAGGCTAAGGGTCCAGTTGGAGCTACAGCTGCTGGCCTAAAGCACAGCCACAGCAACATCAGATCTGAGCCTCATCTGCAACCTACACCATAGCTTGTGACAACACCAGATCCTTAACGCACTGAGTGAGGCCAGGGATCGAACCCACAACCTCATGATTCCTAGTTATTTCTGCTTGCCATGATGGGAACTCCTTAGAAATCTTTTTTTTTTTTTTTGCTTTATTTATTTTTTTGCTCAGATTTTTCTTTTTCTGGATGTCTTTGACTATTCTGGGTCTTTTGTGTTTTCAAACAAAATTTAAAATATTCTGTTCTAGTTCTGTGAAAAATATCCTTGGTAATTTGATAGGGATTGCATTGACTCTGTAGATTGCCTTGGGTAGTCATTTTGACAGTATTGATTCTTCCAGTCCAAGAGCATGGTATATCTTTCCATCTGTTTGTGTCATCTTTGATTTTTTTTATCTGCATCTTATAGTTTTCAGAGTATAGGTCTTTTGTCTCTTTAGGTAGTTTTATTCCTAGGTACTTTATTCTTTTTGATGCAATGGTAAATGGGATCGTTTCACTAATTTCTCTTTCTGAACCTCCATTGTTATCATATAGAAATGCAGTTGATTTCTGTGTATTAATTTGGTATCCAGCAACTTTACCAAATTCGTTGATGAGCTCTAATAGTTGTCTGGTAGCATCTTTAGCATTTTCTAGGTATAGTGTCATGTCATCTGCAAACAGTGATAGTTTTACTTTTTCCTTTCCAATTTGGAGTCCTTTTATTTCTTTTTCTGTTCTGATTGCTAGGACTTACAAAACTATGTTGAATAGTAGTGGTGAGAGTGGACATCCTTGTCTTATTCCTGATTTTAGCGTTAATTCTTTTAGCTTTTCACCATTGAGAAAGATGTTGGCTATGGGTTTGTTACATATGGCTTTTATTCTGTTGAGGTAGGTTCACTCTATCAGAAATGGGTGTTGGATTTTGTCAAAAGCTTTTCTGCATCTATGGAGAGAATCATATGGTTTTATTCTTTGGTTTGTTAATGTGGCATATCACATTGATTGATTTGCACATATCAAAAAATCCTAGCAGCCCCGGGAAAAATCCCAGTTTATAATGTTGTACAATCCTTTTAATATATTGTTGGATTAGGTTTGCTAGTATTTTGTTGAGGATTTTTGCATCTATGTTCATCAGTAGTATTGGCCTGTACTTTTTCTTTTTTGGTGGTATCTTTGTCTGGTTTTGGTATCAGGGTTATTTTGACCTCATAGAATGAGTTTGGGAGTGTTCCTTTGCAATTTTTTAGAATAATTTCAGAAGGATAGGTGTTAGCTCTTGTCTAATTGTTTGATAGAATTCACCTGTGGGACCATCTGGTCCTGTATTTTTGTTTGTTGGAAGTTTTTAAATCACAGTTTCAATTTCAGTACTTGTGACTGGTCCATTCATCTTTTCTATTTCATCTTGGTTTAGTCTTGGAAGATTGTGCTTTTCTAAGAATTTGTCCATTTTTTCTAGGTTGTCCATTTTATTGACATATAGTTACTTGCAGTAGTCTCTTTTGATCCTTTGTATTTCTGTGATGTGTGTTGTAACTTCTTTTTCATTTCTAATTTTATTGATTTGAGTCCTCTCTCTTTTTTTCTTGATGAGTCTGGCTAAATGTTTATCAATTTTGTTGTTCTTTTCAAGGAATCAGCTTTTAGTTTCATTGATCTTTTCTATGGTTTTCTTTGTTTCTGTTTTATTTATGTCTGTTCTGATCTTTATGATTTCTTTCCTTCTGCTTACTTTAGCTTTTCTGTGTTTTTTTTTTCTCTAATTGCTTTAGTTGTAAAGTTAGGTTTTCTATTTGAGCTTTTTCTTGTTTCCTGAGGTAGGCTTGTCTTGTTATAAACACACCTCTTGGAACTGTCTTTGCTACATTACATAGATTTTGGATTGTTGTGCCTTCATTGCCATTTGCTTCTACATGTTTTTAGATTACCTGTTTGATTTTTTTCAGTGATCCTTTGGTTGTTGAGTAGCATGTTGTTTAGTCTCCACATGTTTGTGTTTTTTGCAGTTTTTTTCTTGTTGGTTTCTAGTCATAAAGCTTTGTAGTCAGAAAGGATGCTTGATATAAGTTTAGTTTTCTCAAATTTACCAAGGCTTGATTTGTTACCCAGAATGTGATCAATCCTAGAAAATGTTACATATATACTTGAGGAGAATGTGTATTCTGCTGCTTTTGGATGGAATATTCTATAAATATCTATTAAGTCTGTCCAGTCTAATGCATCATTTAAGGCCTGCTTTTCTTTTTTGATTTTCTGTCTGGATGATCTGTCCATTGCTGTAAGTGGCATGTTAAATTCCCTCTCTATTTTTGTGTTATTGTCCATTTCTCTTTTTAAGGATTTTAGCAGTTACCTTATATGCTGAAGTGATCCTGTGTTGGGTGCATATATATTTACAATTGTTATGTCTTCTTCTTGGATTGATCCTTTGATCACTATGTAATGTCCTTCTTTGTCTCTTATAATATTCTTTATTTTATTTATTTATTTGTTTATTTATTTATTTATTTTTGTCTTTTTGCCTTTTCTAGGGCCACACTTGCGGCATGTGGAGGTTCCCAGGATAGGGGTCAAATCGGAGCTGTAGCCACAGTCCTACACCAAGGCCACAGGAACGCAGGATCTGAGCTGTGTCTGTGACCTACACTACAGCTCACGGCAATGCCAAATCCTTAACCCACTGAGAAAGTCCAGGGATTCAACCTGCAACCTCATGGTTCCTAGTTGGATTCATTAATCACTGAGCCACGATGGGAACTCCAATATTCTTTATTTTAAGGTCAGTTTTCTCTGATATGACTATTGCTACTCCAGCTTTCTTTTGATTCCCGTTTGCATGGAATATTTTCTTTGATTCTCTCACTTTCAATTTGTATGTGTCTGTAGAACTGAAGTGGGTCTCATAAAGACAGCATATATATGAGTCTTGTTTTTGCATCTATGGGTCAGTGTCTTTTGATTGGGGCGTTTGGTCTGTTTACATTTAAGGTAATTAGGAGTTCCTGTGGTGGCTCAGTGGCTAATGAACCTGACTAGTATACATGAGGGTGCAGGTTTGATCCCTGGCCTTGCTCAGTGCGTTACAGATTTGGCATTTCCACGAGGTGTGCTGTAGGTTGCAGATGTGACTCAGATCCCGTGTTGCTGTGGATGTCGTATAGGCTGGAAGCTACAGCTCCGATTGGACTCCTAGCCTGGGAACCTCTGTATGCTGCAGGAGCGGCCCTAAAAAGCCAAAAAGACAACAATTTAAGGTCATTATTGTTATTTATGTTCTTATCGCCAATATATTAAGTGTTTCGGATTTGTTTTTCTTGGTCTTTTTTCTTCTCTTGTGGTTTGATGAGTGTCTTTAGTGTTGTATTTGGATTGCTTTTTCTTATTTGTGTGTCTGTCTATTGTAGATTTTTGGTTTGAAGTTACCCTGTAGTTTTGATAAAGGAGTCTATTTATATACAAGATTTTTTTAATTTTTTTGCTTTTTTTTCCTTAACCTGCTGAGCCACAACAGGAACTCACTATTTTATTTAAATCTAGAATAATTTGCATAGGTTTTTTTGTCTGGCTTATAATAGTTTTATAGTAATTCCAGAGTAATTAGGATGATTATGTAGTCATTGAGGTTGACTTTAGTCATCTTTAAGTGAAAACCTGAAACAAAGCTCAAGTTTATTAGTGCTCCCATCTCCTTTTTTTGGTGCTATCTTAGCCACTTTCAAAATTTCTTTAGTACCCTTGCATATTTTAAAAGAGAAGTAAATAGTATTTACCAGAGTAGTAAGTGGCCAATTGAGAGATTTCTGGCATATCTGGGAGACAGATTTTGTGCAAGACAACTGCTATAAATAGTGAAGAAGGGAGTTCCCATCGTGACTCAATGGTTGCAAACCCCACTAGTATCCATGAGGATGCTGCTTCGATCCTTGGCCTCACTAAGTGAGTTAAGGATCTGGCGTTTCCATGAGCTGTGGTGTAGGCTGCAGGTGCAGCTCAGATCCTGTGTTGCTGTGGCTGTGGCATAGGCCGGCAGCTCCAGCTCCAGTTGGAGCCCTAGCCTGGGAACCTCCATATGCCGTGGGTGTGGCCCTAAAATGATCCCCCCAAAAATAGTGAAGAATAATTAGTAAATATGTGAGCTATTTCCTAAAACCTCAGGGAATTGTTTAATTAACAGACTCTTTTGCATTAATTACCAGCAAGTTAAAGACCACTAATAAATGAAATTGCAGCCATTCCGAAGGAAACAGAGAGCTCATATTTATGGTGAGAGTATCTTCCAAAAATTTGTTTTAAAGTTGCTTATTTGGATCTTAAGGCATATTTCCCTTGAATTCCAGGCTAGATAACAAAAGCCTGAAATGTAATACCATATAATGTTTCAGATGTCATTGTTGGGATCTGGAGAAAGGATGAGGCCTGAGCCCCCAGGAATAGTGTTGGCAACTCATTGTGTGTGTGTGTGTGTGTGTTTGTGTGTGTATGTGTATGCATGTCTTTCCTGTTTCCTTTCTTCTTGTTGGTTATACCTTTAATGTTCCTTTATGATTATTTTAATAGATTTTAAGGACACTTATAAGTTGGTTTTTTTTGAAGTTGAGTTCTAGCCAAGATAATGTTTCATCATTTCTGTAATTAGTTTTTTTTTTCATTTTTAAAGTTTTATTGAAGTACATTTGACTTGCAGTATTGTGATAATTTCTGTTGTACAACAAAGTAATTGTTATACATGTACACATATCCATTCTCTTTCAGATTCTTTTCCCACATAGATTATCACAGAATATTGGGTAGAACTTTCTGTGATATACAGCAGGCCCCCATTGCCTAGTCATTCCATATACTTGAATATGCATATGCCAATATCAAATCCCCAGTATATCCCTCCCCCCACTCACCTGTCCCCTTTGGAAACCGTAGTTGTTTTCAAAGTCTGTGAGTCTGTTCTGTTCTGCAAATAAGTTCATTTATATCCTTTCCCCCGATATGTAAATGATCTCATGTAATGTTTGTCTTTCACTGTCTAATTTCACTTAATATGATAATTTCCAGGTCCATCCGTGTTGTTGCATATGACATTATTTCATTCTTTTTCATGGCTAAGTAATATTTCATTATATACATGTATACACCACATCATCTTTATCCATTTGTCTGTTGATGGACGTTTAGGTTGTTTCCATGTCTTGGGTATTTTAAATTGTGCTTCAGTGAACACTGGGGTGCATGTATCTTTTCAAATTACAATTTTCTCCAGATAGATGCCCAGGAGTGGGATTATTAGATCATATGGTTGTTCTACATTTAGTTTTTGAGGAACTCCTATACTGTTTTCCACAGTGGTTCTACCAGTTTACATTCCCACTAGCAGTGTAAGAGGGTTTCTTTTTCTCTGCACCCTCTCTAACATTTATTGTTTGTATACTTTTTGATGACAGCCATTCTGGCTGGTGTAAGGTGGTACCTCATAGTAGTTTTGATTTGCATTTCTCTAACAATTAGTGATGTTGATTATTTATTCCTGTTTTTTTTTTTTTTTGTCATCTCTATGACCTCTTTAGAGAAATGTTTGTTTAGATCTTCTGTAAGGGCACTTACAAGTTAATTCATGCATTCATTGTGTCAGCTTTTTATTTCTTAAAGCTTATGGAAATTTTTAATCATATACAGCAGAGAGAATAGTATTATGAGTCCCTATGAATCCTTTTCTTAGCTTCAAGAATGATCAGTTGTCAACATATGGCCAGTCTTTTATTTATGTTCCCTCGTCTCCTCTGGATTTTATAGGAAATCACAGACCTCACATCATTTCATCTATAAATTATTCAGTGTACCACTCTAAAAGGTAAAGATTACTTTTTCAAAAAGCAAAATTATAATGCCCTTATCAAACCACAAATAAACCCAGTAATTCCTTAATATCAAATATCCACCAAATGTTCAAGATTTTTTTTCTTTTTAGAGCCACACCCATGGCATATGGAAGTTCCCAGGGTAGGTGTCGAATCAGAGTTGTAGCTGCCAGCCTACACCACAGCCACAGTAAAACGGGATCCATGTCTGTGACCTACATCACAGCTCACAGCAAAGCCTGATTCTTAATCCACTGAGCAAGGCCAGGGATTGAACCTGTGTCCTCATGGATACTAGTCGGATTTGTTACCGCTGAGCCACGACAGGAACTCCCTTTTCACATTTCTACTAATTTTATCATTAAAATTTTTTTTACAGTTTGTTTATTCAGTTTTTTAGTGTCTGTATCGAAATAAGGTCCAAAGTCTTCTTTAAAAAAAGAGGTGAATATTTCAGTAGACATTTCACCAAAGAAGATCTAAAATGGCTAATGAACTCATGAAAGAATGCTCAACGTAGTCATTAGAGAAGTGCAAATTAAAACAACAATGAGATACAACTACAAAGTCACTGTACAACACATACTACTTACACATATTCAGTTAAATCAATATAAGTTAAAAAACAGATAATAAATGTTGGCTAAGGTATGAAAAACCTGGTGCCTGCATTGTTGGTAAGAATATAAAATGATACAACCACTTTGGAAAGTAGCTTTCAGTGTCTTAAAATGTTAAACATAAATTTACTGTATAACATAGCAGTTCTAATACTAGGTATCTACAAGGTGAAATGAAAACATATTCACAAATGTTCATACTAGCATTGTTCATAGTAGCTCAGTCCTGGAAACAATACAAATATCTGTCATCTGGTAGTGAATAGACAGACAAAATGAAGTATATCTCTACACTGGAATTCTATTCAGCAGTAAAAAGGAAGGAACTACTGATACATGCTACAACATGAATAAACTTCAGAAACATGTTCATTAGAAAGAGTCAGATGCAAAAGGCTACATATTGTGTGATTCTGTTTAATGTTCATAAAAGGTAAATCCTTAGAAGCAGAACCAGAAGAGTGGTTTCCTGTCATGGGCATAGTCGTTTTTTATCTAGGTTTCCCGTTTTTCCTTTTGTTTTTTATTTTTCAGTGAACGCTTACCTTTTTATCTTTGACTTTTTCTTAATTCAACTAATGCTGACATCTGTACTGCCTCCTCTCCAGAGTCTCTAAATGAAACTTTCTCTTCTCTGGTTACAGCATTGTCTCCTTATGGCTTGCCTATTCAACTATTTATTATGGTTCTTGTAAGGATTAAATCAGAAAATGTATGTGAATAATTTAGTGTGATTTCTAGCACATAGTCTGCATTTAAACAAATGGTATCTGTATTGAGAATCAGAATCAACAGAATAAATCAACTATACTTCAATGAAAATTATATATAATAAAAAATCAACAGGATACACACAGATGCACACAGAGAGGAAGGGAGGGAGTAAGGTTGGGATTTTAAGGAACTGGTTCATGTAATGTTGGGGGCTGTCAAGTCTAAAATCAAGAGGGAAGGCAGGCTGGAAACATGGGCATAATTTCTGTGCTACGGTCTAGAGGCTGAATTCCTTCTTCTGGAAACTTCAATTTTTTCTCTTAAGATCTTCAACTGATTTGTTGAGTTTAAGGAGGGTGAGGTGCTTTACTAAGAATCCTACTAATTTTAATCTTAATAGCATTTAAATATACCTTCCTACCCAGCAACATCTAGACTAATGTTTGGCTGAAGAGCTGGGTACCATAGCCTAACCAAGTTGACACATAAAATTAACCATCATAGTATATATTTTATTCTTTAAGTTTAATTTTCTTAGGACCAGGTGTTTGGCAGCACTTGGAATGAAGAGCTCAAAGGAAGGATATTCAGCAGAAATCAAGCTCTCATGAGCTAGGCCAGTGATTCTCAAGCAATGTAGTTCTCAGCTCAGAGTGCACATTGAAGTCATGTGAGAAGGTTTTAAAATGATAGGAGGGAGTTCCCTTCGTGGATCAGTGGTTAACGAATCCGACTAAGAACCATGAGACTGAGGGTTCGATCCCTGGCCTTGCTCAGTGGGTTAAGGATCTGGCGTTGCCGTGAGCTGTGGTGTAGGTCGCAGACGCGGCTCGGATCCCGCGTTGCTGTGGCTGTGGCGAAGGCCGGCGGCTACAGCTCCTGTTAGACCCCTAGCCTGGGAACCTCCATGTGCCGCGGGTGCGGCTCTACATAAAGGCAAAAAGACAAAAATAAATAAATAAATAAATAAAATGATAGGAGAATGGGCTCTGTCATGCACTTGTTGAGACCTAGGTGATTCTAATTGGATTAGGTCGAGAACTTCTGGGCTAGATATGGCCCAGTCTGTTGCTACTCAAGCATCACCTAGAAACTTATTAAAATGCAGTCTCAGCCCAACTCAGATTTTGGAAGAGCTAAAGACATGCCATAATTGCATTCTGATACTTGGGTTCTAGTTTCGATATGTTTGTAAGTTATTAAAATATTATAGAAAGACTGTATTGTATTGTAGATTCTATTAATAATTGATTTTATTGGTGAACTTTATTCTTTAAATATGCCATGACAGTATGAAAAAGTGAACAAACTTATATTGTCTTGGATTATTTCTGAGAGGATGTATTGTTAGTATTTTGGTAAGCCCTCCGCCTTTAGGGCAGACTTTATCTACAACCAGAGTCATCATATGGATTTGGGGGAAATGAGTGTTTAAAATGTTCTCGGATCTTCTTTAGTTGACAGCTTATTACATTTAGAATTTGTGGTGTTAGACAATGACTCATAGTTGATTTGGGATCTTTAAGCTGAAAGGTCTTTCTTGAAATAATAAATACCCAATGTTGGTGAGACTTATACAGGAACAACTCATTTTTCTAAACCTTATTTCTTAGAGACATTAATGGTGCTGGAAAAGTAGTGCTCTGGCTTAACATGAATGAGAACAAGGCCACCCTAGGTCAGATTTAATTCTTTCACATTTACTTTCTTGGGGATTTTGGAAAAATTTCTGATGGTGTGTTTACTCATTTTCAAGTAGGGTTATACCTACCTCACATGGTTTTCCTAAGGAGGAAAATAATAACCTGTGTAAAATGATTGATACAGAGTAAGTGCTTAGCACTGCTTCTCTACAGTGAACAAGAAGATATGGCCAATGGGAATGTCCGCTCTCAGTGATTAAAATGAGCATTGAGTTCTTAGCATGGTGATTCTTGCACAATATTATAAAGCAAATTGCTTTTTAGTAAGTAAATAAATTTTGCTCTGTAAGTCAGTCTCTAGTGTTTTCTACCAAGGACAGCCATTTCTTAAGGGCTGGAACTTTAGAGCTAAGAGATTAGATCCTGTATTCTTGCTGAAATTACTGAGATATTTTATCGAATAAAGTGCAGTTTAAAACAATTAGTTATTTTTGTCTATTACATAATACACTTTTGGTCTAGACTTCAAACCTGTCCAGTAAAACATTAGCGCAAGGAAATACCTACCACCCTTGCCTTAGAATCTCAGATTATTTCAGTGAGGCCTGTAGACTCCCCTGCAAAAAATGGTCTGGAGCCTCTGATGCAGTGAATTGCATTTGTGTTGGTGAAGAAGCCTTTCTTAAGTACTTAGAGCCTGTAGTTGTAGTTGGCAGACCTCTTTTCTTTGGCCTACATATTTCTATGTAGTGGAGATTAGACACTTAAAAGCATGTTTCTGGTGGTAGCAGTTATATAAAAAAAATTTTAGGGTCAGTCTTCTTTCCATGTCTCACTTGTCATTTTTTTTTTTCTGCCTGTTACAAGTTTTAGGAAAGGTACTACACACTTTGAGGAGGAACCTCTTTTCACTTGAGTTATTACCTAGGGCAAGGCATATTTTGTCTTAAAAAAAAAAACTAACAAAAAAGCACCTCTCTGTGCCTTCTGTTGTGAAACTGTGTTAGATCATTTTGGTTTCAAAGAATAGAAGCTTCACCAGTCCATCTAAAGGGAAAAAAAAAGAGGGATTTATTGTAAAGAGACATGTGGTCTGGAACTGGAAATTGTCTGGATCTTTTAAAGCTTTAGGAATTCATTTCCCTCTTAGTGACTGTCTCCTGGTCATAGAGCACATAAAAAAACAGATAATCATTAATATGATTAATGAATGAACGAATGAATGAATGGTTTTTCATTCATGAATGGTTTTTCTCTTGTTCTGTTTCTCTCTATGTCTGCTTCATTATATTCTTGTTAATAACTGTTTGTGTCTATTTCTAGGATGAATTCCATGGGAAGAAAGTATGACTGATTTAATAATTATAATTGATCAGCTATTTGTGCCTATTGAATCAGACCGTGCATTGCCAGACCATAGAGGGGTTCATCCTTGAGTCAGATGTCTCAGGTATCCACCTTGGGCTAACCAGTGACCATCAGCCTTTATCTGCTTTTCTGGTCTTGGGATTTATGTTAACCTAAACCAGGACATTGGGGATGGTAGGCACTGGTACTAATATGTCCACTATAGAAGTTTAACTCCAGCTTGAATTAATAAGGAAATGGGATTGAAAAGAGGAGGAAAAGAAAAAGGAAATGAGAAATTAACATTGAGTGGCTCTTAATTGTAGGACACGTTGTTAAATCTTTTATGTATCATTTAACCTCCTACTAGTACCATATTGTAGGTTTAATATCCTAATTTTATTTTAGTTTTTTTTTTTTTTTGGCTGCACTTGTGGCAGGTGGAAGTTCCTGGGCCAGGGACTGAAGCTGCGCCACAGCAGCGATCCTAGCCCCTGCAATGACAATACCAGATCTTTAACCTACTGCACCACAAGAGAACTCTAGTATTCTAATTTAATTTATTTTATATATTATATGTAATATATAAATATATATGTAATTATATATAAATAATGTTATATATTTTTAATTTTATTTATTTATTAAAATTTAATTTTATTGGAGTATAGTTGACTTACAGTGTTGTATTAGTTTCAGGCATATAGCAAAGTGAATCAGTCATATATCTAAATGTATCCATTCTTTTTAAATGGATATCCATTCTTTTTAAATGGATTTAAGAGGTTATTACAAACTTTTGAGTAGATTTTCCTCTGCTATACTGTAGGTTCTTGTTAATCATTTATTTTATACAGTAGTGTGTATATGTTATTGCCACCCTCCCAATTCTTCCTTCCTCCTGATGGTTTTACCTATGGTAACCGTAAGATTGGCTTTGAAATCTGTGAGTTCATTTCCATTTTATAAATAAATTATTTTGTATCATTTTAAATTAGGTTCTTCCTGTAAGTGATATCATACAATATTCGTCTTCCTTTGACTTATTTCAGTCAGTATGATTCTCTCTAGGTCCATCCATGTTGCTGCAAATGGCATCATTTTTTCTTTTTATGGTTGAGTAATATTCCATTGCACATATGTACCACATCTTCTTTATTCCTCTGTTGATGGACATTTAGGTTGCTTCCATGTCTTAGCTATTGTAAACAGTGCTGCAGTGAACTTTGGGGTGCATGTATCTTTTGAAATTATGGTTTTCTCTGGATAGATGCCCAGGAGTGGGATTGCTGAATCATATGGTAGTTCTATATTTAGTTTTTTAAGGTACTTCCATACTGTCCTCCATAGCCATTTCACCAATTTCCATTCCCACCAACAATTTAGGAGGATTCTCTTTTCTCCAAACCCTCTCCAACATTTATTGTTTGTAGACTTTTTGATGATGGCCATTCTGACTGGTGTGAGGTGATACCTCTTTGTAGTTTTGATTTGCATTTCTCTAATAATTAGTTTTGCTGAACATCTTTTCATGTGCTTTTTGGTCATCTGTCTGACTCCTCTGGAGAAATGTCTATTTAGAACTTCTGCCCATTTTCTGATTGGGGTTTTTATTTTTTTTTATATATAAAGCTCCATTGAGATGTCTGTATATTTTGGAGATTAATCCTATGTCAGTCACTTCATTTGCAAAGATTTTCTCCCATTTTGTGGGTTGTCTTTTTTTTTTTTTTTTGGTCTTTTTGTCTTTTTAGGGCTGTACCTGCGGCATATGGAGGTTCCCAGGCTAGGGGTCCAATTGGAACTGTAGCTGCCGGCCTGAACCAGAGCCACCAGCAACGCGGGATCCGAGCCACGTCTGCAGCCTACACCACAGCTCATGGCAGTGCCAGATCCTTAACCCACTGAACGAGGCCAGGGATCGAACCAACATCCTCATGGATGCTAGTCGGGTTCACTAACTGCTGAGCCATGATGGGAACGCCGTTTTTTTTGTTTGTTTGTTTGTTTATTTCTTTTGCTGTGCAGAATTTTTAAGTTTAATTAGGTCCCACTGGTTTATTTTTGTTTTTATTTTCATTATTCTAGGAGATACATCAAATAAGATATAACTGTGATTTGTATTAGAGTGTTCTGCCTATATTTTCCTCATAAGTTTTATAGTATCTATCCTTATGCTTAGGTCCTCAATTCATTTTGAGTTTATTTTTGTGTATAGTGTTAAAGAATGTTCTAATTTCATTCTGTAGCTGTCCAGTTTTCCCAGCACTACTTGTTGAAGAGACTGTCTTTCCTCCACTGTGTGTTCTTACGTCCTTTGTCTTGGATTAATTGACCAGAGGTGTTTGGGTTTATTTCTGGACTTCAATCATGTTCCAGTGATCCATATTTCTGTTTTTGTGCAAGTACCATACGGTTTGATTACTGTAGCTACGGTAATCCAATATTCCAATTTTAAATGTGAGAAAAGTTCATGTTGATGATGTTAAATAATCTTTGTAAAGTCACTCTGTAAATATAGAGTGATAATGGAATATAAACCCAAGTCTCATTGCCCCCAAATATCTTATAGTGTTAAACGATATTGCTCTAGGAATGCTTTATTTAGTGCTAACAGAAAAAAATTGCAAGCCATACATGTAATTTGAATTTTCAAGTAGTTTAAAAAAGTAAAAATAAAGGAATGAAATTAATTTTGTTTAATCTATCTAAAATATAATTGCAACATGTCAGTTGCTAAGAAATTACTGAGGTATTATTACACATTCTTTATTTTGTACCAAGAATTCTATATTATATATATATTACACCTCTTGATTTGGATTAGCCACGTGTGGCTAGTGGCTACTGTGTTGTTCAGAATAGCAGGAGAGTATGAATACTCATCTAACCATTTATTAGTGTTAGGATCTGCATTGAGCCTTTCAGGGTATCAGTTACTGATCTATTAAATGGAGGCTATTAATACATTATGCACCTGGACTGCAGGGTGCTCCATTAGATAATTTATATAGGGCCAGGTCCAAAGATCCAAGATGGCTTTCTGGAGATTTCCTCTGAGGAACATAGTTGAGTTCCAGCTCATTATTAATGCTGCTAGCGGCTCTAGTGTAATTTTGTCACAATATGTAAGGTAATCTAGAAATCATGCTTGAGTTTTTTGGAAGCCACGTCTTTAACATTTTGACAGCTTCTAAAGAAAAGAAAAGTATTTGATTCCTAAGTGCTTTTCTTTTCTTTTTTTTTTGTTGTCTTTTTGCCTTATCTAGGGCCGCACCCGCGACATATGGAGGTTCCCAAGCTAGGGGTCTAACAGGAGCTGTGGCTGCTGGCCTTCAGCACAGCCACAGCAACGCGGGATCCGAGCTGTGTCTGCAACCTACACCACAGCTCATGGCAATGCCAGATCCTTAACCCACTGAGCAAGGCCAGGGATCGAACCCACAACCTCATGGTTCCTAGTCGGATTTGTTAACCACTGAGCCACGACGGGAACTCCCTGAGTGCTTTTCTGTGTATATGTTTGGATGTATGCCCAAAATGATCTCCAAATTAATGTGTGTACTCAATAATGATCTGATATACACACACACATATATACATATATACTTATATATATATATATGTGTGTATATATATATGTCTTCAAGTACCAACTAACTTTATTTATTTTTTTTTCCCTTAATGGATTTTAAGTACCAACTAACTTTAAATTTTAACATGGATATACAATAGGTCTGTCACTCTGTCATTTTTGTCAGTTTCCGTTGATGCTGTTTACAAATGAGGAAAAGTAACTAGACAGACATGTTAACCTAGGCATGTTTTAATACTCTGTTATCTTTTTATGGACATTTTCCAAGGAACTTTGTTGATGGCATGTATATGAAATATCATTATGTTGTGGTGTATATAAATATTTATATACTTACACATATACATACGTGTAAACATGCACATTATGTATGTATATGTGAGAGAGAGATAAAAACCAAAGATATATATGTATGTGTGTGTATACATATATATATATAATGAGAAAGATAAAAATATCAAGAATTAGTAAGGACACAATAGGAAATGCTGTTTGTATTGGTTTTTATACATTTGTTGAAAAGTATTTATGGAACACATGCCACTGTTCTTGACACTCTCTGTGACTGCGTGGATTCTGTTGAAAACAATTGAAACAGTCCTTTTCCAGCTTACCATTTTGTGAAAGAGATAGATATTAAATGTATTTATTTATTTGGTCTTTTTAGGGCCGCATCTGAGGCATATGGAGGTTCCCAGGCAGGGGTCAAATCAGAACTACAGCTGCTGCCTATGCCACAGCCACAGCAACAACAGATCCGAGCTGTGTCTTCAGCTACACCACTGCTCATGCAAAGCTGGATCCTTAACCCACTGAGCCAGGCCAGGAATAGAACCTGCAACCTCATGGTTCCTAGTTGGGCTCGTTTCCGCTGTGCCACAATGGGAACTCCTAAATGTAATTATTTAAATAAAGATATGGGAAGTGTTATGAAATAAAAGCAGTGAAGACTTTTATGAGGAAACAGTATTTAAACTGAGACCTATAGGATAAATAAAAATTAGCCAAGGCACCAAGAGAGGAATATAAAAATACAGGCGCTTAGAACCTTTAAAGAAGTTAAAAAAGACCAGTGAGATATAAATAATATACTTTCCATTTTAAGAGTTGAACTGAAGCTCTGTGATATAAACATTTGTCTAAGATCTCATATTAAGTAGTGGAGATGATATGGGATTCTAGTTGTCCTTCTCTTTGTTTTTGTTTTTTTTTACAGGTACATTTGCTTTAAATTTAAAAAAAATTAACATGCAATAAAATTTACTGTTTTTGGTGTACAGTGCAGTATTTGGAAAATCCTGGGCCCAGAATCAAACCTGTGCCACAGCAGCGATACTATCATCTGCAGTCAAAAAGCTGGATCCAGAGTTCCCGCTATGGCACAATGGGATTGGTGGTGTCTTGGGACCACTGGGATGTGGGTTCGATCTTGGTCTGGCACAGTGGGTTCAGGATCCGGCATTGCTGCAGTTGCAGCTGCAGCTTAGGTTGCAACAGTGGCTCAGATTTGATTCCTGGCCCAGGAACTCCATATGCCTTGGGGAGGCCAAAACAAAAAGGAAAAAAAGGAGCTGGATCCGTAACCTGCTGCACCACGAGCAAGCTCCTCCAATGCTCTCATTCTGTTCTTTTGTAGTCAGTCCCTCTCCCCAACCCTAACCCTTTGTAACCCTTGTAATCATTAATGCTTTCTCTGTTCCTGTTATTTTTGCTTTTTCCAGAATGTCATATAAATGGAATCATATTTAGTGTTTTGTTTCTGGCATCTTTTACTTCACATAAGACTTTTTTTTTTTTTTTTGGCTCTACAACTTTTGGCAATCAGCAGTTAGTTCTCATCCACGTTAACTGTAGATTTTTGAAAGTGGTGACAGGTGCATAGGTGACCAGCGTATAGAGCTTGTTTGGTGAGTCTTCATCTTTGTTATGTTTTTCTGGATAGCTGCCCAGGGATCCGGTATAGGACATTACCTATTCCTTTGGCCCAGGCGACTTTGTTGAGCGTGGTGTTGATGCGCACATCTGGAGTTCCCATTTCCTTTATAGCAAATTTCTAGATTTCTTTAAGTGCCCAAGGGGCACACTTCTTAAAACCACTCTATGGATGTGCTTGTGAATGAGTGTTCCCTGGTCACCACCTCAATCGATGGTGCACCACCCCCTTTTCTCACCACTCTTCTTTGTAGGAGCCATTTTGTCTGGTTGGAAAGCACATAAGGGCTTTGTGATTCATACGTCTATGTATTCATAGTTCACTCATTTTTATTGGTGAATAGTATTCTTTTTATGAATATTACAGTGTATTTATTCATGTACCAGTTTAAAGACATTGCTTTTCTTTCTTCTTCTGTTTTTAGTGTTCATAAATAAAGCAATGATAAATGTTCATATTCAGGCTTATGTGAAATCAAATATTTATTTCTCTTGGGTGAATACCTGAAAGTGGAATTGGATCATATGATAAATGGAACTTTATAGAATTTTAACTTTATTAGACACTTCCAAACTATTTTTCAAAAAGATTGTGTTAGTTTGCATTCCCACTAGCAATGTTTGAGTGTTTCAGTTGCTCTGCATCTTGTTAGTACTTGGAATTGTCAGTTTTTTTCTCATCATAATAGGTGTGTAATGGCATCTCGTTGTGGATTTATTTTTATTTGCATCATTCTGGTGACTTATGCTGAGCATCATTTTTTTGTGCTCATTTACTATCTGTGAATCTCAGTGAAGTTATTTTTTCAAATCTTTTGTCCATTTTTTTTTTCTTTTTAGGGCTACATCTGCGGCATATGGAAGTTCCTAGTCTAGGGGTTGAATCAGAACTGCAGCTACCGGCCTACACCACAGTCAAACAACAGCAACGCTGGATCTGAGCCTCACCTGTGACCTACACCAGAGCCCTCGGCAATGCCAGATCCTTAACCCACTGCGCAGGGCCAGGGATTGAACCCAAATCCTCATAGATACTAGTTGGATTTGCTACCACTGAGCCACAATGGGAACTCCCCCAAGAGTTTTTTTAATACCTGCTTTAACATTGTCAGGTAATTCTAACATGTGTCATCTTGGCATTGATGTCTAATTTTCTTCTCCCATCTAAGTTGGGACTCCCATGGTTCTTTGTAATGCTGTGTTATTTTGTATTGTATTCTGGACATATTGTGTTGTAAGACTCTGAGTCTTGTTTACATTCTATGTAAAGTTTTTTTTCCCACTAGTTACTGAATTTTATTACAATTATAGGTGTGCAAAAATCATCACAACTCAATTTTTATAGCATTTCCATCCCAAACCCTCAGTGCATCCCCCCATTCCCCCCAGATTGTCTCATTTGGAAACCATAGGTTTTCCAAAGTCTGTGAGTCAGTATCAGTTCTGCAAAGAAGTTCATTGTGTCCTTCTTTTAGTTTCCACATCAGGTTTTACTTCGCATGGTAATTTCTAGGTCCATCCATGTTGCAATTAAATGTTGTTATTTCAGGAGTTCCCTTTGTGGCTCAGTGGTTAATGAATCCGACTAAGAACCATGAGGTTGCGGGTTCGATCCCTGGCCTTGCTCAATGGGTTAAGGATCCGGCGTTGCCGTGAGCTGTGGTGAAGGTTGCAGACGCAGCTCGGATCCTACATTGCTGTGGCTGTGGCGAAGGCTGGCAGCTACAGCTCCTGTTAGACCCCTAGCCTGGGAACCTCCATATGCCATGGGTGCAGCTCCACATAAAGGCAAAAAGACAAAATAAATAAATAAATAAATGTTGTTATTTCATTCCTTTTAATGGCTGAGTAATATTCCATTGTGTATATGTACCGGATCTTCCCTATCCACACCTCTGTCAATGGGCGTTTAGGTTGTTTCCGTGGCTTGGCTATTATATAGAGTGCTGCAATGAACACTGGAGTACACGTGTCTTTTCGAATCATTTTTTTTTTCTGGATAGATCCCCAGAAGTGGGATTGCTGGATCAAATGGTAATTCTATTTTTAATTTTCTAAGGAATCTCCATACTGTTTTCCACAGTTTGCATTCCCACCAACAGTGTAATAGGGTTCCTTTTTCTTCACACCCTCTCCAACAGTTATTGTTTGTAGACTTTTTGATAATGGCCATTCTGGCCAATGTAAGGTGGCACCTCATATCTATGTAAAGTTTTGATGATTGTAAAAATTTTATCAGTTAATCAACCAAGAGTTCAGGTTGTAAGTTCTGACCTGGTGGTTTTTAGTTTCAATGTCAATTCCAAATAACAATAGCCTTTGCTTTGCTGTTTTTCTCTGTTCCATGTGTTTGCGACCAACTGGCCAGTCTGAGATCTAGGTAGTGTTCTATAATTTAGCTTAAGTCTCAAATCTTTGTTGTGGTTTCTAGGATCATATCTATGTATGTGCAGCTTGTGGGGATTTCTTATCCTAAGCTTTCCCCTCACTACAATATCCCCAATACTTTTGGTCCCCTGGAAGAAAACTAGGGCTTTAGTTATCCTGTTGTGCCACACATGTCCCAGGGCTGCATCTAGATTCAGAGCCAAGAGGGAGGCAGACAGAGAGGGAAAAAAAAAGCACAAGAATTTAGCTCTCGGAGTTCCTGTTATGGCTCAGGAGGTTAAGAACCGACCTAGTATCCATGAGGATGCGGGTTCAATCCCTGGCCTTACTCAGTGGGCTAAAGATCCAGCTGAGCTGTGAGCTGCAGCATAGGTTGCAGACCTGGTTCGGATCTGGCATTGCTGTGGCTGTGGCTATGGCTGGCAGCAGTACCTCCAGTTTGACTTCTATACTGGGAACTTCCACATACCGTGGGTGTGGCCCTAAAAAGACCAAAAAAAAAAGAAAGAAGAGTTAACCTCTCCTTTTTGGGTCACAGATCCTCCCGTAGAAAAGGATTTTCTCCTTCCTCCAGGTTTTAGGCACCCGCAAAGTCCTTCCTGCTGTCACTCTTGCTGTGCCACTGCCACAGAATTGCCTGGATACTGAGGCATGAGAGAAGATAAAATTAAAAAATAAAAATAAAAAAAGAAAAATTGGGATTTCTCTCACTCTCTGTTAGGAATCCTTTTTCCTGCTTGTTGAGCCAGAACTGGTAGGCTTCTGTAGAACTCTCTTTGGTCACGTTTCTGTGTCTACTCTTAATTTTGGTATGCCTTGAATCCAGGCTGGAGACACTGAAGGAAAAACAAGAAACCTCCTGTTGGTATTTTGAATTCTAGTCTTTTCCAGTCTACCTGCTATTATTTACTCCTTTGAGTTTCCAAATATCTGCTCTTTGCTCTCTGTCCAGGTGTTATGGCTGTATTCAGTGGGAGAGATAGAATGAAATATGCTTTTTCCATCTTAACCAGAACCAGAACCCAAAGGACACATTTCATTAAATTCTGGCTAGTGATTTTAGTGGGGGAAAAACAATCACAAAATTATATATTTGTGCTTAATTTTAGCTTTCACCTGTCATGGCTCATTGCTTAGTTAATTATTAACATGTCTTGATGGGGTTCTTGGCAGAGGAAGGTGAGTTTTCACTTTTGAAAATCTTTCAATGTGTAAAAAAAGATAGAAAACATAGTTCCATATGATAAAGGATATAATCACAGTGAATGCTTTGGGAATAGTAGATTTAAAAACTGCATGATATTTTCATGTTTTGTGTTCTTATTAATTATGGAAATGGGTATCACCTGTACATAATCATTCTATTACCGCTTTCTTTACATAGAAGGCCGTTAAAAGAAAAATAATTTGGTTTAGATTTCTCAGTGACATTTTGGAATGTTTCTGTAAGTTTGTCTGTTGATGATACCAAATATAAGTTAACTGATTACCTAAGAGAACAGAAGAGAACCTGGGGACTCAAATTTGAATGATATTGCCTAGCTTGATATTGTGCAGTGTAGTATAAGTTGTTAAGATCAAAGACTGTGGAAACCAGTTTACTTGGAATTGACTCCTATTTATCTACCTTTGGCTGTGACATTGGACAAGTTATTTAACTTATCTGTGCATCAGTTTCATCCTTTGTAAAACTGGCCTAGTAATAGTACCTACTTTATAGTATTATTTTTAAGATTCAGTAAGTTAATAATACCTGTAAAGTATTTAGAACAGTGCTTGTCACTCTCACTACTTAAGAAAATCAGATCTGTTGGAGTAATTAATAGTAAATGGTATTTATTTATTATTTATGTGCTAGGTGCTTGTTCACCTAATTCTCAACACCATTCTACGTTTTTCAGTTTAAGGGATCAATGTAAGCAGAATTTGTTTAAGACCAAATGGCTATTGAAGTGGTAGAGACAGAATTCCAAGCTAGGGCAGTTTGACCTCAGAATTTATACTTTTAGCAACAGCATCATATTACCAGAAATGGATAGTCACCAATATAATACCCTTTCTAAACTGATGGTGTATGATCACCAATACTATATGTTATTAGTGGGTAGTGTTTTATTGTGGAGCGTATTTTGTTCATATCTATGGATATTTTTAGGTCTTAAATTCCTAATTAGAGACTTACCTATTTCAAAATGGCAGAAAAGATTTTTCTTACCAAAAATCACTTAAAACAACAAACAAAAAAGTATAGACAAACATATTCCATTTTTAGTAAAACTAGGAGGTTTCTCAAACTCTCATCTACACAATAGGAGGATGGAAAACAGATAGGAGAATTTTCTTAGCAGTGAGAATGTCAAGTCTAACCATCTGTAGAGGGACATACCAGTGATAAGCAAATGGATTCATCCAGCAGAATCTGAGAAAGCCTCAAGAATCAGAGGCGCTAGGTGTTACAGAAGGTGGAGTGAGATTGGGAGGGGGGGGCAGTGAGATGGGATGTGAAAAGGAGGATTGTTTGAAATTAACCATATTTCTGGACACTGACAACTGCCAGTTCACCATATCTGAAGCATATGGAAGTTATAATCTATGAGAAGTAAACCTGGGAGACTGGAAAGAGGAGGGTAGATGTGAGAATTAGATGGAAGCCTGCATATTAGCGATGCTTCTAGCCCCCTCCCTATGATTAGCTCTACAATATTAGTAACAAGACTTAGAACCACTTTTCTGTTCTCATACTTCCTCAGGCAGGTGATTGGAAAATCCTTCTCTGAAGAAATTACACACTCCAGAGAAAATCTCTGTAGGTAATTTATTTGCGGGCTTACCTGATGAAAAGAAAAACCAACTGGCCTGATTGTCTTACAGAGCTTACTGAATGCACACAGCTTCCATTCCTTTTTTTTTTTTTTAAGAATCTCATTCTTAGATATGAACATAGAACCAATTACCAACAGTCAGTTGAGGACAGCCTCCAATAGAAAGAGAGATCAAAGCAAAGAAATAAACAGAAAAAGAGAGACTGTCAGGAAAAAGAAGAAACCGTCAAGAAAATATAATCAGTATGCTTAGAGAGAGATGAGTAATTTTGCATCTCGAAAATAGTGGAGTGGTATGAATAAGGAAGAATGAGGGAATAAGAAAACACCCAAAGAAGTAAAATATTCAATAGAAGTGTTGACTTCAGATGAGGAAATCCCCCAGAAAAATAGGAGAAAAAAGATAATCAATAACAGAGGTCCAGCATCAGACTGTTGGGAGCTCCCAAGTAAGAAAACAGAGAAAACCAAAGGGAGGAAATTGTCAAATAAATTTAAAAAGGAAACTTGCCAGGACTTAAAACGTGTTTCAAATTTGAAAGGACTCATAGACTGCCCAGTGCAAGGTATTAAAAAAAGACCCACACCAAAACACATACACATCATACTACAATTTCATACTCTAGTTTGGCTCCTTCAGTCCACTATAATCTCCTTTTATCTTTGATTTCCTTCCTTTCTTCCTTCATTCCCCCCTTCCCCCCTTCACCCCTCTCCCTCTTTCTTCTCTTTCCCTTCTCTTCTCTTCTCTTCTCTTCTCTTCTCTCCTCTCCTCTCCTCTCCTCCCCTTCTTCTTCCATCCTTCCTTCCTTTCCTGCACCTGTGTCATATGGATGTTTCCAGGCCGAGGATCAAACCTGTGCCTCTGCAGTGACCTGAACCACAGCATTCAGATCCTTAACCCACTGTGCCACAGTGGGAACTCCACCCTTACTTTTCTTAATTTAAGAGGCTGAAAAGATAAAAACTTGCTTTTTTAAACTCCCTTGTAGGTATGCACGTGTGATAAAGTGTTAGTCTTTTAAATGTTAAGTAGAAGTCTGCTGAAGAATTTCTAGAAGAATTTTGTTTTCTAATATAGGCTATATTTCTTCTCTTTCCTCTTCTATCTGGAATATGATGAAAGTGATTGGAGTTACAGTAGTCATTTTTTGTCCATCAAATCTCAACTCTGATATGCTTGAATTGCTGAATCTGTGATGTCAGTAACTACACATCTGTGAATTTCTTGTGACATTGGGGGATGGCGGGAGTCCCTATTTGGTTAAGATAGTATATGTTGGATTTTCTTTACCTGCAACTAAACACCATCCTAACTCATATACTTCTGGAGGTCCAAAAAAAAAGTCCCATTTGAAGTTCAGGAATAAGAATGGAGTCAGATTGCTCAATAGCAACACTATAAACTAGAATATATGGCTCTGAAGGAAAGTAATTCCTATGAAGCCCAGGGGTCCAATAATGATTGGAGCAGGGGCAGACGATCTCCAGGGGTCATCCCACAGGGAAAAAAAAATTACCTGATAGGTCTGACTTTAAGAAAAATTGTATTAGAATGTCACTAGAGCTATTGGAATGTAGGGGAAGATTTACCCAGAGATTGAAAAAGAATAATAAAGTGCATGCAGATCAACTTTAGAAAAAAGTTGTTACAGAAAGGAAATATAGTATAATGCTTTGATTAAGAAGCAATATTTATAAAAACAATTATGGATATAGCCCAAATGATATTTCAGCTGTGGTGGGGGAGGTGAAGTAGGGATAGAATGAAAATTCTCATACCACGTAAGATACCAATACATCAGTATATACTCATGATTTAGAAGCACGGAGTGAAATGCCAAAAGCAACAGCTGAATGTGCATAATGTGGTCACATCTGGGAATGGGAAAGCTTTGATGGTGGGGTGACCAGGAGAGAGTTTGCCACAGGACTGCTATGTTTTAAGTCTTTTAGTACTACTTTACCATGTGCATGTATTATTATGATAAAAATAATAAGAAAAAGAAAGCTCAGAAGTAGAGGAATCCTGATACTTTTTATATTTATACCCTGAACATACAGTATTCTTTCACACTGGTATTTCTCTGCACCTTTGCTTACTCTTTCTGAAGTGCTGTTCTTCTTTTTGTCTTACCAGACAAATCTTACTCATTTCATATGATCTGGCTGAAGTGAAGCCATCCATGATCTTCCTAAGCAGAGTTAGGGTCTCCCTTCTTGATGCTACAGAATTTTGTGCACACTTCCTTTTTTTTTTTGTTTTGGCTTTTTTTGGCCTTTTCTAGGGCCGCAATTGCGGCATATGGAGGTTCCCAAGCTAGGGGTCTAATCGGAGCTGTAGCCACCGGCCTATGCCAGAGCCACAGCAACGCCAGATCCGAGTCACATCTGCAACCTACACCACAGCTCACAGCAACGCCAGATCCTTAACCCACTGAGCAAGGCCAGGGATTGAACCCACAACCTCATGGTTCTTAGTCAGATTCGTTAACCACTGAGCCACGATGGGAACTCCCAAACTTCTTTTATATCATTTATCTTTTGGTGATTGATTGCACAAAGTACCACATTACTCCCTTGTACTGTTAGCAGTCTGAGAGGTGGGGAGGGGTGTTTTTAATTTTTGACTCTTCTCCAGCACTGAGCATAGTGCCTAATCATAGCAGATGCTCAGTGAAAGTTGAATGAATAATGGATGTAGTATATGGAATTAGGAAACCTGTGTTCAGGTCTAGATTTTGCCTTTGCCTCTTGCCTTGATCATAGCATTTTAATTATCGATGCCTTAGGTTCCTCTTAGAAAAACTGGATGTGATAAGCTTCAAGGTCTCTATGAATTTGAAAATCTATAATTTTTTTTACATTAATGCTCCTAAAATGACCATTAGAAATCTATGTATAGTAAGACTGCTTCCTACATCTTTATTCTTCATTGCGCCTATTGCAATTTGTAATTACTTTGTATCTTCACGCTTTAAAAAAAAACCTGAGAGTTCTCTTGTGGTCTAATGATTAAGACTCAGTACTTTCACCCTGTGGCCCAAGTTTGATCCCTGGTCTGGGGACTGAGATCCCCCATCAAGCCACTGCACACAGTAGCCAAAAATAACTTTGAAAAAAAAGCTAATGTAGGGCGATGAAGATATACTATATCATGATTAGAGGAATGGTGTTTATGTGACTATATACATTTCAAAACTTAGTGAATTACACATGTAAAATTGGTGTTGTAGGTAAATTACATCTCAATAAAGCTGATTTAAAAATATAGATTTTTTTTATAGACTCTAAGCTTTCAGAACACATGCTGAGGCTGTTTAAGCACTATTTACCAGTGTTTTTAAATTGAAGTATAATTGACTTACTGTATTACATATTTGCAGGTTTACATCATAATTCACTATTTTTACATATTGCAAATTGACTGCCATGATAAGACTAGTTATCATCTGTCACCATACAAGTTATTATAGTATTATTGCCTGTATTCCCTATGCTATACATTACGTCCCCATGACTTATTTATTTTATGATTAGAAGTTTGTACCTCTTAATCTCCCTCACCTATTTCATTCATTCCCCTACTCCCTCTCCTCTGGTAACTGTTTTATGTATCTATGAGTCTGTTTCTATTTTGTTATATTTGTTTGTTTTAATTTTTGGATTCCACGTATAAGTGAAATCATATGGTACTGGTCTTTCTCTGTCTGACTTCATTTAGCCTAATACCCTGTAAGGTCTCTCCATATTGTTGCAAATTCAAAAAGATTTCATATTTTCAATTTTTAGTGGATTTTCAATGATATTCCATTGTGTGTATATACGATATTTCTTTATTTATGTTATGTGATAGATTGCTTTTGTATCTAGGCTGTTGTAAATAATGCTGCAGTGAATACTGGAGTGTATATATCTTTTCAAATTAGTGTTTTTGTTATTGTTTTCAAAAAAATACTCTGAAGTGTAATTGCTAGATCACGTGATAGTTCTATTTATAATTTTTTGAGGAAGTTCCATACTCTTTTCCATAGTGGTCATACCAATTTACATTCCTAACAGCAGTGCAAGAGGGTTCCCTTGTTTCCACATCCTTTCCAACACTTGTCATTAGCTTTTTGCTAACAGCCATTTTGACACGTGTGGGGTGATATTGCCTTTTGATCCCAGGTTTTGTTAGAGACTTGCATGTGGAGACACACAGTAAACATTTGTTGAGTAAAGATATCTTGACAGTAATTTTATGGATGCTCCGAAGAGCACTTCGTTCTTCCAGACATTTTAGAAAAATATCTTAAAGTCAAAATCTAATAAATGAAATTTGTCCTTGTTAGCTATTATGTAATATCACTTCTGTCTACATGGTTTTCTATTTCCTGCGTGTCCAGTGCTATTTCATTCCTTTAATTACTTCTTCAAAATTTCTATCTTTCATGAGGCCTTTCTGAGTTAATCACTTCTTCCAAGTCTCAGCAACTTAATGTTTGAGAGTTGTGGTTTATATAAGAATTTTTTTTCCTGAGTTAAACTGTAAATGATTTAGGACAGAGTTTTTGTGGCTTGATAAAATGATGCATACATTTTAATGAGTCAAATCTAAATGATTCAAATCTACAAGCTGGTTTTCCCTTGAATGCAAGTAAGAAGTCAAGGACTTGTCAAAATTTATTTTAGTTTTTGCCAAATCCAGCATTTTGAAATGCATTTTAAATGTTTAACCAAATGCCTAACCAAATCCCAAACATCACTGTATTTATTTCTTTCCTGGTATTAGTTGCAATTTGGCAAGGGACTGAATGAAGGTATTTTTCTAAACTATTGCGTAGCTTCTAAAGAATTTTCAGGCTTTAACAGTAGTCTCTTATTTCCCTGGATGTATATTCAAATTCCAAAGTATTCATTGTCATTATTCCAACTTTGTGCAGCAACTTCAAGTCATTCATCCATCTATCTATCTATCTATCTATCTATCTATCTATCTATCTATCATCTTCCTCCTTCCCTTCTTCTCTCTTCCTCATTCAATACCATGAGTGGCTAAGTGATTTAGGCTGTATGTTGATCCAAAGGTCTGTGAAGCAAGAACTGATCTAATTCTTTCTGAATACTTACTATATGCTTCAAAGACGACACGTGTCAGATACCTGCTGTGTACTAGGCACTGTGTCAAGTGCTTTATATGTATTTTAATTCTCACAGCAATCTTGTGATGTGAGTTTTATTTTTCCCATTTTACTGACACTCTTTGAGGAATAAGCAATTTTTCTAGTTATAAAACTTGTAAGTTTAGAGGGAGCACTTGAAACCAGGTCTGACTAGACCAATATTCATCCTGTTTTCCTTGTATATCAGATCATTTCTGAGAACTTCAATAGCAGCTTGTTTATGCTAATACTCTTTGAATTAAGGCTTTTTTTAAAGGTTGATATTGTCAGAGAGTTCTCTTGATCTTAGCTATGTTTTTTTAAATACTAATATTTCATTAATATGAAGCTGAGAGTTAGTAAATATATTGAGAAGGGAATAAGGATTCCAAAAGATTTTGACAGCATTCAATGAAAAAATAAACATCAAGGATAAAATTTATTAGGAACAAACGTTAGGTATTGTATGCAGGTCACAAAAAAACAGTTGTGCAAATGCGGAATTTGTTAAGATGTGTCTTGGCAGCAATTCTTAAGGGAAGCTTATAGGATTTTATCATGGTAAGCTCAAAATAAGGAGTGATGTGGTTAGACTATTCTTTGGTCATATTAAGGAAACAACAGTAGCTAGAATTAGGGAAGTGAAAAATCTTAGTTTATTTTATTTCGAATTCTGTTCAGATAGCATTTGAGATAGCTGGTGTGGTTTGGGCAGAGTTTAAAGCGTTATGTGTCTATAACAAGGTTAATTAATTAATTAATTTTTGTCCTTTTGCCTTATCTAGGGTCACACCCGCGGCATATGGAGTTTCCCAGACTAGGGGTCTAACAGGAGCTGTAGCTGCCAGCCTTTGCCACAGCCACAGCAGTGCGGGATCTGAGCTGCGTCTGCAACCTACACCACAGCTCACGGCAACGCCGGATCCTTAACCCACTGAGCAAGGCCAGGGATTGAACCTGCAACCTCATGGTTCCTAGTCGGATTCGTTAACCACTGAGCCATGACGGGAACTGCAACAAGGGAAATTTAGACTGGGAGATTCACACAGGTGTGTAATGGGTCTTACTTGTGTTCCTAGGACAAAATTGTATTACTTAAAGTTCTCCAGAGAAACAGAGCCAACAAGATGTATGTAGCCATATAGAAAGATAAGTTTATTTTAAGCGACTGGTGATTATAGAGCCCTGGCTAGACCAAAATTTGTAGAATAGATTGGTATGCTGGAGACTTAGGGAAGAATTGCAGTGTGAGTCCGAAGTTGGTCAGTTGGCAAATTTGCCTCTTTTTTTCTGGGAGATCAATCCGTTCTATTAAGGCCTTCAACTGATTAGAAGAGGCCGTCCACATTAGGGAGGGTATTCTTCTTTCCTCAATGTCTGTGCATTTAAATACTATTATCATCTGAAAAATACCTTCACAGAAACATCTAGAATAACCTTTGACTAAATATCTGGGTATTGTGGTTTACTCAAGGTAACAGATGTTAACTCTCACAACATTCTTGAATGAATGAATGAATTAACAAATGAATGAAGGGTATGTAGACAGTTGAAGGAGATGGGTATGGCTAGCTAGAGAAGAGAAGACTTGGGAAGACTCAGGAAGAAAATAATGGCTATCTTTAAACATTTGAAGGGCTTGAGATATTAGATATACCTGAGGGCAGGGATGAGTCTTGAGGCAGAAAATAAAGGGATAGAAAGTTTATATGGCATTATTTTGTTCTTTTTTATGGCTGAGCAGCAACATGGATGGAACTAGAGACTCTCATACTACGTGAAGTAAGTCAGAAAGGGAAAGACAAATACCATATCATATCACTTTGTCTGGAATCTAATATATGGCACAAATGAACCTTTCAACAGAAAAGAAAATCGTGGACATGGAGAACAGACT
Source organism: Catagonus wagneri (assembly GCA_004024745.2). Classification (NCBI taxonomy): domain Eukaryota; kingdom Metazoa; phylum Chordata; class Mammalia; order Artiodactyla; family Tayassuidae; genus Catagonus; species Catagonus wagneri. The sequence continues at coordinate 11,095,836 of PVHT021183619.1, read as the reverse complement.
TGTGGTTGCCAAGGGGGAGGAGGAGGGAGTGGGATGGACCGGGAATTTTGGGGTTAATAGATGCAAACTATTGCCTTTGGAATGGATAAGCAATGAGATCCTGCTGAATAGCACTGGGAACTATGTCTAGTCACTTATGATGGAACATGATAATGTGAGAAAAAAGAATGTATACATGTATGTGTAACTGGGTCACCTTGCTGTACAGTATAAAATTGACAGAACTCTGTAAACTAGCTATAATGGAAAAATAAAAATAATTATAAGAAAACATCAAAAAAAGAAAGTTTATATGTATAACAATTGAACCCATGTAGCAATTCTTCTGCATATCATCACTTAGTTACTTTCCATATAGGAGAGCAATATATTCATCTCTGAAAGAACTGAATGACTCTAAAGGAGAGATTTCTATATACTGATATCTAAAAGTCTTTTAAGGCAAGTTACTTCCTAACCCAGTTACCCCAAAGTGAAGCCATAATATCAGCAATTTGCCTCATGCTCACAAAGCTTCTAAGCAGCATTGTTTTATTTCTAAAAACAAATAGGTGGGCAAAGATAATTATAATAACTTATGCAACATTTAGACACAGTGTTAAGTGATACATGTGTTACTCCATTTAATTCTCATAACAATCCTGTGAGGTAAGTACTAGAAATATCATCGTTTCCATTTTGCAGTTGTGAAAACTGAAGCACACATTAAGAAACTTGGCAAGGAGTTCCCTAGTGGCCTAGCAGTTAAAGTTTCCATGCACTCAGCACTGTGGCTTGGGTTTGATCCCAGGCCCAGGAATTTTGCATGCTGTGGGTACGACCAAAAAAAAAAAAAAAAAAAAAAAAAAAAAAAAAAAAAAAAAAAAAAAAAAAAAAAAAAAAAAAAAAAAAAAAAGAAAAGAAAAGAAAAAAAAAGAAAGAAAGAAAAATATACCCAAGCCCACATAGTTTGCATATGGTTAAGCCAAGATTTTTAAGCTAAGATTTGAGTTCTGGTAGACAAACATGGAACATAGTTTTGGGAATTGCATGAAAAAATCTTCAGTTTATAATATATCCACTGTTGGAAAGAATAGAGAATAAGACCCTCAAGGATTTAAAGTGTTTACTTAGAACTGGTGTAATGATAATTTTCCTAAAGAGGTAATTTCCAATATAAACCTAACATATAGTTTATAGAGAGGAGAGGCAAAATTTACTGAATATTTTTGTCTGGTAATCTGATTTCTCTTCAGATTAGAGCACTGACTCCCAGTCTTTGATCTGTGCATGCCAGAAGATACACAAAAACAATGTGAATCTTTTAAAATTGTTTTCACTATTTCAGAAAGCCTAATGAAATTACACTAGTTTACTTTTACTAAGGCTGTATAGATTAAATAAAACATCAAGGTTTTATTTTTGCCTAAATATTAACCCCTTATTTTATCACTAGGTGGTATATCCATTTGTTTAGCCTTTTCCAGAGTTCCTGTACAAAATTTACACTCCTTACTAGAAATATTTGAGTGCTCCCTATCTTAACCACTGTTTGGTATTGTTAGTGTTTTAAATTTAGCCATTCTAGCAGCTGTGTCTTTTCTCATTTGTGATTTCTTTTTGCCTAATTGATACTGTCTTTGATGAGTAGGAATTGTTCATTTTAACTAGTTTATCAGTCTTCTCCTTTGTGGTTAGTCCTTTTTCTGTACAATTCAAGACATTTTTGCCTACATCGAGGTGGTGAGTTATTCTTCTGTGTTAACTTTTAGAAGTTTTATTATTCTTTAACAGTCAGATCTATTATTTATTAGGAACTGATTTTTAGAAATGATATGAGGCTTGCATCAGCTTTCATTTTGCCATATTGGATATTCAGTTGAACCAGCACAACTCATGGAAAAGATCATTCTTTTTCTACTATTCTGCAAAGCAGCTTTAAAAACCTGCACATGGGCCTATCTTGTACTCTATTCTGTTTCATTGGCCCATATATTTATCCTTGTGCCAATACAACGCTATCTTAACTACTGCAGTTATCTTGATGGCGTGCCTCTTCCTACCTCTTAAAAGATTCTCATGATTTTTTCCTATATTAATTTTATAATCAGTTTGTCAATTTCTAAAAAAAATCTACTGGGATTTTTTTTTTTGGAATTGCATTGAATCTATATAAAAATATTAAGAGATTTACATATTTTCAATATTTACTCCATGAGCATGGTTTATATCTCTAAATATTTAGGTCTTTATTATTTTTCCAGCTTTATTATGGCGTGATTGAAAAATAAAAGTAGTATATATTTAGGTTATAAAACATGATTTTTAAGGTATTTATTGATGATTTAATATACATGTACATAAATATTTAAAGTAATGTTCCATAGTGTTTTCTGTAGAGCTTTTGTACATCTTTCATCAGTTTTACTCCTACTTTTTTTTTTTTGTTTGTTTGCTTTTTAGGGCCTCACCTGTGGCATGTGGAAGTTCCCCAGGCTAGGGGGTTGAATTAGAGCTACAACCGCCGGCCTACACCACAGCCACAGAAACGCCAGATCCGAGCCACGTCTGCGACCTATACCACAGCTCACGGCAATGCCAGATCCTTAACCCACTGAGTGAGGCCAGGGATCGAACTTGCATCCTCATGGATACTACTTGGATTCGTTTCCACTGAGCCACGACAGGAACTCCCTATTCCTAAGTATTTTGTTGATATTATTATAAATGGTATCACTTAAAATAGTTTATGTCTTTTTCTGCTGCCATATCTGGAAACAATCTGGAAACAATCAATTTAAAAATTTTTGACCTCAAATTCTATGATCTTGCTATATTTCCTTTTTAATTCTAATAATGTATGTGTATATTCCATTGAGTTTTCTGCATGAAAGTAGCAGTTTTGTTTCTTCCTTTTCATTGCTTACCTCTTTCATTTCTTTTTCTTGCCTATTGCACTTGCCAGGATTTCCTTTAAATTTGTTGGTGTGTTAGTGGCATCCTTATTTAGTTTCCAATCTCAAGAAGGAAGCTTTCATTACTTAACATACAATTAAATATAATGATTGCAATTAAGTATAATGATTATTTTTTAATTATTGAAGTATAATGTATATATTGGAATATACACATATAATATTTTTAGAGCTCAGTGAATTAGCATAAACTGAATTTGTGTTATAAGCACTCAGATCAAGAAATCAGGAGTTCCTGTCATGGCTCAATGACTAATGAACCCAACTAGTATCAGTGAGGATGTGGGTTCCATCCCTGGTCCTGCTCAGTGGGTCAGGGATCTGGCATTGCTGCGAGCTGTTTTGGAGGTCTCAGACATGGCTTGGAACTGGCATTGCTGTGGCTGTGGCATAGGCTGGCAGCTGCAGCTCTGATTCGACCACTAGCCTGGGAACTCCATATGCTGTGGGTGTGGCCCTAAAAAGACAACAACAAAAAAATCACCCCTTCTGAAACTCTTCCTTACTGATTTCCATTGACTATCCCCAAGGATTACCACTCTCTTAAATACTTTGCTTTCTTTTTTAATAGAAACTCTTTTATTAGTCTGAGGCAGTTCCAGTTTATTGGTAGTTTGCTAAAGTATCTTGTATTTAAAAAATCATGGATTGGTGTGGAATATTATGGAATGCTTCTCCTGCATCTTTTGAGATCATCATATAATTTTTCTCCTTCATTCTGTTCCTATGGTAAACTATGTTGCCTTACTAGAATAGACACAAATTGGTCATCCTTTTATATTGTAGGATTTGATTTCCTGATATTTTGTTTAGGAGTTTTGCTCTCATGTTCATGACAGGATTTGCCTTTAATTTTGATTTCATGTAATGTCTTTGTGAGGTTTTGGTATTAATGTTATCCTGATATCAGAAGACAAATTTGGAAGAATAGGAGTAATACTGATGTTATTTTTCTTTTTTGCTCTTTTTTTTTCTTTGGAAGAATAGGAGTAATATTGATGTTATTTTTCTGAAGAATTTGGAAGAACTGAAAAATGAGTACAAAAAGTTGTCAATAGGATGGATTAGAATGGAAAGGAAATGGAGGTAGGGAGTGCCACTGGTTTGTGTTATAATCTTATGTGAGGTGATGATGGCTTTCATGGATAGGTTGGTGTTATAAGAATGAAAAAGAAATAATAGCAATATTAACAACATCTGGGTTCATATAGCATTTTATAGATTAAACATGGCTTTCATTTGCTTGTTTGCTTTCTTTTTCTCTTTTGGCTGCTTTCCTGGGCCAGGGATCAGATCTGAGCCACAGTTGTAACCTACGCAGCAGCTGCCACAATGCCAGATCCTTAACCCATTGTGCCAGGCCAGGGATTGAACCTGCATCTCAGTGCTTCCAAGACACTGCGGATCCTGTTCCGCCACAGTGGGAACTCCACATTGTTTTCATTTGATCTTTATAGTGAGTAGAAGATGTGAAAGGAAAGGTTGAGTTGAAGATACTGTAAGGTTATGCATTTAAGTTACTGAGAGATTACTGTGCCACTGATTTAGGATGTCAAGTTATTTCTTTTTATTTTTTTCTTGTGTAAGAAGGATTACCAAAAATTTGTGTTATCTTCTCTCTTGAACCACCTTTCAATGAAAGAAGAAAAAAAAAAAAAGTAAATAGGTGATGATGCTGAAAGTCAAGGAGAATGGCCTAAGGAGACCATAATTCCCTTATCCATAAAGTGACAGGCTTAGGTTAGATTATTTTTTTTTTCAGATTTCTAAACTTCTATAGGCTAAATTATAAATTTAGATCCTCTTATGGCAATTTATTTCATAGAAGAGACCTTAGGGGAATAGGTATCATACCTTCAACAATTAACTTTTTGATAAAATAATCTTAACAATGCCTTTTTTTTTTTTTTTGCTTTTTAGGGCTGTACCTGTGGCATATGGAAGTTCCCGGGCTAGGGGTCCAATTGGAGCTTCAGCTGCCAGCCTACACCACAGTCACAGCAACACCAAATCCGATCTGTGTCTGTGACCTACACTACAGCTCACCGCAATGCCAGATCTTTTAACCCACTGAGCAGGGCCAGGGATCGAACCCTCATCCTCGTGGATAGTAGTCAGGTTAATTACCCGACTTTCCATTCTTAAGCTATTCTATTTTAAATCTAAATTTTGGAGAGAGTCTCATTGGCATAGCTGGATTATTGCTCATTCCTGTTTAGGACAAAGCTAGGGTATGTTGATTTATAGTCACAGCAAGAATGCGTACGATAGGGAAAAGAGGTCACTGAAATGAAATGAGGTGCTATTATTAAAAGAAGGAAGAGATGGATTCTAGGCAGCCAGATCCTCGTGCATGTTTATTATGTGGTCCAAGTTGAGGTGCAGGTCTAAGTAAAATAACTTCTAATTTAGATTTAAATAAAGGGCAAAGTAATACTTCTGTTTTGGTTGGTTTCTAAGGTAGTTTCTGCTTATTTTTTCCAGTTTCTATTGAATAAGTAGATGAGTTCATAAGTCTGCCTTATATTTAGCCTTTTCCCCTCTATTTCTTACTTTTTTTCAGAGATACAGTGACATGTAAATAAATTTCCAAAAACTATGACTTGAGGGAGTTCCTTTTGTGGCTCAGTGTTAATGAACCTAACCAGTATGCATGAAGACGCTGGTTCCATCCCTGGCCCCTCTCAGTGGTTTAAGGATCTGGCATTGCCGTGAGCTGTGGTGTAGGTAGCAGATGCGGCTCGGATCCCGCGTTGCTGTGGCTGTTATGCAGGCCAGCAGCTGCAGCTCCGATCTGCCCCCTAGCCTGGGAACTTCCATATGCATGGGTATGGCCCTAAAAAGCGGGGGGCGGGGAGAGGAGATCCGTTATATGTTTGCAACAAATAGGGCTTGAGAATCCACACTTTGGGAGAGATTAGAGTGGAATTGAAAAAGGGGATATACCTTTTTTTTTTTTTTTTGTCTTTTTGCCTTTTATGTAGAGCCGCACCCGCGGCATATGGAGGTTCCCAGGCTAGGGGTCTAACAGGTGCTGTAGCCGCCGGCCTTCGCCACAGCCACAGCAACGCGGGATCCGAGCCGCGTCTGCAGCCTACACCACAGCTCACGGCAACGCCGGATCCTTAACCCACTGAGCAAGGCCAGGGATCGAACCCGCAACCTCATGGTTCTTAGTCGGATTCTTTAACCACTGAGCCACAAAGGGAACTCCCTAAAAAGGGGATATACTTTTGATAAACGTTTTGCTGTTAGACTATTTAAGTTAGCAGTAGCTTTTAAAAATTATTATTTTGGCAGGGAAAGAGGGAGACTTAATGATCACTTTGAAATTTAAAGTATAAAAGATTAGAAGAATGATAACATGTCAAACACAGGGAAAAAGTTAAGGAGTGGAAGTGTTTTTCCCAGGTTAGGGGAAAATGAGTTTGATTTATTTTCGAGGATGTTGAATTAGAGGTGCCAAGGAGATCATTGGCAAGGCCTGGAAATGCATGATTAGGCTTTGGAGAAAGGTCAGGGATTGATACGGAAATTTAAGAGGCACCCACGTAGAAAACGGCAAAGGAACAAAAAGAAATAACTATCTAGAGATCGGCCTGTATATGAATGAATAGCATAGCCCACGTGGAACTTAGTGTTAAGTGTTAGTTCCTAACAAGGATTGCTTCTCTGTTCATCATGACAGCTGCCTCTAGGAATGGAGAATTCTATACCATACTGTTCTTTCCATCTGGTCTAAGAATACTGCGTGAGCTCTCTGGAGAAATTTGTTAAGGATTGGTAACTAAATTCAAAGGATTATCCTGTTTTTCCTTTTACTTGTCAGCTTCTCTACCTTTATATTGTCTTTCTTTCTCTCCGCTTCTATCCTACCAGATTCTGTATTCTCACACTTACTTCTTCGGTACAAATTTTTGGTGGTATGGTGTAAGAGAAAAATAGAGTGGATTGCAGCGTTTGGATGTTGAGTGGGAAGATGAAAGCTGTGCTTGAGAATAATTTGTTATTCTGTATTAATGATCCTGCATTTTCCTACACTTGAATTGTACTTTGTATCTTTGGTAACTGAATAGCATTCATAGTATTTCATTGTATTAAGCAAGACATATGAACAGACTGTACTAATAAGCATCATAGAAAATGTGAGACAATTTTTAGGACATATTTACCTCAGCAGAATAACAACACCTTTGTTCACGTGACTATTAGAAAAAAATAAAAATATTTAATAGCATAGGAGCTGGGTTCTTTAGCTGTCTTAAGTCTATCTTTGTGCTTTTTAAAATGGTCTATATTATGTAAATAACATAGATGTCCTTCTTTAAATGTTGCCTTAGAAAAAAATTCAGCGCTGATTTTGACTATGGCAGGACCTTTCATGTTTTTCTTCTGTGAAACATGCTTTGTGCTTTTTAAAAAAATAATCCTTTTACAAAGACAGTCCTGAAATGCTTTGTTTCCTTTTTTATGCATAAGAGCATGCTCATTGTAAGCATATTGTATGTGAAGATTGTTACTTGTTCAATTTTTGTATACTGATGGTGAGCAGAAAATCTTTTTAGCCTCCTTCTTTGTAAAAATGATTTATACAATACCACTTAAGAAATTCAGTGTTAACAGTAAAATTACTTTTACAGTTATTACAATGAAGAATAAGAAAAAACTACTATGTTAAAAATGAATAATGCATTTATTTTAATCTTTGGCTCTGCTCCTCTACTTGCTTCTTATTTGGATACTGAAAGGGATGCAGTAAAATTCCCCAAAAGTGTTAATTCTTTTTCTGGAGCTAGTCCAGTAGCATGTCAAAAGAATTTTGAAAAGAACATCCCCTCATATATAACAGCTTTGGAATATGTAATAGGATACATTAGTAGATACATTAGTATGCTTTTAAAAGGAGTATGTGTAGCTCATGAAGAACATAAAAGAAGTGTGTAACTACTTTATTGTTGTTCATGATTAAACCAAAATTGATCGCCTGTGAACAGATTTAATTATTTACAAAATCTGTATAACACTGTTAACAGAATGGGTGATAGGGGAGGGAGCCGAATGCTGCTTTTAGTTTATGATTCATAGATGTTCCTCTAATAAATATCTTTGCTTAAATATAATCTGAAAGAAAAATAGCAATGAAAACAACTAGGTACCTATAGTTGGAACTAAAAATAATTCCATTGATTCTGTTTTTAATTGTAGGTTGATCTGGATCAGGAGGGTAACAAGGCCCTTTAGAAAATGAATAAGGTGTCTATAGATTCTCTAGGAGGGTAAGTGACAGGGTAACTAGATATCTCTGCATTTTTTTTTTTTTTGGATTACGTAACATTCAGACCTCCTAGGAAAGCAGTACCACAAGGAATCACATGTCAGACTGCCAAATAAAGACTTATTTTGCTTTCAAAATGTGCTGTTTCTTAAAACACAATTCATAGAGTTTGTATAAAGTATAGTATGCACATGAATGTATTTATATTTATTTAATTTGTAAGAGTGATTCACTCTTAGCAGCCGACAGGGCCATGAATACACACTTAAATTTTCTTTTGTTGCAGTGTAGTTGATTACAATATTATATTAAATTTAGGTATATAGCATAGTGATTCAATATTTTATAGATTATACTGCATTTAAAGTTGTTATAGAACAGTGGTGGTATTTCCCTGTGCTATACAATATATCCTTGTTGCATATTTATTTTATACATACTAGTTTGTAGTTTGTGTCTCTTAATCCCTTACTCCTGTCTTGTTGATCCCCACTTCCCTTTCCTCACTGGTAGCCACTAGTTTGTTCTCTATATCTGTGAGTCTATTTCTGTTTTGTTATATACATTCATTTGCTTTGTGTTTTAGATAATCACATATAAGTGATAAAAGAGTATTTGTCTTTCTCTGACTATTTCACTGAACATAATACCTCTGCGTCCATCCACATTGTTGCATATGGCAGAATTTCATTCTTTTCTATTTTTAAGTAATATTCCATTGTATTTATATACCACATCTCCTTTATTTAGTCATCTATTGAGGTACATTTGGGTTGCTTCTATATCTGGCTTTGGTAAATAATGCTGCTGTGAACATTGGGGTGCATGTGTCTTTTTGAATCAGTATTTTCTTTTTGCTTATTGGGGCTGCTCCTGTGGCATATGGAAGTTCCTAGCCTAGCAGCTGAATCAGAGCTACAGTTGCCAGTCTATGCCACAGCAACTTGGGATCCAAGCCACGTCTGCACCTACACTGCAGCTCATAGCAATATCAGATCCTTAAGCCACTGAGTGAGACCAGGGACTGAACCCACATCTTCATGGATATTAGGTTCGTTTCCACGGCGCCACAACAGGAACTCCCATTTCATTTTCTTTGGATATATACCCAGCAGGGTCATATGTTAGTTCTACTTTTAGTTTTTTGAGGGACCTCCACACTTTTTTCCATAGTGGCTGCACCAATTTACAACCATAACAACAGTGTACTAGGGTTCCCTTTTTCCAACATCTTTGCCAACATTTGTTATTTATATGGACTTTTTTGGTGAGGTCTTTTGACAGGTACGAGGTGATATCTCATGATTTTGATTTGCATTTCTCTGATGACTAGTGATATTGAGAATTTTTTAATGTGACTGCTAGCTATCTGTGTATCTTCTTTGGAAAAATGACTGTTTAGGTCCTCTGCCAATTTTTTAAACTTTTTTTTTTGATATTGAATTACATGAGCTCTTTATATATTTTGAATAAAACCTCTTACTGGCTTTATCATTTGCAAATATTTTCTCCCATTCTGTAGGTTTTCAATTCATTTTGTTGATGGTTTCCTTTGCTGTGCAGAAGCTTTTAAGTTTACTTAAATCTTATTGTTTATTTTTACTTTTTATTTTGCCTCAGGAGAGTGATGCCAAAAATGTTGCTAAGATTTATGTCAAAGAGTGTTCTGCCTTTCTCTTATAGGAGTTTTATGATTTCAAGTCTTACATTTAGGCCTTAAATTGATTTAGGGTTTATTTTCATATGTGGTGTGAGAAAATATTCTAATTTCTTTTATAAGTAGCTGTCCCATCCTCCTTAAACTTTTCCAAACAGTTGAAGAAGGAATACTCCCAAAGACATTCTATGATGCCAGCATCACCTTAATTCCAAAACCAGACAAAGACACCGTGAAAAAAGAGAACTGTAGGCCAATGTGTCTGATGAATATGGATGCAAAAATTCTCAACAAAGTTTTAGCCAACAGAATCCAACAACATATCAAAAAGATCATACACCATGACCAGGTGGGATTCATCCCAGGTGCACAAGGATGATCCAACATATGCAAATCAATCAACATCATACACCACATTAACAAAAGAAAAGTCAAAAACCACGTGATCACCTCAATAGATGCAGAAAAAGCATTTGACAAAGTCCAACATCCATTCTTGATCAAAACTCTTAGCAAAGTGGGAATACAGGGAACATTCCTTAATATAATAAAAGCTGTTTATGATAAACCCATAGCAAATGTAATACTCAATGGAAAAAAGCTGAAAGCCTTCCCACTAAAATCTGGAACAAAATAGGGATGCCCACTCTCACCACTATTATTCAACATGGTATTGGAAGTCCTAGCTCCAGCAATCAGACAAACAAAAGAAATAAAAGGCATCCAAATTGGAAGAGAAGAGGTAAAACTGTCACTCTATGCAGATGACATGATACTTTATATAGAAAACCCCAAGGACTCAATCCCAAAATTACTTGAACTCATAGACAAATTCAGCAAAGTAGCAGGATATAAGGTTAACCTTCAGAAATCAATCGCATTTCTGTATACTAACAATGAAATATTAGAAAAAGAATACCAAAATATTTTACCTTTTAAAACAGCACCCCAAAAAATCAAATACCTGGGAATAAACCTGACCAAGGAGGTGAAAGACTTATATGCAGAGAACTACAAAACATTACTCAAGGAGATCAAAGAAGATACAAAGAAATGGAAAGATATTCCATGCTCATGGGCCGGCAAAATTAATATTGTAAAAATGGTGATACAACCCAAAGCAATCTACAGATTCAATGCAATCCCTATCAAATTACCAAAGACATTCTTCACAGAACTAGAACAAACAAGCCAAAAACTTATATGGAACCACAAAAGACCCAGAATTGCCAAAGCAATCCTGAGGAACAAAAACCAAGCAGGAGGCATAAATCTCCCAGACTTCAGGCAATATCACAGGGCCACAGTAATCAAGACGGTGTGGTACTGGTACCAAAACAGACATACGGACCAATGGAACAGAATAGAGAACCCAGAAATAAACCCAGATGCCTATGGTCAATTGAGTTTTGACAAAGGAGGCAAGAACATAAAATGGGAAAAAGACAGTCTTTTCAGTAAGCTTTGCTGGGAAACTTGGACAGCTGCATGCAAATCAATGAAACTAGAACACACTCTCACATCATGCACAAAAGTAAACTCAAAATGGATTAAATACATAAATATAAGACAAGATACCATTAAACTCCTGGAAGAAAACATTGGTAAAACATTCTCTGACATCAACCTTACAAGTGTTTTCTCAGGTAAATCTCCCAAAGCAACAGAAATAAAAGCAAAGACAAACCAGTGGGACCTAATCAGGCTGACAAGCTTTGGTACAGTAAAGGAAACCAAAAAGAAAACAAAAAGACAGCTTACAGAATGGGAAAAAATAGTGTCAAATGATGCAGCTGACAAGGGCTTAATCTCAAAAATATGTAAACAACTTAAGCAGCTCAACAGCAAAAAAAACCAAAAACAAAACAAAAAAAAAAACAAACAACCCAACAACCCCATTGAAAAATTGGCAAAAGACCTGAATAGACAGTTATCCAAAGAAGATATGAAGATGGCCAACAGGCACATGAAAAAATGCTCAACATCACTGATGATTAGAGAAATGCAAATCAAAACTACCACGAGATAGCACCTCATACCAGTCAGAATGGCCATCATTAACAAGTCCACAAATAACAAATGCTGGAGGGGGTGTGGAGAAAAGGGAACCCTCCTGCACTGTTGGAGGGAATGTAAGCTGGTACAACCACTATGGAAAACAATATGGAGGTACCTTAGAAAACTATGCATAGAACTACCATATGACCCAGCAATCCCACTCTTGGGCATATATCCGGACAAAAATCTCCTTGAAAAAGACCCTGGCACATGCATATTCATGGCAGCGCTATTCACAATAGCCAAGACATGGAAACAACCCAGATGTCCATCGACAGATGGTTGGATTAGAAAGATGTGGTATATATACACAATGGATTACTACTCAGCAATAAAAAAGAATAAAATAATGTCATTTGCAGCAACATGGATGGAATCAGAGACCCTCATACTGAATGAAGTAAGTCAGAAGGAGAAAGACAAATACCATATGATATCACTAATATCTGGAATCTAATATACTGCACAAATGAACCTTTATGCAGAAAAGAAAATCAAGGACTTGGAGAACAGACTTGTGGTTGCCAAAAGGGTCGGGGAGGGAGTGGGATGGTAGGGGGGCCTGGGGTTAATACTTGTAGACTGTTGCCTCTGGGATGGAAAAGCAAGGCGATCCTACTGTATAGCACTGGGAACTATGTGTAACCACTTGTGATGAATCCATATATGTATGTGTAACCCTGTCACCACACTGTGCAGCTGGGTATAATGGAAAAAAATAAATAAAATTAAAAAAATTAAAAAAATAAAATAAGTAAAAAAAAAAATAAGTAGCTGTCATTTTCCCAGCACCACTACTGAAGAGACTCTCTTTTTGCCATTGTATATACTTGTTTCCTTTGTTATGGATTAGTTGATCAAAAGTGCATGAGTTTGTTTCTAGCTCTTTGTTCTCTTCCATTGATCCATGTGTCTGTTTTTGTGCCCGTACCATGCTGTTTTAATTTTTTTCAGTGCTTTTTTAATTAATATAGAATATTGTGTTAGTTTCAGATGTACAGCAAAGTGATTCAGCTATACATATATATCTAGTCTTTTTAAGATTCTTTTCACAGATAGGTCATTACAGAATTTTGAGTAGAATTCCCTATGCTACACAGGAGGTTCTTGTATGTTTCTTATATACTAGTGTGTATATATTAATCCCCAGATCCTAATTTATCCCTCCCCACTGCGTTTCCCCTTTGGTAACCATAAATTTTTTTTCAAAATTGTATGTTTCTTATATAGTAGTGTGTATATATTAATCCCCAGATCCTAATTTATCCCTCCCCACTGCGTTTCCCCTTTGGTAACCATAAATTTTTTTTCAAAATCTGTGAATCTATTTCTGTTTTATAAATAAATTCATTTGTGTAATTTTTAAAAAATTAGATTACACATATAAGTCATATTATATGATATTTGTCTTTCTCTGACTTACTTCACTTAGTATGGTAATCTCTAGATCCATCCATATTGCTAGTACCATGCTGCTTGGATTATTGTAGCATTGTAGTATAGTCTGAAGTCAGGGAGCATGATACCTCTAGGTCTTTTCTTTGGCAATTTGGGAATTAAATTTTAGGATTTAATTTAAATTAAATAAAATTAATTTTGTGGCTCCATATGAATGCTAGGATTTTTTTTTTAGTTCTTTGAAAAATTTTGTGAGTATTTTGATAGGGATTGCATTTAATCTGTAGATTTCTTTGGGTAGCATTTTAATAACATTCTTCAGTATAAGAGCATGGTATATATTTGTTTCTTTTAACAGTATTCAATTTCATCAGTGTTTTATGGTTTTTAGAGTATAGATTTTTCACCTCCTTAGTTAAGTTTATTCCTAGATGTTTTATTCTTTTTAAAGTTTTATTCATTTTAAATGGGATTTTTTTCCTATCCTCTTTGTAATAATTCATTATTAGTGTATAGAAAGCAACAGATCTTTCTATATATTAATCTTGTATCCTGAAATTATTCTGAATTCATTTATTCTAAGTTTTTTTTTGGTGAAGACTTCAGAGTTTTCTATATATAGTATCACATCATCTACAAATAGTGACAGTTTTACTTCTTCCCTTCCAATAGGATGCCTTTTATTTTATTTTTCTTATCTGAGTATTGTGGTTACAACTTTCAATACTATGTTAAATAGAAGTGGTAAGAGTGGGCATCCCTGTCTTGTTCCTGAATTTAGTGGAAGGTCTTTCAGCTTTTAACGATTGAGCATGATATTAGCTGTGGGTTTGTCATAGTGGCCTTTATTATGTTGAGATATGCTTCTTCTACATCAACTTTGATGAGAGTTTTTATTATGAGTGGATGCTGAATTTTGTTAAATGCTTTTTCTGCATCTGTTGAGATGATCATGTGATTTTTATCCTTCCTTTTGTTAATATGGAGTATAATATTGATTGGTTTGTGAATATTGAACCATTCTTGCATCCCTGGAATAAATCCCCCTTGATCGTGGTGTGGATCCTTTTTATGTATTACTGAGTTCAGTTGGCTGATATTTTGTTGCTAGTATTTTATTTCTGTATTCTTCGGTGATATTGGCCTTTAATTTTCCTTTTTTATAGTGTCTTTGTTTTTTGTATGAGGGGTATTGGTGAATGAATTAATAGAATGAATTTGGGCATGTTTCATCCTCTTCAATTTTTAGGAATCGTTTGAGAAGAATAGTTTGTGGTAGAACCAACAGGAAGGCTGTGGGAAGCCTGGACTCTGCTCATGAGGAGAGCTTATATGCTTGCCTACTCCCCAGAAAGGCTTGAGGGATGAATTGAAACTGCACAGGTGTCTGGCTCATTTACCCTAGTCTCCCTGCCTTGCATTCCAGCCTGAGCCAAGTGACTACTATGGCCCTGCTTACTTCACAACAAAACTCCATAGCAGGATGAGGGCTGTTGTGACTGAGTGGAGAGCTCAGGTGTGAGGGACAAAGGTTGCTTAGACCGGAAGTGGTGTCTTAGCAGGGCAGGGGCAGCCATTTCTGGTGCTTACACAGGTAGAGCATCAGAAACAGTCTGGGTCTTTGACTGTGACCTGAACATGTTATGGCTAGGATTTTTCTCAAATTATTTTCAATATTTCTGCCATAGAAGACCAAGGCAACATGGAAGTTTTCTGTATTTTGATAATTTACAAGGTTTAAAATGGTCAGGGTAAAAAACCCAGTTCAGTTCCATATAGAAGTAGTTTCTGGAGGTGGAAAATATGGAGGTGTAGAGAGTGACTATTCAGTCAGAATATTTGGTCATTGTCATGTCCTGGGGAGCTAAAACTTAAAGTGAAAATAGAGATATCTCCCATTAGTGCAGACTTTTTTTGGAAAGTCAAACAAAAAGAAACAAGAAATAAGGAGCATATTTAACTTCTTTTGTACTCTTTCATTTTTACTGTGCTGATTTTTGGATTTTTATTCTTTTAGTTGTGGGGAACTTGGACTAGTGTTATATATATCTCTGACTGTTTTCGAGTATATTCAAACTACCTGAAAAGAACTTTCCCATATGTCTTTGTCAAAAGCAAATAAAGCTATTAATTTTAAGCTTGTCATTAATATAGTCTTCACAGAAAAAGAGCAATCAAGCAAATTTAATGTATTCATACAAAATTAACTCTGTCCCTCAAGTCTCTTAAAACACAATTCGAATATTTCTTCTTGGGATTTGAAATGCTTCCAGCTATTTTTTATGGATTAAAAAAAGACAAAAAAATGCTATTTTATATTTATTAAAATTAGATATGTTTTGTGTATTGGAAATTTGAGTTGGTAGAGAATTTGGTTTACTTTGAAGTTTTACATGTAAAATAAAGGCTATAGCAAAAGGATAGAATTTTCAAGTTTCTAGAGATTTAAGATATTTTAGAGATAAGAAAGAGTTTTATAAAGGCAAATAACTCAGAGACAGTGATGGACATTTACAACATAAACCAGTGATTTAAAATACAATTAAAATAATTATTTCAGGAGGCAAGGAAAAATGTAAACAGAGAGAAATGAGAGAAAAAAGGCCTATGTGATATATCTGGGGATCTAGCATTCTAGTCATAGATGTTCTAGAAAGGAAAAATAAGTACATGGAGGAAACAGTAATGAAAACAAAATAAAGTAACATTTTCTGGAGTTTAAGACAAATTTGAATCTTTCATTTAAAGTGCAAAGAAAGTGCTGTTGATCTAAAAAAATAGTTTTCTCTCCAGCAAAATGGGTTTATTTGGGATCATCAAAGTACTGCATTTTGGGGTCTGCAAGTGCTGTTGATCTAAAAAAATAGTTTTCTCTCCAGCAAAATGGGTTTATTTGGGATCATCAAAGTACTGCATTTTGGGGTCTGCAAGTGCTGTTGATCTAAAAAAATAGTTTTCTCTCCAGCAAAATGGGTTTATTTGGGATCATCAAAGTACTGCATTTTGGGGTCTGCAACCATGGTGAATCACTCATACATGTCCGATTCAGCAAGGAGAGGAGGGGGAAAGGAATAGGGAGTGCAGTAGTAAACAAGAGTCCATTGGAGGAATTGAAATTTGGAAATATGGTGCCTTACCATCGGCTAAGTTGTGCAGTCTCTCATTGGCTGAGCTCTTGTCAGGCAAGAAGAGGAAGTGTTTTCTTCTTCCTGTTAAGCTCTACTATCATCACAGAGCATGCGAGCTCATCTGTCTTTAATTGAATTTTCTATTTATTAATTTTTACAATGCTAACCAAAACTATTGAGGGAAAAAACGCTTGCTCTTAGATATATCCCAGTGGAATTTCTGAATCCATTTTAGAGGATTTTAGACTAAAAAAGCAGCATTGTCCAAAAAGGAGAGCGAGTCGAATCAATTTGACATTGGCCTTCTTGTCTATAACAGTGGATGCTAAAAGATCGTGGAGCAGAGTTAGTGTATTCAGAGTTCCACAGGAAAAAAATTCTGGCAGTATTACATGCATTCAGTTTATAGTTGTGTGACTGAAGTTTTTAGGGTACTGTGATATTGTGACTTATAATAAATACACTTATTATTTCTTATAAGTCTTATAATAAGACACATATTTTATCTTTGTCCTGTTTCTGTCAGAGTTCCTTAAAACCTAGGAATTTCATAAGACGTAAGAGCAATAAAGGTGTCTTTTGTTATTAATAAAGTGACTTTTGGGCTGCACCTAAGGACAGGGGCTGATTGCCAGAAGACCCAATCGAGTGATTAGAGGGTTGGAATTTTCAGTCCCACCTCTGTGACCTCAGAGATGGGGGAGGGGCTGGAGGAACAGATCATCAATGGCCAATGATTTAGTCAATTATACTTCATTATGTAATGAAGCCTCATAAACCCCTGTTAGGATCAGGTTTAGAGTTTCCAGGTTGGTGAATACATGGAGATTGGGGGATGCACTTGGAGAGGCCATTCAAAGTCCTGTGCTCTTACCTCATACCTTGCATGATGCATTTGGCTGTTTCTGAACTACATCCATTTATAATAAACCAGTGATCTAGTAAGTAAAATGAGTTCTGAGTTCTGTGAGCCACTCTAGCAAATTAATCAAAGTAAAGGTAGGGGTTATAGGACCCTCTGGTTTATAGCAGGTTGCTCAGAGTATACGTAACAATCTGGATTTGTGATTGGCCTCCTTAGCTGGAACGGGTCATTGGAATCTCCACTTTGTAGTAAGTTGGTCAGAAACACAAATAAAAACCTGGGCTTGGGACTGGCATCTGAAGTAGAGCACAGTCTTATGGGACAGAGTCCTTTACCTGTGGAATGTTATGCTCTCTCTGTATAGACAGTATCAGAGTTATGTTGAATTTAATTCTCAGACAGCCTGCTGGTGTTAAAGAATTGTTTGGTGTTTGTGGGAAGCCCTCCTCACCCAGGGGTCCCACACACATTGGAATTGGGTCCACTAACTCAAAAAAGAGGTGGCTGTGGAGTGAGAGCACTCAACCCTAACCCTTAGACCTCAAGGGCTAGCAGGATTGATGTAGGTCCCCAGTACTTGTTCATTTGAAGAAAAAATTCAGCAAAGAGACTGAGAATCGTAAGGCAAATAAAGTGTTTATTAAGAGAGAAATGCATGCACGAGTTCCTGCGTGGTGCAATGGGATCCATGTCATTTCTGGAGTGCTAGGATACAGATTCAACCCCTGGCCCGGCACAGTGCATTATCTGGTGTTGCCATAGCTGTGGGATAGGTTGCAACTGTGGCTAAGATCTGATCCCTGGCCTGGGAACTTCCATATGCCACTAGGTGGCCAAAAAAGAAAAAAGAAAAAACACAGGTGGGCTCCATTAGGGCAGTGGGGTGGTCAGGCAGATAGAAAAAGAAAGAGAGAGAGAGGGGGAGGCTAATGCATGCTTTGGGGTAGTTTAAGTCATTTGTATGGGATAGTCCTTCCAGGCTTCCTCTGGCCAATCACCTTGCTTTGTATGACCTTGAGTCCATGTTTGGCCTGACTCAGGACCCTCCCCTGTGTGTCTGTGCATATTTTAACCATGATGGATTCTAGCACAGTTTCTAGGAAGTTGATAGGACCTGTTACGATCCAGCACATGTACCCGCCTTCTCTGACCCCTGGGGAACCTTTCTGCACATATGTAGCCTAGGAGGTCTTCTTGACCTCAAGAATGAGAAACATGTGGTATCTTTATCTTTTATCTTTTATGCAGCTTCTCCTTTTTCCTGCTATAATCTTTATCTTGAAGTATCTGTCGACATGGGACAGATTCTAGTTGCTCAGCCTGGGACCCATCTATCTCCTGCCTCAGTACCAAGACTTTTCAGAGTTAATTCTTAGAGGAAGTTCTCTGGCCAAATGAAGTTGACTCAGAATCAATATCACAAGTAAAGGAAAGATTAATTAATATAATTGAAATGATTGAAAAATTATGTCATTAGGTATAAGCCTTACAAAATTGTGTTTTTCCAGTTTCTGTTACCACTTTGTTCTGTAGAAATTCTCTTTTCTGGTGAATGAAAGATGTCATTCTTTAATGACGTCTAAATCTAATTTTATAAATTTTTACTTTCTGTTATTAAAATAGTCACATTCCAGCTATCAAGACTTATTTCTGCCTATTTTTGTTTAAATAAACCCACGTACATAATTGTGAAATACAATGAATTTTCAGTCTATGTGGCCAGAATTCAGATCAAGAAATAGAATATTATGAACACTGTAGAAACTCCTGTTGTGCTGTATTCCAGTTACTATTCCCTCTAAGAGTAATTGTTGTCTTGACTTCTAACACAATAGATTAGCTTTCCTCATTTTGAACTTATTTGGATGGAACATACCATATGATTCTTCTGTATATGACTTTTTTTGCTCAACTCTGTATTTGTTAAACTCATTCATTTGTGGAGAATAATGATAATTTTTTCCCTTTCATTGCTGAGTAGTATTCTTCTTTGTGAGTATACTACAGTTTATTATCTCCACATTTTTAATAATGATTTTTATTTTTTCCATTATAGCTAGTTTACAACGTTCTGTTTTCTACTATACAGCGAGGTGACCCAGTCACACATACATACATACATTCTTTTTTCTCACATTATTATGCTCCATCACAAGTGATGAAACATAGTTCCCAGTGCTATACAGCAGGATCCCATTGCTTACCCATTCCAGAGGCAATAGCTTGCATCTGTTAACCCCAAATTCCCAGTCCCTCCCACTCCCTCAAGGCAATCACAAGTCTGTTCTCTATGTCCATGATTTTCTTTTCTGTGGAAAGGTTCATTTGTGTCATATATTAGATTCCAGATATAAGTGATATCATATGGTATTTGTCTTTCTCTTTCTGACTTACTTCACTTAGTATGAGAGTCTCTAGTTCCATCCATGTTGCTGCAAATGGCATTATTTTGTTCTTTTTATGGTTAAGTAGTATTCCATTGTGTATATATACCACATCTTCTTAATTCATTCATCTGTCGGTGGATACTTAGGTTGTTTCCATGTCTTGGCTATTGTGAATAGTGCTGCCATGAATATGCAGGTGCATGTATTTTTTCAAGGAAAGTTTTCTGTAGATATATGCCCCAAGAGTGGGATTTCTGGGTCATATGGTAGTTCTATGTATAGTTTTCTAAGGTACCTCCATACTGTTTTCCATAGTGGTTGTACCAGTTTACATTCCCACCAGCGGTGCAGGAGGGTTCCCTTTTCTCCACACTCTCTCCAGCCTTTGTTATTTGCGGACATATTAATGATGACCATTCTGACTGGTGTGGCCAAATCATGGTAGTTTTGATTTGCATTTCTCTAATCATCAGTGATGCTAAGCATTTTTTTTTCATGTGCTTGTTGGCCATCTGTATATCCTCTTTGGATTACTGTCTCTTCAGGTCTTTTGCCCATTTTTCAATTGGGCTGTTGGCTCTCTCTACATTTAATGGACAATTTTTGTTTATATGAATAGTGTAGTTAATCCTTGTGGTAAACATAGATAATAATTCTTTTTTTTTTTTCTTTTCTTGTTTGGCTGCACCTGTGGTATGTGAAAGTTCCCAGGCCAGGGATGGCCTGATAATAAGGGTCTGGTAATTCTTGTCTTGGCTAGAGGCTTTGAGTTCAGTCTTCTTGAAGGGACCTTGAAACCCAACATTAAGCTCTTACTATTTTAGTGTTCTAGCCAGTGCAGTTGTAAGATAGAAAAACCCAGGATATTTTCAGTTGATTAGCAGTGTAATTCCTTCTATGACCTTAATTTCCACTTGCCATGCATCATAGCATACTCTCAGATTCCGGTGGTTAGGAAGTAGACATCTTTGGGATACCATTATTCTGTCTTGGAAATATTGTTACCTAAGAAAATAACATGAGGATGAGAACAACTGCCACCAAAATCAGTGTTTGCATAGCAATGACAGATTAATCCACCTTGTCTGTTAGTTTATTTTCCAGGAATTATATTCAGGTGGAGAAGAGAAGTTGAGGACTGGAAAGAATATGTTTTTCACTTTTAGCCCTAATTGCAAAGTTGAAACTGGGTTGAAATTAATGTTCTAGCTTTACCCTCATGTTTTCTTAACTATGGTTCTCTTCACAGTTATAATTATTTCTAATATTCTAAAATGCTATCTTGTAGCATATACTCTATATTTAGTAGTGAGATTATAAATTGTATGATTATAACTCAAGGAGTTATTTTTGCGCACAGTTCACCAGTTCTGGTTTGCTGTGTGAATACTTTAGTTCCATCAAGCACTTCAAGGTGTATATGATTCATTAGAAAACATTTGGTTAGTATAAGTTTGTCTCTGGTATTCCCTAATACGCTCACTTATATAACACTGTGCATTTAAATTTTCTTATGTGACTATATACTGGGTCTATTACATATTTTACCTTGCTCAAAAAGGTAAAAAATTGTTGAAGATATTTTCTGTGACTCAGTAAAATGGACATTTATTTATTATAAAGTCAATATTTTCAGTTATTTTTAGAAATTTTAAATGATAGGAATTAATCATTTCCTCTTTTTTCTTGAAAATAATTATATAAGACTGCCCTACGTTATGCAACAGAGTAGCCACTGTCCACATGAGGCTATTAAGCACTTGAAATATGGTTAGTCCTACTTGCAATGTGTTATAAGTATAAAATAAACACTGATTTTTAAAACAGTACAAAAAAGAATGTAAAATACTTTGATTACATGTTGAAATTATGATGTTTAGATAAACTAGGTTAGATAAAATATGTTAAAAATAATTGCACCTCTTTCTCATTAATGTGGCTACTAGAAAATTTCGATGTACACATACGGCTCACATTATTCTAGACTCATTAAATCCATATGGGACAGTTTAGCTCATGGTAATAAAATTGCATCATCATTATAGAGATGAGAACTTAACTTACAGTACTCAGTAGCATGTGGATGTGTCCAGGTCATCCAAAGATGGAAGCGCACTATTAAGGTACATGTTGAAAAGAAGATTTTGTTCATTGCCTGAAATTATCTGACATGTCAGGGGACCATGCCTATATACTCTGAGCCTGCTTGAGACATTTGTGTACATTCTGTATGTTTCCATACCCGGAGCCTTGGGGTGAACTCAAGTGTTAAAGAGTCCGATAAGAAAGAAAAGCTGAAAGATTTTACATTGTTCCTGAAGGATTTGTCCTGTAGTTTGGTAGAGGATACAGTGGTGATCAGTTTGTGGAGTAGCTATGTTTGAATCTTGTTTGCTATACATGTGAATACTGGACCAAGAAACTCAGAATAACAGTTTATTAATAATCTAAAATATGTGAGAGCTTAGGGAATAGAATATTCTCACTGATGAATGTCCAGGTTGGAAAGTTCTGTGGAAGACCTATTTTGTTTACATTTGTTCTAAAACATACGAATTCAATTTGCTGTATTAGTACAACTGGTATAACAAAGGAAATTAAATCTTTGGTAAATGAGGATCTCATATCATCTCAGAGCATTAATTCTGGGCAAGAATTCTCACAGAATTTAAATATAGACAAGCACATGCAGGAGATGGAATCGAGTGTATATTAGACTAAGACTAAGGATCTACAAATTTTATTCTTGGGAAAGAAATATGTAATAACTATTTAAAACTTCTTCAAGATATTCCTTAAAGGTATTTAGAAATTCCTGTATTTTATAAAACAGCCTTGAGTTAATCAAGGTTTTAATATAGGCCCTCTTTTTGCATTTGACGATTATCATTGAGAAATAAGAGGAGTACAGTGCAAAAAATTGAGATTTGAAATGCAGGCCTTTTTTTTTTTTTTTTAGGGCTGCACATGTGGAAGTTCCCAGGCTAGGGGTTGAATTGTACCTGTGGCAACTGGCTTGCGCCACAGCCAAAGCAATGCCAGATCTGAGCCTCCTCTGCAGGTTACACTACATACAGCTCATGGCAACACTGGATCCTTAACCCACTGAGCAAGGCCAGAGATCGAACCCACATGCTCGTGGATACTAGTCAGGTTCTTAACCCCCTGCACCACAACAGGAACTCACAGCTTTTTTTTTTTTTTAAGTTTTTAGTTGGAAGGTCTTGGTCTGGCTTATTTATAATCTTTCAAATGTGTTTAGATGTTCTATGGATATGTGGATAAGTGCCTGAGGCACTCAAATATATTTATATGTATGCTAAATTTCTATTCTAAACCTCTTTGTTTAAAAAAGATGTATTCACATTTATTCTGTTTAGGAAAGGAGTCAAGCATTGGAGATTTTTTCCCCATGTTATTATAATTAATTATTAATTTATTTTTTGATAATGGGAAACTCAAAATGATATAGGTAAATGAAACCTGTAGACCTTGAATCTTACTTTAGTTATAAATATTAGTATCTTTCCCTAATAAATACTTATAAGGTCTAATAACATGCAGGACACTTAAAAATAATTTGAGTTACTATACAGTATTTTCTCATTTCTTTTCCACCCTTTGCCAGAGGTATTCCTGAGCAACATAGTGTTCTAGTTAATTTTAACTGAAATGACTTTCCCCAAAAGATACCACTGCCCAAGATCCATTTCACTCCTAGAAACTCAGTCATTCTTTTGCTCTTATCTTATTCAAATGGATGCCATCTCCCATCGGTTTTATTTTAGACATATCTACTTAAATTCTTCCCTCTTCTCTACCTCTGTATCTCCACTAGTTCAGATTACTTTATTTCTTCCCTTGATTGTCAAGACAGACTAACCTGACTCCATACAACCAGTTTGTTTACTCTCTTCACCATCCAACCGTCACAAGAGCTCTCATTTTATTTTTTATTAATGAATTTTATTACATTTATAGGTGTACAACAAGAGCTGTCATTTTGAAACACTGACCCGATCCAGAAACATGCTTAGTATCTTTCTGATAACCGTCTGGGTCCAGGTTGCTTATAGAATAAAGGCTGAGCTTCTTGGCATTTCATAAGATTCTTCACAATCTGGAACAAATCTATCTTTTCTCTCCTCATATTTTATTTTATTTTTTATTTTTTGTCTTTTGTTGTTTTATGGCCACACCCGGGGCATGTGGAGGTTCCCAGACTAGGGGTCTAACAGGAGCTGTAGCCACTGGCCTGCGCCGCAGCCACAGCAACGCAGGATCCGAACCGCGTCTGCAACCTACACCACAGCTCACAGCAACGCCGGATCGTTAACCCACTGAGCAAGGGCAGGGATCGAACCCGCAACCTCATGGTTCCTAGTCGGATTCGTTAACCACTGCGCCACGACGGGAACTCCCTATTTTTTTTTTTTTTTAATTTTCCTTACATGTGATACTCCTATGTATTTCTAATGTGGGCTCACATTTATGCATGTGTGTGCATAGGAAAAATTTGAAAGCAGATACAGCAAAATTTAAATAGTGACTGTTGCTCCATGTTTGAATTTCAGGTGATTTCTGAACTATTTTTAGGGGGATTTTTATTTTTAATATTCCTTTTATTATGTCATATATTACATGATAATTTTTATAGAAGAAAACAACTTGCTGATTTGAAAGGCAGAAATGGGAGTTCCTATCGTGGCACAGTGGAAATGGATCCGACTAGGAACCATTAGGTTGTGCGTTTGATCCCTGGTTTTGCTCAGTGGGTTAAGGATATGGCGTTACTGTGAGCTGTGGTGTAGGTTGCAGACACAGCTCAGATCTGGTGTTGCTGTGGCTGTGGTTGCTGCTGTTGGCTACAGTGCCAATTAGAGATTAGACCCCTAGCCTGGGAACCTCCATATGCCACGGGTGTGGCCCTAAAAAGCCAAAAAAAAAAAAGGCAGAAATGACATCGTTAACCTAAAATACCTGATTCCTGATAGAGTAGAATTTTCCCCAGTATTTGTTTCTGTTTTTGTTTTGTAATGTTGTATTCTCACAGGTTTTAAAATTTATCAAAATTTTAGTTTTTCCGATGGCCAACAGGCATAAGAAAAACTGTTCAATATCACTAATTATTAGAAAAATGCAAATCAAAACTACAGTGTCAGAATGGCCATCATTAATAAGTCAACAAATGACAATTGCTGGAGAGGGTATGGAGAAAAAGGTACCCTTCTTAAATGTTGGTGGGAATGCAAATTGGTACAAGGACTGTGGAAAACAGTATGGAAATATCTCAGAAAACTAAATACAGGACTACCATATGATCCAGCAATCCTACTCCTGGGCATATATCTGGACAAAACTTTCATTGAAAAAGATCCGTGCACCCATATGTTCATTGCAGCACTATTCACAATAGCCAAGACATGGAAACAACCTAAATATCTGTCGACAGATGAATGGGTTAAGAAGATATACATGTGCAGTGGAGTATTACTCAGCCATGAAAAGACACTGCTGCCATTTGCAGCAACATGGACAGAACTAGACACTTACATACTAAGTGAAGTCAGAAATAAAAAGACAAATATCATATGATATAACTTATTTGTGGACTCTAAAATATGGAACAGATGATCCTATGAAAAAAAAGGGGGGGGAACAGATCATGGCCAAGGAGAGCAGACTTGCGTTCCCAGAGGGGCAAAGGGGGGAGTGAGATGAATGGGCATTTTGGGGTTTTTTGGAGGAAAACTATTATATTTGGATTGGATGGGCAATGGGACCCTACTGTACAGCACAGGGAAATGTATGTGGTTTGGTCACTTTACTGTACAACAAAACTTAAACATTGTACATCAACTATACTTTAGTAATAATAAGGAAAAAATAACATACAAAATAAAATTGTAGTTTTCCTCTTTCTTATACAATTTAGAAATGTTCCTATATTTAAATGAATAAATTTGGTTACTCATTAAAATTTTTTTCCTTGAAAAAATACATGGTAATTTTGACCATTCAAGTAATTCATAGGTGACTAATTATTTGTGCATGCATTTTTTATGTTAATGAGAACATTTCTTATCTGTACAGTGGGAATAACAATAGTATCTGTCTTATAGTTGTGTGGCTGTAAATGAGTTAACACATGTGAAGCATTTCAGATATTGATTGACATGCACATGACATACTATGCAACTTGCTTTTTTCATTTAATGTGTTTTCAAAGTCAGTGAATATAGATCAAACTTACTTGTTTTAATAGTTGTACAATATTCCATGATGTAGATAAATCCTAATTAAATTTTCCCTTTTTAATGAGCATTCATGAGATTTCTCTTTTTTACTATTAAAATTATATAGTAGATATTTTTGTGCTGTAGGCTTCATATTAATACTTTTATAGATATTTTGAGAAATTTGCAGAAAAAATTGTGAAATGAAGCAATAGTTCACCACCAATACAAACAATACTTAAAAAAAATGTGATTCTAATGCCAGAATAGAGAAAGTGGTGAATACAAGAGAGCTCTTAGAAACAGACCAGGAGGACTGCGGCAAGATGGCGGAGGAGTAAGAGGTCACGCTCACCCTCTCCCACAAATACATCAAAAAACGCATCTAAATATAAAGCAAATTGGACAAATCATTATCTGAATGCTGATTAATTTAAACCTCCAGAAACTGCAAGAAACCCTTGAAATAACTGGGTAGAACAACTGAAGAAAAAAAAAAGGTGAGAGAGAAAAAAGAAATTAGGACGGTAACCAGCACCCCAGGGAGGGAGCTGTGAAAAAGAAAAGTTTCCTGGGAAGAAACCTAAACAATGATCAGCGGATCAACGACCAACGGAACTAGAGGGACATCAAAGCCTGAGAAAAACGCAGCAGCTGGATTGAGATAGGAAAATCGGAGTTAGAGACCTGAATACCGGCCAGACACCACAGCCTGAGGTGCCGGGCGGTGCCTGGGAGCTAAGACACAGGTTCCTAAGGTTAGTGCCTGCGAGAGGGCAGAGGTCAGTGGCCACAGCGATTGCGGGAATAGGACAAGGAACAGCGATATTCTATGATTTGTGGAGAGCAAAACCAGGACTGAGGGAACCGAGGAAGTCTGGTCCCGCAGGGGGGGCAAGCCTCCATTGTTAGGGAAGAGGAGAGGAGGAGGGGCTGACCGCCATATGAAGCAACTTGAACTAGCGCGCCAGGCAGGGCGACGGTGACCCGCCAAAGAGAGCAGAAGTGGGGAGGAGCCAGTAGAGGCTCCAGCTGCAGCAGTGGGAGCGGAGCCCGTGTCTTGAAGCCCGTGTGCGGAGCGCTGTGCCAGGTTGTGGACCTAGGCGCCTGTGCCAGCCAGCATCGGCAAGGGTGCCGGGGCCCTGGGCCGGTCCACGGACCTAGGCGACTGCATCAGCCCACAGAGTTGGTAGCTCTGGTGGGCGGAGCAGTACACGACCACACGGAGCTAGCTTTCGCAGAGGAGCGGGGCCAGCACCAGCTGCTGCCACCTGGAAACCGCCCCTTCTGACGAGAAAGCATCAGCGGAAGGGCGCAACAAACGCCAGCCTGCTGAGCCAGCCTCTGACGGGTACCGCTTGTGGTTCCAGTCACCTCAAAGAGGACTTTGCAAGTGAACACTAGGTTCGCGCAGCTCTCACTCCCAGGGGAAATCATACTTCCTGCTGCTGCTATTGCCAAATGCTTAAGACACCTGGTAGATCTGCCTAGAGCTCGCAATCACTTCCCAGGGCTGAGCAACTAGGAGTGGACAGCGCCACCTTCCTGCAATTGAGAGCATAGAGACTAGGCTCCCACTGTCAACTTTAGCCATTCCTACACTCTCACAGAGAACACTCAGAGTACCACTGAGATAACAGCCTGCTCATTCCAAAGAAATAGACATCAAATAGTCAAACTCCTACACCAAAAATAAATAGTAACCCCACCAAAAAATACAAAG
Source organism: Catagonus wagneri (assembly GCA_004024745.2). Taxonomy (NCBI): domain Eukaryota; kingdom Metazoa; phylum Chordata; class Mammalia; order Artiodactyla; family Tayassuidae; genus Catagonus; species Catagonus wagneri. The sequence continues at coordinate 11,068,155 of PVHT021183619.1, read as the reverse complement.
GGGAGCTCCTCCCTAGAAGTAGCCTTCCAAGTCTAC
>PVHT021183619.1:11022138-11064909 GCA_004024745.2 Catagonus wagneri | reverse complement strand
GGACATCGACCTTACTAATGTTCCCTCAGGTCAGTCTCCCAAAGCAACAGAAATCAGAGCAAAGATCAACCAATGGGACCTAATCAAGCTGACAAGCTTTTGCACAGCAAAGGAAACCAAAAAGAAAACTAAAAGACAACTTACAGAGTGGGAGAAAATTGTTTCAAAAGATGCAACTGACAAGGGCTTAATCTCTAAAATATATAAACAACTGATACAGCTCCACTGCAAAAAAGCCAACAACCCCATTGAAAAATGGGCAATGGACCTGAATAGACATTTCTCCAAAGAAGATAAACAGATGGCCAACAAGCACATGAAAAAATGCTCAACATCTCTGATAATTAGAGAAATGCAAATCAAAACTACCATGAGATACCACCTCACACCAGTCAGAATGGCCATCATTAACCAGTCCAAAAACAACAAATGCTGGAGGGGGTGTGGAGAAAAGGGAACCCTCCTGCACTGTTGGTGGGAATGTAAGCTGGTGCAGCCACTATGGAAGACAGTGTGGAGGTACCTTAGAAAACTCTACATAGAATTACCATATGACCCAGCAATCCCACTCGTGGGCAACGGAAGACAGTGTGGAGGTACCTTAGAAAACTCTACATAGAACTACCATATGACCCAGCAATCCCACTCTTGGGCATATATCCAGACAAAAATTTCCTGGAGAAAGACACTTGCACATGCATGTTCACTGCAGCACTATTCACAATAGCCAAAACATGGAAACAACCCAAATGCCCATCGACAGATGACTGGATTAGGAAGATGTGGTATATATACACGATGGAATACTATTCAGCCATAAAAAAGGATAAAATAATGTCATTCGCAGCAACATGGATGGAATTAGAAACCCTCATACTGAGTGAAGCCAGTCAGAAGGAGAAAGACCGATGCCATATGAAATCTCTTGTAACTGGAGTCTAAAACAGTGCACAAATGAACATCTCAACAGAAAAGAAAATCACGAACTTGGGGAACAGACTTGTGGTTGCCAGGGGGGCGGGACAGGGGTGGGGGAGGGGTGGGAGGGAATGGGGATAACTAGTGCTTTAATGATGGAATAGGAAGGAGCTCCAACTGTATTGCACAGGGATCTATATCTAATTACATGTGACAAATCCATATATGTACATGTAATTGGGTCACCACGCGGTGCAGTTGGAAAATCTGACAGAAATCTGTAAACCAGCTATAATGCAAAAAGAAAAAATAAAATAAAATAAAAAAAAGGAAACAGACCAGCAGTATACCTTCAAGATATTGTGGGTTTGGTTCCAGACAACTATAGTAAATGAATATCACAGCAAAGGGAATCACGTGAAATTTTGTTTTCCAGTGCATATAGAAATTATGTTTATACTGTAGTCTGCTAAATGTATGTTACCATTATTTTGAAAAAACAATGTATAAACCTTAATTTAAAAATACGTTATTGCTAAAAAATAACCATCATCTGAGCCTTTAGCAAGTTATAATCTTTTCGCTGGTGGAAGGTTTTGCCTTTTTGTTGATGGCTGCCAACTGATTTGGTGTTGCTGAAGGTTGGGGTGACTATAGCAGTTTTTTAAATAACACAACAATGAAGTTTGTTCCATCAATTAATGTTTTCTCCCGTGAACATCTTCTTTGTAGCAGGGGGTGTTGTTTCATAGCATTTCACCCACAGTAGAATTTCTTTCAAAATAGGGATCAATCCTCTGAAACCGTTTATCAGCTAAGTTTATGTGATATTCTAAATTTTTTTGGCTGTCATTTCAACATTCTTCACAGCACCTTCATCAGGAGTAGATTCTAGCTCAAGAAACCACTTTATTTTTCATTCCATAAGAAGATTCATCTGTTCAAGGTCTGTCATGAGATTGCGGTAATTTAGTCACATCTTTAGGCTCCACTTCTAGTTCTAGTTCTCTTGCTCTTTCCACCACATCTGCACTTAATTCCCCCACTGAAGTCTTGAGCCCCTCAAAGAAACTATAAGAGTTGGAATCAACTTCTTCTGGACTCCTGTTAGTGTTGATATTTTGACCTCCTTCCACAAATCACAGATGTGGTTAATGGCATCCAGAAGGGCGAATCCTTTCCTGAAGGTTGTTTTTGTTTCATTTTGTTTTAAATTTTATTTTATTGAAATATAGTTGACTTACAATGTTGTATTAGTTTCAGGTGTATAGCAAAGCGTATCAGTTATACATATAAATATATCCATTCTTTTTTTTTCCCATATTGGTAATTTCAAGCTATTGAGTAGATTTTCCTGTTCTATACAGTAGGTTCTTGTAATCATCTTTTTTTCTTTTGTCTTTTTAAGGCCACACCTGTAGCATATGGAAGTTCCCAGGCTAGGAGTCAAACCGGACCTGTAGCTGCTGGCCTGTGCCATGGCCACAACGATATGGGATCCGAGCCGCATCTGCAACCTATGTCACAGCTCATGGCAGAGCTGGATCCTTATCACACGGGGCAAGGGATCGAACCCACATCCTCATGGATATTAGATGGGTTCATTACTACTAAGTGACACTGGGAACTCTCTGTAGTCATCTGTTTTATACAGTAGTGTATATGTGTTATTGAAATATGTGAGTTTGCTTCTATTTTATAAATAAATAATTTGTATCTTTTTTATTAGATTCACTATTTAAGTGATATGTTTGTCTTTGTCTGACTTCAGTCAGTATGATAATCTCTAGTTCCATCCATGTTTTTGCAAATGGCATTATTTCATTCTTTTTTATGACAATAATATTCCATCGTATGTATATATGTACCACATCTTAATCCATTCCTCTGTTGATGGACATTTAAGTTGTTTCCATGTCTTGGCTGTTGTGACTAGCACTGCAGTGAACATAGAGGTGAACATATATTTTCAAATTATGGGAGTTCCCGTTGTGGCTCAGTGGTTAACGAATCCGACTAGGAACGATGAGGTTGCGGGTTCGATCCCTGGCATCGCTAAGTGGGTTAAGGATCCGGCATTCCTGTGAGCTGTGGTGTAGGTTGCAGATGCGGCTCAGATCCCGTGTTGCTGTGGCTGTGGTGTAGGCTAGTGGCTATAGCTCCTGTTAGACCCGTAGCCTGGGAACCTCCATATGCCGTGGGTGCGGCCCTGGAAAAGGCAAAAAGACAAAAAAAGAAAAGAAAAATTACGATTTTCTCCAGACAGATGCCCAGGTGTGGAATTGCTGGATCATATGGTAGTTCTATTTTTAGTTTTTAAAGGAACCTCCATACTGTTTTCCATAATCGTTAACACCAATTTGCATTCCTACCAACAGTATAGGAGGGTTCCCTTTTCTCTGCACCCTGTTCAGCATTAATTGTTTGTGGACTTTTTGCTAGTGGCCATTCTGAATGATGTGCAGTGATACTTCATTGTAGTATTGACTTACATTTCTTTAATAAATAGTGATATTGAGCATATTTTCATGTGCTTTTTTGCCATCTGTCTTCTTTGGATCTTTTGTCTATTTAGATCTTCTGCCCACTTTTTTTTTTTTTTTGTCTTTTTAGGGCCGCACCTGTGGCATATGGAGGTTCCCAGGCTAGAGGTCTAATGGGAGCTGTAGCCGCCGGTCTACACCACAGACACAGCAACGTCTGATCTGAGCTGCGTCTGTGACCCACACCACAGCTCATGGCAACGTCAGATCGTTAACCCACTGAGCAAGACCAGGGATTGAACCCACATCCTCATGGTTCCCAGTCGGATTTGTTTCCACTGTGCCACGACGGGAACTCCCAAAATACATTTCTTAAATCATAAGACTTGAGAGTTGAAATTACTCTTTCATCTGTGGGCTGCAGAATGGAGGTTGTTTTTAGCAGGTGTGAAAACAACATTACTCTCATTGTACATCTCCATCAGTGCTCTTGGGTGACTAGGTGACTTGTCGTTGAGCAATAATATTTGGAAAGGAATCTTTTTCTGAGCAGTAGGTCTCTACAGTGGGCTTAAAATATTTATTAAACCATGACAGATGTGCTGTCATCCAGGCTTTATTGTTCCACTTATAGAACATAGGCAGAGTAGATTTAGCATAATTCTGAAGGGCCCTGGGGTTTTGGCAATGTTTAATGAGCATTGGTTTCAATTTAAAGTCACCAGTTCCATTAGCTCCTAACAACAGAGTCAGCCTGTCCTTTGAAGCTTTGAAACCAGACATTGACTTCTCTTTCGAGCTCTGAAAATCCTGGATGGTGTCATTTTCTAATGCAAGACTTTTGTCTATATTGAAAAGTCTGGTGTTTAGTGTAGCCACCTTCATTAATTATTTTAGTTAGGTCTTCTGGATAGCTTGCCTTAGCCTCTATGTTATTAGTACTTGCTATTTCACCTTACCTTTATGTTACAGAGTTAGCTTCTTTCCTTAATCCTCATGAACCAGCCTCTCCTGGCTTCAGACTTTTCTTCTGCAGCTTTCTCACATTTTTCTGATCCTTCATAGAGCTGGCGAGAGTTAGGGCTTTGTTCTGGATTAGACTTTGGCTTAAGGAAGTGTTGTAGCTGGTTTGATCTTCTGTCTAGACCACTAAAACTTTCTTCAGATCAGCAATAAGACTGCTTCACGTTCTTATCATTCGTGTATTCACTGGAGTGGCACTTTTAATTTCCTTCAAGAACTTTGCCTCTGCATTCCCAAGTTGGCTAGCTGTTTGGCACAAGGGGGCTAGCTTTCAACCTACCTCAGCTTTTTTTTTTTTTTTTTGTCTCATCTTTTGACATGTTTTTCTCAGTGGTTTAATTTTTTCTAGCTTTTGATTTAAAGTGAGAGATGTGTGACTCTTCCTTTCACTGGAACGCTTAGAGGTCATCGTAGGGTTTTCGATTGTCCTAATTTTAATATTGTGTGTCAGGGAGTAGGGAGGCCCCTAGAGAGGGAGAAAGAGTATGGCTAGTCGGTGGAGCAGTCAGAACATTCATGGATTAAGTTCACTGTCATATGCGAGCATGTTTCATGGTGCCCTAAAGCAGTTACAATAGTAACATCATATATCACTGTTCATAGATCACCATAACAAATACAGTAATAATGAAAAAGTTTGAAATATTGTGAGAATTGCCAAAATGATGCAGAGACCTGAAGTGATCAAAAGCTATCAGAAAACAATGAATATTTGTTTATCTTTTTTTTTTTTGCCTTTATGTAGAGCCGCACCCATGGCATACGGAGGTTCCCAGGCTAGGGGTCTAACAGGAGCTGTAGCTGCCGGCCTTCGCCACTGCCACAACAACATGGGATCCGAGCCGCGTCTGCAACCTACACCACAGCTCACGGCAACGCCGGATCCTTAACCCACTAAGCAAGGCCAGGGATCGAACCCGCAACCTCATGTTTCTTAGTCGGATTTGTTAACCACTGAGCCACGAAGGGAACTCCAATGAATATTTGTTTAAAAGAGTTGCCACAGACCTGCAATTAAAATAACAGGAGCTCCCGTCGTGGGCTCAGTAGTTAACGAATCCGACTAGGACCATGAGGTTGCGGGTTTGATCCCTGGCCTTGCTCAGTGGGTTAAGGATCTGGCATTGCCGTGAGCTGTGGTGTAGTTTGCAGACGCAGCTTTGATCCTGCATTGCTGTGGCTGTGGCTGTGGCGAAGGCCGGCGGCCACAGTTCCTATTAGATCTCTAGCCTGGGAACCTCCATATGCCACAGGTGCGACCTTAGATAAGGCAAAAAGACAAAAAAAAATCCAAAACAAAACACACACACACACACACAAAAACAAAACCAAAAACAGTATCTGTGAAGCACAGTAAATTGGAGTCTAACAAAGTGAGGAGGCCTGTATAAGAGTTTAGTTTAAGAAAAGTTAATACTTGAAAGTAGCAGGAAGAGGAAAAATGACTAAATGAAAAGTCCTAAAAAAAGGTTTTAATTATTGAGGGGGGAAGAAAGCTCAATTCCTTACCTCATACCATTTAATACTTCTGCCCTCTACTGGACCTGTTGCCTCTAGTCCAGAGACTATGTGTTTTATTTGATGCAGGAAATAAATCTCCCATGCTGCTGTTCCAAGAGTCAGAAATGATTTGAACACCTGACTGACTTAGATTTTCAACTAATGTTGTTGGATGTGTGAATATTTCATTCCTTTTTATTGCTGAGAAGCTTTTCATTGTATGGATCTATCACAATTTGTTTGTCAGTTTATCTGTTAATGGACCCCCAGGTTATTTCATTTTCAGGCTATTATAAATAAAGCTGTTAAAACTATTTATATATGTCTTTGTGTGTAAATGTGCTGTTATTTCTCTTGAATAAATATCTAGAGAGGAATGTCTGGATTGTATGGTAGTTGTATGTTTAACTTTTTTTTTTCCCCGTTTTTGGCCACAGCTGGTGCCATGCAGAAGTTTCTGGGCCAGGGATCCACCCATGCCACAGCAGTGACCAGAGCCACTGCAAGTGGTAATGCTGGATATTTGACCTGTTGAGCCACAGGGGAACTCCTATTTAACTTTTTAAGGAACTGCCAAATACCTTTCCAAAGCGGTTGTATTGTTTTATATGTCTGTCTTCAGTGTGTAAGAGTTGTAGTTGATTTACATCCCTGTCAACATTGAATCAGCACCATTATAATAGATATGGGTAGTATCTCATGATTTTTATTTTGCGTTTTTCTAAAGACAAATGATGTTGAGCGCCTTTTCATGTTCTTGCTTGCCATCTCTATATCTTCTTTATTGAGGTATCTGTTCAAATCTTTTGCCCACTTTTTGAAAAGTGTTGTTGATTTTCTTATTACTGCATCTTGAGGGTTTCATCTATTCCCAAAGAATATATCAGAAAATGTGATTTGCAGCTTTTTTTCCTCACAGTCTGTTTGCTTTTCATTCACTAACAGTGTATTTGGATAGCAGGAGCTCTTAATTTTGCTGAAGTCCAATTTGTCAAATTTTCTTGAGTAGCTATGTTTTTGGCATCATATCTAAACAAATCTTTGATTAATCCAAGATCACAAAAATTTTCCCATAAGTTCTCTTTTAGAGGTTTTATGGTTTTAGGCTTTGCTTTCAGATCTGTGGTTTTGTTTGTTTATTTATTTATTTATTTATTTATTTTAGTCCTTTTAAGGCTGCGTCTGCGGCATATGGAGGTTCCCAGACTTAGGGATCAAATCAGAGCTGCAAACCACTGGACTATGCCACAGCAGTGTGGGGTCTTAGCCATGTCTGTGACCTACACCACAGCTCACAGCAATGCAGGATCCCTAACCCACTGAGCGAGGCCAGAAATACAGTTGACTTTTACCTATGACTTATTTTCTGCAGATTTTCTAAACTCTCTTTTTTGGTTGTGTCTTTCTGGTGGAAGCTGTCCTTATTTTTGAACATTTTATGTTGAAATAATTTTAGATTTACAGATATATTGTAAAGAAAGATTTTAGAGTTCCCTATATTTTTTACATAGTGTCCACTAATTAAACACAATTTTAATTTTAGTAGCTTTTTTGGTAAATTTCATAGAATTTTTTTGCCTACTTGTTTATGTTCTCTTCAAATATAGATTTTCTTCTTTCCTTAAAATCTTCATGTGTTTTATTTCTTTTCTTGTCCCTACATTTCTAGCCACTATGTTGGCTAGAATCTCCAGTACATTTTTTTTTTTTTGACTGGTTAGTTACTGATATTACGTGACAAGATAGGGCTGAGTCTTTCCCATTCTTTAAGTGGTCTGGAGTTGAAACTATATTAACAGGAAATTATCAGTGTTTTGGGGAATCAGGTTGAGGCAAGGACTCCCCAGCAGCTGAAGGCATCTCTATTCCTCCCATGTTCACTCTGTGGCTGGTGGTCTAGAGAGCTTTTACTGCTTGGAGACCATATCGACCACTCAGTCCACTGCCCTGTTACTGTAGCCAAATTCATTGTCCTACCAGGAAATGAGCTTGAGAAAGTGGTTACTGAGGGCAGTGCAAGCCCCAGTATCAAACGTAGAAGAGTAGATGTCACTGTTAAAGCTGTAGGAGAGAACAAGATTTTCGGTATGAACCAGCATGTCTTTTAGTGGGCCATCTAATCCTTGCTCACTACCTTTTTGATGTCATTATATTTGAAATCTTTCTCCAGATGGCAGGTCAGATCTATGACCATCATAATGGTAGTGGGGTCATAGAAGTCCATGCCAGTGAGCTTCCCATTCATCTTAGGGATGACCTTGCTAGCAGTCTTAGCAGTATCAGTAGATGCACATATGATGTTTTGGGCAACCCCATCGCTGTCACTATCTAGTTTCCCAGAAGTGCCATTGATGGTCATTCTTCTGGATGACAGTGATGGCATCAACTGTGGTCACGAGTTGGTCTGCGATGCCAGGTTGTCATGGTTACCTTACCCAGGGGGACCAAGCAGTTGATGCATTGCTGACAATCTTGAGGGAATTAATATACTTCTTATGGTTTATGCCTACCACAAACATAGGGGCAACAGCAGAAGGGGCGGAGATGATGATGCTTTTGGCTGTACCCATCAAGTGAGGCCTAGGCTACTCCAAGTATTGAAGACATGAGTGGATTCCACCATGTATCCTGCAGCAGCATCACCCCATTAGATGTTGGCAGGATCTCATTTCTGAAAGTTGGAGATGAGCTTGATGACAAGCTTCCCATCCTCAACCTTGACTGTGGCATCAAACTTGCCTTAGGTAGAATCATATTGGAATATGTAAACCATGTAGCTGAGGTCTATGAAGGGTCATTGATGGAAAAATTTTCCACTTTTTTTGGAAAGAAATCAATATTTAATGAAAGGTATAAAGAAAATAGTTCCAGAAACAAGTGATTTCAAGAATACTTAGGAAATTTTACATCATGGTCATGGTAGGGGCATACTTATAGTACAAAATAATTTTAGGTGAATACTTCCACAAAAAAGTAGAGCAACTGAATGTACCAACTTATATTTTACTCCAAATTTTGAACATATTAAATACCAACTTGAACAGAGTCTAACACTTACATTTATGGTATGCAGCTTGCAATTGATTGCTGTATAAGTGGGAAATTTGAGCAATTTATTGTCATCATCAATCTAATGCTAGAAAATCAGTTTATCATATTATCTTCCTTTATTTTTCACTTATTTTTTCTTCTTCTTCCTCTCTCTCTCTTTCTTGCTCTTTCTCTAGCAATTCCTCCCCCCCCCTTTTTTTTTCTTTTTAGAGCTGCATTTGTGGCAAATGGAAGTTCCCAGGCTAGGGATCAAATTGGAGCTGCAGCTGAGAGCCTACACCACAGCCGCAGCAACTCTGGATCCGAGGCACATCTATAACCTATACCACAGCTTGCCACAATGCTGGATCCTTAACCCACTGAATGAGACCAGGGTTTGAACCCGCATCCTTACAGATGCTGTGTGGGCTTCTTAACCTGCTGAGTCAAAGTGGGAACTCCCAGTTCCTCCCTTTCTAACCAACCATGCTAGGATTTTGGGATTAGGATTAGGGTGTTGTGTTCCGTGAAAAACCACAGTTCCAATTGGGAGGTTATAAAATGAGCCCCACATTCTTTAGAAAGTTAGTAATTTAAGCTACAGAAGTATATTGTACAGAATAAGGAATATAGGCAATATTTTATAATAACTATAAATGGAATACAACCTTTAAAATTTGTGAATCACCATATTGTACACCTTTAGCTGATGTAATATTTTACATCAACTATCCTTCAGTTTAAAAAAAAAGAAGAAAGTTGCAGAAGGGTGACAATAGAATGCAATCTTTTGTGTAAAAAAGGAGGAGAGAGTATATGTGTTTGCATAAGAAAATTCTGGAAAGGTACAAAAATTTTTTTAGGGGGTTGCTTGGGAGGAGAACATCAGCTTAAGGATGAGACTTTCCTGTTAAACCCTTCTGTGCCGTTTTGATTTTTGAACCATGTGAATGTATGTATTTCTTATTGAAATGTAATATACATGTATATGTGTATATTTATATAAATATACAAACTTTTAAATTAAAAATTTGTTTTAAAAATGTTATTCTATTTGTCCGACTTTATATATACAATTTTTAATAAATTTAAGTGTAGTTGATTTACAGTGTTCTGTAAGATTCAGGTATATAGCAAATACATATTTGTATTTATATTACATATAGAATATTATATTGTTTTTTCTGATTCTTTTTCAGTATAGGTTATTACAAGGTATTGAATATAATTCTCTGTGCTGTACAGTAGGTCTTTGTTGGTTGGTTATGTATTTTATATATAGTAGTGTGTATATTTAATCCCAAACTCCTAATTTATCCATCCCCTTCCTTTCCGCTTTGGTAACTATAGTTTGTTTTCTGTATCTCTGAGTCTATTTCTGTTTTGTAAATATGTTCATTTGCATCATTTTTTTAAATTCCATGTATAAGCAATATCATTTAGTATTTACCTTTTCTGTATGACTTATTTCACTTAGTATGATGATCTCTAGTTGCATCTGTGTTGCTGCAAATGGCATTATTAATAATTGATTCTTTTTATGACTGAGTACTAGTGTCCCATCATATATATATATATATATATGACATCTTCTGTATCCATTCATCTGTCAATGGACATTTAGATTGCTTCCATGTATTGACTATTATAAATAGTGCTATAATGAACATAAGGATGCGCATATATTTTTGAATTATAGTTTTTTCCAGACATATGCCCAGGAGTGGGATTGCAGGATCATATGGTAATTCTATTTTTAGTTTTTTAGGGAAACTCCATACTGTTTTCCATAGTGGCTGTAGCAATTTACATTCCCACCAACAATGTAGGAGGGTTCCTTTTTCTCCATACCCTCTCTAGCGTTTATAATTTGTAGGCTTATTGATGGTGGCCATTCTGACCAATGTGAAGTGATGCTTCATTGTAGTTTGATTTGCATTTCTCTAATAATTAGCGATATTGAGCATCTTTACATGTGCTCGTTGACCGTCTGTATGCGTTCTTTGGAGAAATGTCTATTTACGTCTTCTGTCCTTTTTTTTTTTTTTTTTGATTGGGTTTTTGTTTATTTGTTGGTTTTGTATTAAGCTGTATGAGCTCTTCGTATATTTTGGAAATTAGTCCCATGTTTTTCACTTTGCCAGAGTTAAAAGCAGCTCTGGTGACCAGGCATTTGTTATAGACAAATCCATTTACTCCAGTTTTCACTGTCTCGGGTATGCAGCTGACACTGGAAGGAAGATGCAGCTGTCTGTTGAATGAAGAAAAGCAGAGAGCCTCCAGAAACATGTTGAATGGACGTGGAGAACAGACATACTTGCTCTGTTCTTGATCTTAAGGGGAATCTATCCAGTCTTTCATCATTAAGATGGTGTTAGCTGTAAGTTTTTTGTAGATGTCTTTTTAGGTTTTCTTCTATTCCCAGTTTACTAACAGTTTTTTAAAAATTAGCAACTGGTGTTGGAGTTTGACAAGTACCATTTCCATATCTGTTGAAAGAATCATGATTTTTTTAGTATGTTTCTGTAGTAATTTATGGGAGTTCCTGTTGTGGCTCAGTGGTTAATGAACCTGTCTAGTATCCATGAGGATGAAGGTTTGATCCCTGGCCTTGCTTAGTGGGTTAAGGATCCAGTGTTGTTGTGAGCTGTGGTGTAGGCCAGCAGCTGCAGCTCTGATCCGACGCTCCATATGCACTAAAAAGACAAAAAAAATTAGTAATTTATGATGTTAAAACAAATTTGCATTCCTGGAATAAACTCCACTTCATCATAGTGAAATATCCTTTTTGTTCGGTTCAACTGCTAGAATTTTACCGAGAATTTTTGCATCTACATTCAGGTAGGACATATTGATCTGTAGTTCTTATTTGCTATGTTTTTGATCTTTTAGAATACTGGTCTTGGAATTTCCGTTGTGGTGCAGTTGAAATGAATCCGACTAGCGTACATGAGGGTGCAGGTTTGATCCCTGGCCTCACTTAGTGGTTCGGGGATCTGGCGTTGCTGTGAGCTGTGGTGTAGTTTGCAGATGCTGGATCTGGTTTTGCTGTGGCTGTGGCATAGACTGGCAGCTGCATTCGATCCCTAGCCTGGAAACTTCCGTATGTTTTGGTTGCGACTCTAAAAAGCGAAATAAAAAAAAAATACCGGTCTTATAGAATGTTAGGCAGTGTTTGTGTCTCTTCAATATTTTGGAATTTTTTTGTAGAACTGATACTATTTCTTCCTTAAATATCTAGCAGAATTCCCTGATGAAGCTATCTGGACTTGGAGTGTTTTTTTTTTTTTTTTTTTTTTTTTTTGTGGGGAATGTTTGTAACTGCAAGTTCAAATTCAATTTCTTTAATGGATGTAGGAATGTTCAGGTTATCCATTTTTTTAAAAAATGAGTTTTGGTAATTTGTGTTTTTCACGAAACTTGTGCATTTCATCTAGGTTTACTAACTTCTTTGTATAAAGTTATTAGTAATTTTCTTCCACCGTTCATATCTTTATGTAGTGATATTCTGTAGTGATATTATCTCTCTGCTCATAATTCAGTAATTTGTGTCTTCTTTTTTTATCCTGATCAGTTTGCCTATAGATTTATTAATTTTATGGAATATTTTAAACAGCCACTTTTTGACTTAATTGATTTTCTCTATCGTTACCTTGTATACTGTTTCACTGCTTTCTGCTCTGGTCTTTATTATTTCCTTTCTTCTTGCTTTGGGGTTAATACATGCTTGCCTTTCTTAAAGTGGAAGCTGAGGTCATCAATTTGAGACCTCTCTCTGATCTATTTGTGTCATTTTAATACTAAAAATTTTCCTTTAGGTACAATTTTAGTTGCATCCCCAAGTTCTGATATTTTATGTTTTCTTTCTTTTTCAGTTATACTCTTCAAAACATTTTCAGTATCTTCTTTGATTTATGTATTATTTAGTTTCTAATAGTTGTGAGTATTACAGATATCTTTCTGTGAATGGTTTTTAATTTAATTTCATTGGAGTCAGAGAACATATTTTGTGTGATCTGAATCTTTTAGATTTATTGAGATTCGTTTTATGATCTTCACTATGGTATATCTTGGTAAATGTTCTGTATTCACTTGAAAAGAATATGTATTCTGCTATTACTGAGTAAATGTTCTATAAATGTTGGTTAGGTCAAGTTGGTTGGTGGTGTTATTCAAGTCTCCTATGATTTTCTGTTTACATACTCTGTCAATTACTGAGAGAAAGATGTTGAAACCTCTAAGTATAAGTGGATAGGTTTATTTTTCTTTGGCGGTTGTATCAGTTTTTGCTTTATATATTTTGCTGTTCTTTATTAGATGCAAAAAACATTTAGGATTATTATGTTCTTCTGATAAATCGACCTCTTTATCATTCTGAAATGACTTTCTCTTACCTCTTGTAATATTCTTTGCTCTGAAATATGGTTTGTCCAATGTTAATATAGTTATTCAGCTTTCTTTTGATTAGTATTAGTATGATTTTTCTGTATATTTTTATATGTCTTTTTAAAGTGAATTTCTTGTAGTGAGCGTAAAGTTGGTCTTTCTTTAATCTAGTATGGTGATTTTTCCTTTTTTAAACTGGAGTGGTTAGAGCATTGATAATTAGTTTAATTACTAATGTGATTATGTTTAAAGTTACCATCTAATAGCTGGCTTTATATTTGTCTCAACTATTCTTTGTTCCTCTTTTCTGCTTTTTTTCCTTTTCCCTCTTTTGGATTATTTTTTATAATTACATAGATTATTTTAAATAAGTATATCACATTTGTTTCAACATTTGTTTTACTTATGGCTTATTTAGTCATTACAAATAATCCTTTATTTTTTTAAATTTATATAATTTAACACACATTTATTAAACAGCTGTTGTAGGAGTTCTCTTGTGGCGCAGCAAGTTAAGGACCTGGCATTGTCCCTGCAGTGGCTTGGGTTGCTGCAGTGGCATGGGTTTGATTCCTGGCCCAGGAACTTCCACATGCAGTGGGAGTGGCCAAAAAAACAAAATAGCTGTTGTATTGAGCAGTTAGAGAAAGAATTATTGGTATTGATGAATCTTGATCTGGGCTTTGGAGGAATGATAAGATATGATTGTTTGGAGAATCTATTATAGGTTAGTAGAAGGACATGATTAAAGTCATAACAGTGGAAATTAATAAGACATAGTGGATGAGGTGGCAGGAAGAAAAAAACAAACAGAAATTTGAAGCATATAGTAGGAGACTGGAGATGCTTCAAGGATCAATTTTTTTTTTTTTTTTGGCCCTACCTATGGCATATGGAAGTTCCTGGGCCAGAGATCAAATATGAGCTGCAGCTGTGAACCATGCCACAGCTGCAGCAACACAGGGTCTTTAAACCACTGCCCAGGGCCAGAGATCAAACCTGCAATGTGTCCTTAACCCACTGTGCCACAGTGGGAACTCATGATTTTTTTTTTTACTTTAAAAGCATAACAGCCTTAATGAAATTGTAAAACACGGGCATATTTTATAGCTTTACTGTTTTAACTGTCACTTTTTTTTATTCTCAGGAGGCAAGCTACCATTAAATAAAACAAACCACTGGCGTGAAATAAAGTTAAAATCAAAATAATGTTAAAATCTTATAATTGACTAATTATATTTGGGCATTAATTTCTTTAAGACCTTCTTTATTACTGAATAGATTCTTTAATTCTTATCTGACTTGCCTTCTCTTTGGAACAATTTCCTGTTTCAAATTGTGTAACACTTTCTCTTGGTTTTATTTATTCGTGGACCATTCTCAATGTCCTTCATATAACCTTTTCCCTCTCCTGGACCCTTCAGTATTGTTAATTATCTGTGTTTTTTTTTTTTTTTTGGCTGTCCCATATTTCTCTTCTTTTTTTTAATGATGTACTTTCCTTTAGGTTCTCTGACGGCCTCTGTGAGGGCTGGGAGGTTTGTGAATTGCATTGTACTTGGAACTAGTTACCCAACTCAGGTTTGATTTTTTTTTTTTTTTAACTGAGGAGTGATAGATTTTTACCAATCTCAGCCTTTGAGAAAAGGTTTCACCATGCCCCCATATACAAATTTTCCACTGAGGTGTTTGCATCTAATGGCCTCCCTCTTATAGAGTCTGATATCAGGTACTCTCTGGGTTTACCTTCCTTCTATTTAATAATAATTTGTTCTAACAATTTGTTGAACTATGTTCTAACAATATAATAGGTGGTAGTACTGTGTTCTACTACTGACCTAAGTGCTGTATAGGTGTTGATTCATTTGATTCTCAGAACTCTTTAAGTTAGTGCTATTATTATCATCTCTATTTTGCAGATGAGGAATTGAAGTTCAGAGAGGTTAAATACCTCATCCAGGGCTACCCCCAGGAAGTAATGGAGCCAGGTTATTGAACTCAGGTAGTCTAACTTCAGAGCCATGCTTCTAACTAGATATTTTCATAGTCTTCTGGAGAGCCTTACTTCTGTGTAAGTATGTCAGATACTTAAAATTCAATGTCTCCAAACCTGAAGTCATTGTTTACTCTCCATCTGCACTGTCTTCCCCAAGCAGATTTGCTTCTCTTCATATCTTCGTTAATGTTGTCATTTTCCTTTTGGTTATCTAGGGTTTAAATTTTATGCTACTACTTTCTCCTTTCTTCACTTGATGCCAGCATCTTACTGATTTGTCCTTTCAATAGCTATCAAATAAGTACATTCTACTCATTTTCATTGTTTCAACTTAAAGTCAGTTGTGATCTCTCATTTGGGCTGTCTTCTTAGAAATGCCTTGTGCCCTCTGGTACCTTAATTATCTGATTACTCTGTAATTGTTAGTTTATGTGTCTATCTTCTCCATTAGACTCTGTTCTTGTAAAGAAGGACCTTGGATTATGATTTTGTACCCTCAGTGTCTTGCTCAGTATGTGGCATACTATTGTTTTACAATAAGTATTTTGTGACTGTATGAATTCGTTTGTAATTAAATGTCAGTTTTGATGCGTTTGATAACATCAGATAAAGTCTTTTTTTTTGTCCACTTTTGGAAAAGTATCTCTCAATGACTTAATTTTTCAAAAGCTATACATAGTTTCTGTAATTGTAGTGATGAAGGATAAAATGGACTCATATAATTACATGCTATCTTTGGAATATATTGTGTAGTAAACTACTAACTTCAAAACTATTAGAATATTTTTATGGTTTGTAATAGTCCAAATCTTTAATTATGTTTTCAAGAATGAAGTATGTACTATATTCTCTTGGGAGCTATGGAACAGCATGAAGTGTTTATATTCTTTCCATATGTAAAACTGTCTTATAACTTATATAAACCAGTGCCAATTCAGAATGAGTGTGTTAAAAGGGAGGTCATAGGTATCATAAACTTTATTCTTTGGTAAAGAATATAATAGTTGAATATTAATTACATCCAGTATTTAAGTAATGACAGAGAGTGATAGGAAATTTTGGGGTCCAGATTTAATGCATGGTAGTGGGCCTACATTTGCTAATAATTTCTGAAGGTAGCTATATTTCCTAATAATTTCTCTCCAACAAATAAATGAAGTTATTTTTCTGAGGGGAGGCATGAAAGGTGGCAGTTGTTTTCTATATGACTAAAATTTTTGGAGTTCCTGTCGTGGCTCAGCAGAAACGAATCTGACTAGTATCCATCAGGACTCAGTTTCGATCCCTGACCCCGATCAGTGGGTTAAGGATCCAGTGTTGCTATGAGCTGTGGTTGTAGGTCACAGACATGGCTCAGATCTGGTGTTGCTGTGGCTGTGGCATAGGCCAGCAGCTGCAGCTCCGATTTGATCCCTAGCCTGGGAACCTCCATATGCTGCAGGTATGGCCCTAAAAAGACAAAAATAAAATAAAATAAAATTTCATATGGAATATGCTGCCGACTGTGAGACTGTCACGCTTCTTTTGGCTTTTCAAAGCATGATTTTGCTTAACTATTAACTCTGTACTTGTGCTTTTTTTCAGCATCTGGCGAGGCCCCAATGTGAACTGCACAGACAGTTCAGGTTACACTGCTTTACACCATGCAGCCTTAAATGGACATAAGTAAGTGCCACTTATTTGGACTGGAATCTTTGTGTATTTAGTTACATGTAATGAAGTTAATTATGTCTGTCTCCTGTTTCCATGAGTCCCCTGGGCATAGATTAATTTGGAGAGTTATCAGATGTTCAACACTTGACAAGCTGAAAGTGGTAGGAATGCTGTTGAGGATGATTATGTGCAGAGTATAAACCAAGTCAAATATCACACAGGGAAAATGGAAGACGTTGCAGGACCATGTAGTCACATGTACCTTTGATGAGGAAAGGGGATAAACTATCACTTAAAGACACTTCCCTATCTTTTTGGGTGGCTTCACCAAATATGGGATTATTCACTAGGAGTGAAATCTTAGTAGAGGATTACTATTATGAGCCATGAGCATTTACATGAATCACTTTACAATCCTTGAAACTAAGGTAAAGTTTTTTTTTTCCCTTTGTCATTCATGGATGCTCCTTTGGGTTCTAAATTTCTTTAACCTATGAATTGTATTTCAAATAGTGTGGTAGTATGCAGTATGGAGAGTAAGAGAATGTGTAATCATAACCACTATGTTATTAACAGTGCTTTAGCTAGGTAACCTAATAGTTGAGTGACAGAGTCAAAATGTGAGGAGTCCTCTCAATGATTCAAATGTTCTGTCCTCCTTCATCAGAAAAAAAGTGACCCTAATAGCACAGGGAACTCTACCCAGTCTTCTGTGTGATAATCTATATGGGAAAAGAATCTGAAAAAGAATAGATGTGTGTACATGTATAACAGAATCACTGTGTTGTACAGCAGAAATTATCACATCATTGTAAAGCAACTACAATAAAACCTTAAAAAATGAAAAAATATGTATAGGCAATTTAAAAAAAATAACCGTCTTCATATGTCTTACCTCCTATCTGTTTTTCTTTTGCTTTAATGATTCAAGTTAGTTTTTTTAGATCTGGATAATTTCATTTCACTTCATTTTTTAGATGTGGTAATTACTGCCTTAAAAATGCTTGTTACCCTTCACTTTCACACCTAATATTTCTTTCATTCTGTGAATTGAGAAACAAGGAACTTAAGTTATAATTGATCACATTTTGTAGCCGTAAAACTCTCATGCAAGAAACTTCATTTTTATCATTACTTATCATTATGACATTTTAATCTTAAAACTGCATAAATTGAACATTATAATCTGAATTATATAAAATATCATAAACTTAAAGTTTAATCACTTAGATTCTTAGTATTAGAATTTCCAAATTACATTTCTTTTCATCCAGTCCTTATTATATCAATTGATATAATCTAACTTAGAACTTTCAATTTTGCCAAGTCTCTTATCTATATTGCTGTCCTTCTGTAGAGTAGGAGATGTGTCCAGATCCCTACAATGGGAATCTTTTAATGAATTAGAATTTATTCTTCCTTGTACCTGAGTACATTAGGAGCCAAGTTAATTAAATCACCCCAGGGTATACAATACTAGTGGCTTCCTTGGCCATCTTAGTTGTGGATTCAGGGTGATACTCTTTCTTAGTTCTAGTTAAGACATACTATCAAATCTAATGGACAGGAGTTTCCATCTTGGCTCAGCGGTAACAAACTCGACTAGTATCTATGAGGACATGGGTTTGATCCCTGGCCTTGCTCGGTAGGTTAAAGATCCCATGTTGCCATGAGTTCTGCTGTAGGTCACAGTCACAGCTTGAATCCTGAGTTGCTATGGCTGTGGTGTACGCCAGCAGGTACAGCTCAGATTTGACCCCTAGCCTGGGAACTTCTATATGCTGTGGGTGTGGTCCTAAAAAATATGAGGGACAGAAGATCCTGGGCTTGACCAGTTGAGCTATACTACTTTTTTGTTCTATCTCAGCTTGGTGTTTTAAGTACTTCTCAAAATAATGTTGTCCCAAATAGACATATCTTTTTTTTTTTTTTTTGTGGCGTAATACTGTCATAAAGAGATGGGAATTTGACTCTATGTTTTTTAAGACTTCTGATTGCACATGTTCTCAGAGTTATTTATCTGCTTTTTAAAAAAATCTCAAGGTCTCATTTATGTTTTTAACACTTTCTGGAAAGATTTTGCTTAGTGTCATTAAATAGGTATTGGAAAAAAGCAGGAAAATTCTAATCCCTTCTCTCCCTCCTTTGAGCCATTTAAGTAACCTCCTTAATCCTCATTCTATGTACTGAATACACTGGCTGGATATTTTTCATTATTCCTTCCAAGTATAACATTTTATGATATAATGTTTTGTTATTATTTGTGGCTCAGTTATGTACTATGATGTTATAATTCTGAAATTTAGTTTTTCATCTAGAGTTTAAGATTTCTTGATTTTAAATTATTTATCAAAGACTTAAAATTAGAGATCATTTATTCTACCATACTTTGTTCACTTCTTTCATTTTATAGATGGAGAAATAAGATCACTGTTTAAGTGACTTAGTGGCCACTTACATATTAAGATGTGGCTGCATCTAGAGTCTTAAGTGTTCTAGTTAGTGTATACCTTTACCAGTAATTTACATTACCTCACCTTTGTGGCTATGTGTACATAAGATTCTTAAATTCTTTTTTTTTAATGATTAAAGGGACTATTTTATTCATAATTTCCTCCTTTCTGGTATGAATGCACATCAGGTAGCTGAAGAGCTACTGTTCCTAAATTCTTGTTGGTTTTTCTCTGTTACATTATGTATTTCTCAGCTACCTCCCATTATCATCAAGTAGTGTGTTCTCATGGAATGCTGACTTAAATACTGGCTTAAGAAAAGATATTTGAAGGAGAAAAAAGTGTCATAGAATATACCTCAGAGTCAGAGGAGAATGATTTTTCTTTGTTTTTGTTATTCTCACTTTGCATAGGTAATGAACAACTGATTGCATTGTATTCTACCCAAGAAAGTGTTAGCAGTCAGCACAGAAACACATAATTTCTACTTTGTTACTGCTGCTATTGTTATTCATCAGGTCTAGATTGTGTCCATAAACATTATGATTTCTTGCCTGAAGTTCATAGAATTATAGAGCTGGAAGAAATGTTATAGGTCCTGTAGTTTATTCTTTGCTTTGGGCATACGCTTTCCCCCTCCCCCCAATATGTAGTATATGGTCTTCATGCTGCAAGTTAAGCCTGTATCCTCTTTATTTTGTATGTTATATTGTGAACCCTTATTTATCACTGCTAGTTAATCTACAAATGGAGCAGCATTTTGTACTTGAAATATTTCATATTTCATAATGAGCAATTCATTTCCACTTAGCCAAATCAGGATGCAATAGAAAATGTACTCTCGGTGATTTCCTTAGTCATTTGTAATTATAGATTAGGAAATTATTACCTTTAAATGATAGAAAAAAACATGGCCAGTAGAACAAAATTCATGAGCAGCAATTATAAATTATTTCAATAGATAAGCTAGAGATCTTTTTCTTCTTTTTTTTTCTTTTTTAAAATACAGAGGATTCATTGGCTCTCTCACATATTTCTACTGCCAGTTTGATTCCCTTAATTCTCTTCTGAATAGCAATTAGCCAGCCTTCCTTCCTCCTTCCCTCCCTCGCTCCTTTTCTTTCCTTGCTCCTTCCCTTTCTGCCTGTCTTCTTTCCTTCCTTCTTCATGCCTTTCCTCTTTCCCTCTTTCCCTCTCTTCCTTTTTCCTTCTTTTCCTTCTTGATTCCACCCATCTTTTCAAATAATAATCTTAACATTTTCTATAAGGTTTCACTAAACCTGTATATTCATATTTCATTTTGGTTCTCCTTCTTAGCACATTGCACCTTCGTTTTTTTCTTGTTAAGTTTCGTCTCATAAGCTATGTTGGGTACATTGTGATTTTTGGATACTGTTTTGGAAAATGTCAATACTAAATTGTTATTGTATTTTTGAAATATGTGTTATTTGATATGTGTGGGGTTATAAAATTTTCTATTATTGCTTCTCATTCTTTAAATATTTAATGCTTGAATCCTAGACTCCATTATCTATAATCAAACTTGTATCTCAGGTTGGATCTAGAATCCAGATACTAAGCAGGCTACCTGCAGTAATTTGGATTTGCTCAGAATTGACTTTCTAATGAAAGAAGGGTATTTGCTCTATAAATTTGTGTAATCTAATCCGTGAAGTTGCTCTTTGAATAACTTAACAAATAATCTTTGGTTGATTGCTTCTTTCTTGGATAAGGATATTAACTAGTTAAAATTTGCTTTTACTCACTCTATGCAGAAATCTTTGAGCGTGAATTCAGTATATATAGGAACTCCAATTAGAAAATGGAGTGTATTATCCTAAAGTCTTTTGACCGTGTCAGACACATTTGTAACTTGGAGCAAAATAAACATCTTTGGTTAATTATAGGGAAACTATAAATAGTTATTTATAACTATATGACGTAAATAAATTTGAAGGTTGAAACTTCCCAATAATTTAATTTTGCTCAGAACATATACTGAACTCCTTAAAAAACATTCATGTTAATCAAAGTATTATTTATGTTATCAGAAAATGAAACAAGTTAGCAAAAATCAATACTTTTAGAATTCCTATTTTTACCTGAACTTAGCATATGTTAGCCTCAAGCTACAAAATCTTGCAGTGATTTAAATGGGATTGTTATTAAATTTAATTCGATGTTTTTTTTTGTTCCTGGGAAATGGAATGATATTTCCTGTGATTTCATCAGCTAAATTTAGTTTGGTGTTTTGGAACATTCCTTCCGCCTTTCCTCCCTCCCTCCCTTCCACTCTCTCTCCCTTCCTTCTTTTCTTTTGCTTTTAGGGCCACACATGCAGCATATGGAAGTTCCGAGGCCACAACCACAGCAATGCAGGATCTGAGTCACATCTGTGACCTACACCACAGCTTATAGCAATGCTGGATCCTTAACTCACTGAGCAAGGCCAGGTATCAAACCCGCGTTCTCATGGATATTAGTCAGGTTCGTTACCGCTGGGCAACTACGAGCTCCTTGGAGCATTTCTTATTTATCAAATGCTGTTAAGAAAGAATGCCACTTTATGTTTAAGATATAGGGAATACTTCTCTGCTTGCTATTCTGTAGATAGTGTTCATCAGTATAACTTAATATTTCATGCCAGGTGACCAAGCACAGTATACTCATTTCTTAAAGTCTCTGGAAGATATAATATGCAGCTTAAATAAAGATAAAAAAATAAAGATAAAAATAGATGTTAAGTAAGCTTATTGTTAACATCTGTGTTTGGTTTGCAGTATATACATGTACCAGATTACTATGTTTGACATTTGAAACTAAAATCATTTATGTGTCAATTATATCTAAAAAAAACACTTGATTTGATAGAATCCTTGTGTTGATTATTCTTCCTGTTTGGATATTAAGGAAAGCACCTGAAATTTAATTTGTTCTTAATGAGCCTGGATGAAAAAGTCCTCTGTAATACATATTACTTGTGAAATACATGGATGCATTGTAAGAAAGCTTAATGACACTTTATTGATAATATTTTACTTACTATTCAGTAAGACCAACAGGCACTTATTTGATCAAAGATATAACATTATATTTCACATTAGAAGTCTGAGCTCAGCTAGTTCATTAGTTGGTATTTCTGAATAAGATGAAAGGCTCAACTTAAATAAAATTTTATTTATTTAATTAAATGAGTAAGTTTTTAAAAAACTTAAAAATAATAGTATTCAGTTAGGATCTTGGTGTTCACCAGACATTTTTATAAACATGCAGATTATCTTTTTCTGATTTAGATATTATTTTTAATTTATCGAATTTTTAAATTTAAATTTAAATTTTTATTCGGTTTTATTGAAGTATTGTTGATTTATAATACTGTGATAATTTCTGCTATACAGCAAAGTGATTCAATTATACAAGTACACACATCCTTTCTCTTTCAGATTCTTTTCCCACATAGGTTATCACAGAATATTGGGTAGAGTTCTCTGTGCTATACAGCAGGGCCCTGTTGGCCAATCATTCTGTATACCTCAGTGCGCATATGCCAATCCTAAAACCCCAGCCCACCCCAAAGTATGTGGATCTGTTTCTGTTCTGCAAATAAGTTCATTTGTATCTTTTTTTAGAGGTAGTAACACTACACAATACAAGTGGTCAGTAAGCTAGTCAGTGTTTTCACTGTATCATAAATCTTCCTGATAAATAATGAATGCATATCATATACATTATTAGAAAATGTCAACAAAAATTGAACCAAAGAACCAATAAATTCTGAATGGTTTTATAGTAAAAGAAGATGGTATTAATGAGCCTACCAAACTTTCCTCTTTATTTTTATTTTATTTTATTTTATTTTTTTATTATTTTTTTAAAAATCTTTTTGCCTTTTCTAGGGCTGCACTCGCGACATATGGAGGTTCCCAGGCTAGGGGTCTAACAGGAGCTGTAGCCACCGGCCTATGCCACAGCCACAACAACGTGGGATCCGAGCCGCGTCTGCAGCCTACACCACAGCTCATTGCAACGCTGGCTCCTTAACCCACTGAGAGAGGCCAGGGATGGAACCCACAAACTCATGTTTCCTAGTTGGATTTGTTAACTGCTGAGCCATGACGGGAGCTCCTTTCCTCTTTATTTTTAGAAAAGAAATGCTTTTAGAAGTTTCAGGATTTTTTTTTTTTTATTTGTTTAGACATTGAGTAATGAAATTAAAACACTTCATATAATTGTCTTTCTCTGATATAACAATTTGGAGAAGGATTTTTTTTTTTTAAGGATAAATTCTACTTGTTACATCCAGGAATTTAACTGTGCTTCTTTGGGTATTACTTTACCTTTTATTTAAATGCTGATGTATTTCAGTTAAAAAAAAATCACTAAGATTGTTCCACATTGCAGCAAACATCTCTGAGAATTTTTTTGGGTGGGGGGTCTTTTTAGGGCTACACCCATGGCATGTGGTGGTTCCCAGGCTAGGGATTGAATCAGAGCTGTAGTCGCCAGCCCATGCCACAGCCACAGCAATGCCAGATCTGAGCTGCATCTGCAGCCTACACCACAGCTTACAGCAGCGCCAAATCCTTAACCCACTGAGTGAGGCCAGGAATCAAACCTGCATGCTCGTGGACGCTAGTCAGATTTGTTTCCACTGAACCACAACAGGAACTCCAAGAGTAGTTTTTGATTGTATACGGTTTTGCAGTTATATTCATTTTTCATTTGATTTACTTACAACCCTTTGAGACTGGCATCAATATGTAATCTCTAAATTCTATTTGAACAATATCTGAAAGAGATAGGTTATTTTTTAATTTTTTAAGGTTTTATTAAAGTATAGTTGATTTACAATGTTGTGATAGTTCTGCTATACCACAGTGATTCAGTTATGCAAACATACATATATATGTGTGTGTATATATATATGTATATATACACATGTGTGTATATATGTATATGATTCAGTTATACATGTATATATGTGTAAGTGTGTATATATATATATATACATGTGTATACGTACATTCAGTTATACACACATATAGGTATGTATATATATACATTCATTCATTTTCGGATTCTTTTTCCATATAGATTATCACAGAATGTTGGGTAGAGTTCCCTGTCCTATACAGCAGGTCCCCATTGGCCAGTCATTCCACATATCACAGCGTGCGTTTGGAAGACAGGTTATTTGAATTGCCAAGGTAACTAAGTTAGTAAGTGCTAGTAGAGGGTTGGGACTTCACACCAGGTCTTTTGGTTCTTAGCTGCTTTTCTTCTTAAGTATTAAATCTTCTTTGTAAATTATCTATCTCATATAGAAGACCCTGTATAACAATTCCTTTAAGGCTGAAGAGAGATGAGACAATACACAGGAACTGGACAAACTTTAAGTTTCTTTCTGTTTTTCAGACTATTTTTTCCAAAGGTGATTTGAAGGAAGCATTTTTACTTTGAAAGGATTTTATTTTTACTTGGGGCATGAACTCATTTTTGTATAGTGCTTGCTATTTATTAGTGTCTTCTCTTTTACATTCTAATTTAATGTTTTTACATCTTGAGCAACAGGCATTATTATTATTATTGTTATTATATTTTCTACAGGAAAAAGAAAAATGAGGCTAAATAATACTCTAGGGGTCATAGCATTAGACAGTTTGCGTAGCTGGGAAATCCAAGTGCTTTAAATTCAGATCTTATAAAATAGTACTGTTTTTAGAAAATAAATCATAAAATGAGATTTGTTTTTATCTTCTCAGAAATCTTATCATTTGAAATTGTATCAGTGGTAGAATTCGTCTTATAAGTGAATTTCTCTCTTGAAATCATTTCTTAGGCTTGGAGGAGGAAAGCAAAAGCGTGTACAAATATAAACAATACACAGTCAAAGTATTTTCTGTGCCATGACTTTTTTTCCAACTTTGGACTTATACTGCAGGGTCCCTTTCCTACTGTACTAACTACTTTCTCTTTTATATGAATTTTCAGCCCCTTATTCCAGTTCTCTGTAAGAATGATATATAAACTCTTCGAATGTCTCTTGGTAGTATGATGACTTTTCTTTTGTAAATAGGGAGTTTGCTTGCAACTCAACTCTTCCTTTAGATTAAATCTCAGATATAGGTTATCTGGAAATACTCCCTTTTTAAAAGAGATGAGAAGAGATATCCTTTTAGATTTTTTAACTTCATTCATTCAGTTAACAAAATTAGAGAAAATTTGCCCAAATTAATTCTATTAAGTAGTTTTATAGGTTAATCGATGCTCTGTGTGTGTGTGTGTGTATGTGTGTAGTGGTGGTTTGTTCCAGGTGAGTAAAATAGTCATATATTCAATAGGCAAACTCTTAAACTCAATTTTTTTTTTGTCTTAGTACCTTGAAAGATAGCTCTAAATTGCCAGCCAGTAGCTAGATACTTTTATATCTGTTTAATAAAATCTGTATTGTTCAGCATGTTTTCTTTCCTGTTACATTCTTTCGTTTTTTCTTTTTTTTTTTTTCTTTCTTAGGGACATAGTTCTCAAACTGCTTCAATATGAGGCATCAACAAATGTAGCAGACAACAAAGGTTATTTTCCTATTCATCTGGCTGCCTGGAAAGGAGATGTGGAAATTGTGAAGATTCTTATTCATCATGGACCATCACATTCCAGAGTCAATGAACAGGTGCATTTGTCAAATATTTGCTCATGCTATAATTTCTCCAGAGTTTTGTGAAGGCAAAACCACATTGACAATTTGATTATTTCAGAGTTCCAAATGTGAATTTGTTCTATCTCTTGTAATGTGAATTAGTCTTTTTTAATAAAGTTTTAAATGCTAAAATAATGATGACAGCTATTATTTGCAAAATGCTTTGCCATTTACGTAGCACTTTCATGTTAAGTATAATTTTGTGAGTTAAAATGCAAAATACAATGTATACAGTTGCTAGTCACATATTAAATTAAACATTTCCTGTATGTATTTACATGAACATATGCCCAGAATAAGTTGAGTAAAACATAGCAGCAGGATGGTACTGATTAAAGTCTAAATATTTGCAAGTACATAATACCTATTTAATGGATATATTTAAAAAGAATGACAATTTCAGTATTCTAAAAAAATAGACCTCAGATTCCAGGAAGTATAATACAGACCCCTAGTACAGTATGATGACAAACATCTTGAGCTCTGCATGCCCCCTACTGTTCCCATTTTGTAAAGCTATATTTGAAAAACAGCATGCGGTCCAAAAATTGAATTACAAACATGGCATTAAGCTGCAGGTTGGCAGTTGTCCAATATCAATGCAAGTAGGTTACTCTAGGGCAAACACATCTAATAAAGTACAATTAGAATATTGTTCAAGTGGGTACATACAAACTTTGCAAATCTTTGACTGAAATTCAGGTTAAAGAATAAAAAGTAACATTTGCTAGCTGTAAACAGCAAATGGAAGAAGAATATATTTTTTCTCACACCACATCAAAACGCCGTTGTATGAAGAACTATTCAGGAAAAATGTTTTATTAATTGGAAAAGTGTCTTATTAATAAAATGTCTATGTTTACAGGCTACAAAGTGGAGAATATTTTTTATGAGAATAGAGTCATGTATTTAATCTTCAAAAAAATGACAGATACAACTGTCCTTACCAGCATATCATGCTAAAAGTAAATTTATGAGAATACTATCTATTCCTCGGGAAACCAAGTTAAAAGATCATTTGTGGGATGAGCCATCTGGTGGTTATTCTTAAAACTGTCTAAATGCCTCAAAGCAAACCTGAAATAATAAACCTTGGAAAAAACAGTCCAAGGTTAAACAAGGGAATGTTAACTTCTACAAATAAAATGTTTTTAAAATGACATGAAAATAAGGAAAAAAACCTAGAATTCCTTTATATTTAAAAGCTGAAGATTTTAAATGGCATGTAGCTATAATGGTGTGTTTTTAAAAAGAAACAGTTATTTTCTATGATGTTAAATAGATCAATTACATTATTTTTTAAAAGATATATTTTTTTTTTTTTGGCCATATTCACGGTATGTAAAAGGAAGTTCCTGGGCCAAGGATTGAACCTGAGCCACAGCATGCTGTTCAGTTCTGACAGAGTTGAATCCTTAACTGCTAGGCCACAATGGAACTCTAAAAAAAAAATTTTTCTTTTTTGAGGTATTAGACTTCAAAATTCCTTTTTCTCTTCTTTTACTTTATGCTGTGGTTTCTATTGGAAACAAGTTGAATGTTCTTGAGATCTTTTAATATTAGGCTCTTAGTATTTTTTTGTTATTATGTATATGCTCCTTTATTGCTGATAAAGTTCTTTCATTCAATATCATTTCTTCTAAAAGTTTCTGATGTAAGAATTTTATTGTCATAAGTAACTTTTGATTTTAGCTTTATTTCTTTTCCCTTTGGGACAGAAATATGCTAATTGATTATAAAGTTTTATGTATTTAAGCAATAGAGGGCAGGAATGAAAATGCTAATGAGCATTTATGAGACTTATGATAACCAGGCCCTGTGCTAAGCATTTTTACCTTCAGTATGTTATTTAATTCTCACAATCCTCTGAGGTTGTTTTATCACTTCCATTTTATAGAGGAGAAATCAGGCTCAGTAAAGCTAAGTAACTCATTTAACACCACACATTACTGAGTGACTTTAATTGAGACTCAGACTCAGGTCTCCGTATTTCCAGAGCCCTCCACAATAGTATACTGGCAATGTCATCATAAATCCTATCACTTTTGGAGTGTTTACCATATGCCAGGCATTGTGCAGCCTATTTCACCTACATTATCTTTCTAAGCTCTTCCACAGCCTGATGAGGTAGGTATTAATTATTGTTCCTGCTTTATGTATGTGGAAACCATCTTAGAGAGATTAAGTAACATGCCCATGATATCATGGCTATCATCGCTATACATCATGCTGTAATGTTGAAATTATGCATAATTGCCAGTGTTTCATTCTGATTTCTGAATGTAATCTTTGATTTCTATTATAGCTTCCTTTAAAAATAATTCTTATTTTACTTAGTCTGATAATTTCTGGATCCATCCATGTTGGTGTGAATGTCCTTATTTCATGCTTTTTTTTTTTTATGGCTAAGTGAAGTAAGTCAGAGAAAGACAAATATCATGTGAGATAACTAGTATGTGGAATCTAATAGAAATGATACAATAGAACTTAAAGAAAAAAAATTTATTTTAAAATTTGTTTTGATATTTAAAGTTATATAAGGCATTTTCCTATATGTTATCTCTTTTGGTTTATAAGTTATATTCTAAGGCTATAGGGAAAGTAATATTCTAATTTTATAGTGAGATAGGTTCAGAGAGAGTGTGATTCACTGTTGCTAATAAGTACTTGTTAACCCATCAACCTGGGTTGCCATTTTATACGCCCTAGAATTAGCTGTCAATATAGGGTGATGTAATTTTGAAAACAAAATGGAGTCTGCCCTGATTATGGTTTTTATAGTTGCCACATTCTTCCTATTTTTGTCAATTAGTTTATTGCTTCCTTTTTTCTGGTGTTATATATGATTTCAATTTTTATTTCTCTTTATATTCATGCATTTCACCTTCTCTTCCTCTCTTCCTCTTTATTTTTAACATTAGGTCAAAAACCAGAGGAGCCTTATCTCATAAGTATATTCCATTGCCATTCACCAAAATCCAAATCCAATTAGTGTTAGGTAGTTTCCATTGGTTTTACTTTGAAAGAAGATCTTTGGTAAATAGCTTTTGTTAGTCAGTTTTATACTGCCACCAATTGCCTGAAAGTGTCTGTTTGGTAAAAAAAGAAGGAATTCAAAACTGTTTAAGAATGTTTAGTGTAGACGTACTAGCAATTATTAGTTAGTGTTTTATCATAGCCTATTTATTTCCAGTTAGATTTTTTTTGACCACACAAGTTGAGTGTGGACATGAGTATACAACCATACTTTTTCTAAAGGTACCCTAGTTGTGGTCTTACTGAATGTGACAATCCAAGTATGTGTTAGGTATTATGGATAATCTCTACAAACATTTTCTCCTGAGTAAGTCTTAAATGGTTGAAATAATTTTTTTCTTGATATCTGAACAGTGATAATTGGAGTTAAGCAGAAAAGTTTCACTTTTGCACTTATAAGAATTTTCTGTGCTAAGGCCTTTGCAAGGGTAAAGAGGTCTTTGAGGAATTATTTCATAATTCATTTTCATTTCCTCAAAGAGGTGACATTATTTTAAAAAATGAGATTGAATCTCTTTTCAACCAATGGGAAATCTGATTTGGTCATGAGGCGTATTTCTGTATTACATTTTCATGGTTTAAAGTAATAGGGCTGATTTTTAAATCAGGTTTGTAAAACTTGGCCACATAATAAAATCAGGGAGTATAAACGTCTGTGCTGTCAGTCTCTGTGAAGAAAACTGTGGTAACACATTGAAACTAAGGATAGGAATGACTCCCCCTGAATGGTGGAAGAGACAATACCTCCAGCTAGATTCCCTACCTACTAGATCTTAACCTTTTTTTTTTTTCTTTTTTGGCTGCACCCTTAGCACATAGAAGTTCCTGGGCCAGGGATCAAATCCAAACTTCAGTTAGATCCTTAACTCATTGTGCTGGGCTGGGGATTGAACCCACGCCTCTACAGAGACAATGCGCAGGATCCTTAACTTAAGGTGCCACAGCAGAAACTCCTCAAATCTTAACTTTTTGTTGTCTGTTTCCAGGTTTTTCCTCTAGGGGCCTTCAGTTGACCCCTTCTGATACTTGTTTTGGAAAGTAAAGTAGTAAGAAGCCTTTCCTATGCTTCTCATCCCCCACCCCCTATCACTCCTCTTTTTGAGTTTTCAAATCTCTCTACTCTCAACTTGTCTTCCATTGTTTCATCATCCAGAGCAAGGCTGAGTGTCTTTCTAGAACAGTAAGATTTGTTTGGGTTTGAACTCAGAACAGCTACCTAAGCAACTACTTTCTATTCCAAGTCATTTGGTGTTCTTTGGAGCAAAATTGATGGAAATTCTGCTTTCAGATCACTAATTTCCTGTTTTTCTTCTTTGGCAATATAGAAACACATGGCAGTGTGGTACAGTGAAAAGAGCATAAGTGAGTTTGGATTCTGACAGAAACAGGTTCCAAAAGATTCTGATTCCGCTTGCACATGTAGTGCAGCCTTTTCGAATTTTGGTTTCCTTATCCATGAAGTGGAGATTTAATATCAGTCTTGTAGGATCATTTGTAAGAATTAAAGGAGAACAATATATGTAAAGTTTGTAGGCAATCAGCAAATGGTGGTAGTAATAGTTGTTATCACGGAAGATGGTATTAAAAGTACCAACTTTGATTCTAGGCTACTCAGGTTCAGATCCTGGCCCTAATCCTAAATGGCTGTATAAAGTGGTATAATTAAAGGCCAGTTATTCAGCTCCTTAGTACCTTTGTTTCCTCATCTGTAAAAGAGGGATAATGATAATGGTATTTATCTTATAATGAGGATTAAATGAGTAAACACATATGAAATGCAGCTGTGTCTGGCACTTAATGTTAGCTGTGATGATGACATCCTGGACCCTTGCTCTCTAGAACCTTCATTCAGGACATTGCATTTTTGTTACTAAAATTTCATTCACATTTCTCCTGTTTGATCCTTCTCCTCCTGACATAGTCACACTGCATATACCTACACCATCTGCACATACGGTCTGAAAGGTCCATTTGCCCATTTGCCTTGCAACTGGTATCAGTTTTTTTCCATTTTAACATTTTTTATTCTGCTTAATTTTTGGAAAAATCTCATTGATTTTCAACTGAAACACATAAATTACATGTGTAATACTGTGATACTCTTTGAAACTTGTCTGGATATGTGTATAGTTCTGTCTCTCAATCCATGATTATATTTCAGAAAGATATGTTTTAATTTTAGAGCCAGCATGTCCTTATTCTATTTGCAAAAGCAGCAATTAATTATAGTTAAATGGTAGATAAAATGAAACCATTTGGGAAGCTGTACATCTTTCGTTATCATAGAATTTACTATCTCAGCTATCTTTTGGAAAGCTAGTCTGTTAAAAGTATGTTATAATTGTTATTAATCTCTCTCTTTAACAAATGTCACTGAGGCATGATGCACAGTGCAGATAACACTGACCATCTGGGCCCAGCAGGGCTATTGACTAACATGGCTAAATCATTTATCACTCTTGGAAGCTGGAATATATAATGTAGGGAAAAGTGATTTTTCCAATTGAAGTGGTAAAAATAAAATGTGATATATTTGGTGTAATAAGTGATATTATCAAACATAACATTCTATGAGGAATTCTTATTAAAGCAGATAAATCTTAAGCTTACATTTTCAAAGCAGCTCAGGTTTTAAATTATTTAGATTTTGATAACAGACTGAATTTCTGAAAACTTGCACTTTATGTCTTTGTTTTAACAGAACAATGAAAATGAAACTGCCCTGCACTGTGCAGCTCAGTATGGACACTCCGAAGTGGTTGCTGTTCTCCTAGAAGAGCTCACCGATCCTACCATTAGAAACAGCAAGCTGGAAACTCCTCTGGACCTGGCAGCCCTCTATGGACGGCTGAGAGTGGTCAAAATGATCATCAGTGCACACCCTAACTTAATGAGCTGCAACACTCGAAAGCACACCCCACTGCACCTTGCTGCACGCAATGGTCACAAAGCAGTCGTTCAGGTGCTGCTGGAAGCAGGAATGGATGTGAGCTGTCAGGTGAGTATTCTTTTAGCTATGCTTCAAAAAGCAGTGATGTTCTTACTTTGCTTTGAGATACAAATGTTAAGAAATCTTACCGGTTTTTAATCAAATTGTCCATAAGTATTTTTTTTTTTTTGCTTTATCTGGGGCTGCACCTGTGGCATATGGAGGTTCCCAGGCTAGGGTTCTAACAGGAGCTGTAACTGCCACAGCCACAGCAATGCGGGATCCGAGCCGTGTCTTCAACCTACACCATAGCTCATGGCAACGCCGGATCCTTAACCCACTGAGCAAGGCCAGGGATGAAACCCGCAACCTCATGGTTCCTAGTCAGTTTTGTTAACCACTGAGCCACGACGGGAGCTCCTGTCCATAAGTATTTTTAAACTTCTAAATTCAAGGTACCATGACAAACTGTTGGGAAATATGAAGAAATATAAGGCATAATCTCTAACCTCATTTTAATTTGATGGCTATACACACGAAGAATTATTTCTACATGGTAGTTGTGCATGGTCCTTAGTAATTACTTTCTCTTAGTATCTAGCACACAGCCTGACATTTAGGAATTCAGTCAAAACAGAATGAATGAATGAAACAAACAAAAGTCACTTTAACACTTTTGCAATGTACTTTGTGTTTAATATGTTGACACATTTAGAGTCCAAATCTCACAACCATCCTGTGGGATTGAGAGCTATTAAATTCCAGTTCAGAGCTGAGGAATCAGATTCAAAGACTTATTAGGACACTTGCCTATGGGCATATTGCTGATGAACCCAGAATGTGAATTTAGACTTGCTGATTAAAGTCCAGGCCTCTTTCCTCAATAGTGTACTGTTTCTACATGTCTAATAAAGGAAGAATCACTATGCCTAAGGGTAATAAGAAAAAAATGTATTGGAGAGGTGTGATATGAATTGAGCTTTGAAGGACAGATAACATTTGGATAGATTTTGCTTCTCCATTGGGAAAAGCAACGTGCTTTTATTATCTGTCTCAAGTTAGCCCCAACCCCAAGATTAGCTTTTCTTTTCTTTTATTCTTCCTCTTTTTAAAACCGTTTTCTCCTTTGATGACTATTTTATGGCCTCTGAGTCACTGGCAGTATACTTACCTTCCAGAGACCTTTTGGTTCCTGTCAAGAACTTTAATTTTTCTCCCCCACGTATTGATAAATAAGCTATTGATGCATAAGAAACCATCCCAAAACTTAACAGCTTAAAAACCTGTTTTTAAAAATAACTCTTTATTTAGTTGGTAATTCTGGGGTTGGTGAAGACAGAAGACGGGTAGATCTTCTGTCTTCACCAGGTTCTCTCATATGTCTGGCATCAGTTGAAAATCATTTAAGTGGTTCTGCTTCAGAGAGTGCCCGAATATTATCTAGGGTGGTGGGTGGGACAGCCATCTGTTTCTCATGATCTACCAGGTCACCTTGGGCACATTCACATGGCAGTGATATGGTTCCAGGAGAGGGAGAGGGAGGCTGAATCCTGTTTCTAGGTTTTTTTTTTTTAATTTTATTTTTCAAGTTTTAAAACTCTTAGGCTTACAATCCTAGGTTTCAGGCTGATACCCTAAATCAGAATTTTCCTTAGACCTTTGCCCAGATTATTTAGTTGTTTAGATATTTGTAATTCTTTTCCAAATTTTTTTTTGTTCTACTTTGGCAGCCTTGAAAATAAGCACAAGAATTTTTTCTAGCCCTATTATTTTTATTTTTTCTAAATTTAAAAATTATTTTATTTTTTAAAAATTTTACTGCACCTGCAGAATGTGGAGGTTCCTGGGCCAGGGATCTGAACCTGTGCCACAGCAGTCACCTGAGATACTGCAGTGACAATATCAGATCCTTAACCCACTGTGCCACAAGGGAACTTCTGTAATTAAAAACAAACAAACAAAAAAATCCTTTGCTCTCAGAGGGGTATTGAAGTACAATGGGTACATGCTTATTATCTGTTTTAGGTGACTAACAAAGTTGTTTCTTAAAGTATATTTAATTATTAACCATATGTTTATTGTCTCAATGTTCAATTTCTTCAATCTAGATTTATTGCTTTCAAAACGCTTCCGGAATTTTTCTAAACTTTACTGCATAGACTGCACTATAACCAATAACTTTTACTATGACTGAGATTAGTAACTCACTTTATGTCCATAGCAAAGATCTTATTGGGTTTTGTACTATATGACATGACTAGAAAAGAAAGAGTTAAAATTCAGTTTTATAAATGTATATGGTATATTTTTTTATGCAAAACAGTGAATTTTGTGCTTTTGTAGAATTAAAAAAAAAGTTTCTGCCCAAAGTTTATTGGAGGACACACAACTTGCAAGAGTAACTCCTATATATGACATATTAAAATAAGTGCTAGGACCAAGTGCTATGAAGACATAGGTGAGGAAAATGTAGACTTTAAGAGGAAGAATTTGGAAAGATATTAATAGAGTGACATTTGAAGAAGACCTTGAAAGTCTATAAAAGGACTTTGAATTTTAGGTGTTATTTAGCTTGCAGATGTGCATTATTTGGCTAATGGAGTGTTTTAAAATGTTGAATTTTGAATACTTAAAAAATTATTTATTTATTTATTTATTTTTGTCTTTTAGGGCTGCACATTGACATACGGAGGTTCCCACTAGGGGTCGAATCGGAGCTGCAGCTGCTGGCCTATGCCACAGCCACAGCAACACGGAATCTGAGCCTCCTCTGAGACCTCCACCACAGCTCATGCCAACACTAGATCCTTGACCCACTGAGCTAGGCCAGAGATTGAACCCGGGTCCTGTCCTCATGGATGCTAGTTGGGTTAGTTAACCGCTGAGCCATGATGGGAACTCCTGAATAATTTTTTAAAAATTTTTTTAAATTTTTTAATGTTTTTTTAGCTTAATGGATTTTATTTCAATTATAGATGTACATAAATCATTACAAGTCAATTTGATAGATTTTGTGTTCCAAACCCACAGTGCATCCCCCCACCCCCAGATTGTCCCATTTGAAAAACCAAGGTTTTCCAAAGTCTGTGAGTTATTGTCTATTCTGCAAAGAACTTCATAGTGTCTTTTTAGTTTCTACATGTAAGCGGTAGCATTGGGTGTTGCTGTCTAATTGTCTGACTGGTTTCACTTCACATGATAATTTCTAGATCCATTCACGTTGCTATAAATGTTGTTATTTCGTTTCTTTTGATGGCTGAGTAATATTCCATTGTGTGTATGTACCATATCTTCCCTATCCACTCCTCTGTCAGTGGGCATTTAGGTTGTTTCCATGACCTGGGTATTGCATAGAGTGCTGCAATGAAAACTGGAGTACATGTGTCTTTTCGAGTCATGGTTTCCTCTGTATAGATGCCCAGGAGTGGGATTGCTGGATCAAATGGTAATTCCATTTTGAGTTTTCTGAGGAATCTCCATACTCTTTTCCACAGTGGTTGCACCAATTTGCATTCCCACCAACAGTGTAATAGGGATCCTTTTTCTCCACACCC
This sequence comes from Catagonus wagneri, assembly GCA_004024745.2. Classification (NCBI taxonomy): domain Eukaryota; kingdom Metazoa; phylum Chordata; class Mammalia; order Artiodactyla; family Tayassuidae; genus Catagonus; species Catagonus wagneri. The sequence goes on along the minus strand of PVHT021183619.1, from coordinate 11,029,251 downwards.
TCTCCAGCACTTATTGTTTGTAGCTTTTTTGATGATGGCCATTCTGGCTGGTGTAAGGTGGTACCTCATAGTGGTTTTGGTTTGCATTTCTCTAATGAGGAGCGATGTTGAACATCTTTTCATGTATTTATTTGCCATCTGCATGTTTTCTTTGGAGAACTGTCTGCCTAGATCCTCTGCCCATTTTTGGATGGGGTTGTTTGTTTCTTTGGTGTTGAGCTGTAGGAGGTGTTTGTAAATTTTGGAGATGAATCCCTTGTCAGTTGAATCATTTGCAAATATTTTCTCCCATTGTGTGGGTTGTCTTTTCGTTTTGTTTAGAGTTTCCTTTGCTGTGCAGAATGAATACTTTTAGATGGGATATATACCTTCAAAGGTTCCAACCTGTCTCTACCCTCATATCCTTTCCAGACTGATTCCCTTAGATAGACCCAACAGCATTTAGGTTTATTTACTTATGTATTAGTTGAAAGGGACACAGTACGTTAAGACTACTGTGACACTATATCAGAAGCATTGGGGCAGGTATCTGAGGAGAATGGGCAATGTTTTTGTTGTTATACCTTTTTCATTGATGCTCACTCTATGATTTTATCTTGAATGTTTCCAGAAAGTAGAACTGACAGCATATTTCTATATCTCAATGATTTGGCTCTTCCATTAGTAATAGTTAGCCTGAGTTGATTTTTTTCTTTTATTATTATTACTTTGCTCATAGAAAACATTTAGGGGGTGTTTTATTGCCCCTTTTCTGTGAATATCTAATTTTATGATTTTATTCAAATTAATTGTCATAGAGTTTTCTTTTGATTTACTACCCAATTTTTTAATGTTAAACTTGAAGTAGAGATTTGTTTTTACTCTCACTGGCTGACAGTGAACAATACCAGTTAGTAACTTTGAACAGTTTCAGTGACCTTAGTATTCATTGATTTGTTAACCAGTTGGGAGTTAGCAGTACTGAAAGTAATCCCATTTGAAAGAAAAAGTAATCCCATTTGTTAAATTATAGTAATACACTTTTAGACTTCAGTTGCATTCAAGTTATTATGAATAATTCTTCAAAATTTAGAGATGGGTTTAGTGGATATTATCTTTTAATTGCAAATATTTTAAAATGCAGCATTCATGTTAGTATTTTTTATAGAAATTTTGTTTTCCACTTTAATTCTCTGAGAAATTTGAATTATAACACTTATTTCAACTAGTGATCAAGAATAATTTAATTCCTGTTTTGGGTGAATTTCATAGTATATATTTAAATTCTTTAGTATTAAATGATTTCTTAAAAAAGAGCTCTAAGATATTAAATTTAATTATTAAAAAATAATTAAATTGTTCCTGTTTGGATGAATTTAATTAAGATTAAAAAAAGGGTTTAATTTGGAGTTTCCGTTGTGATGCAGCAGAAACGAATCTGACCAGTATCCATGAGGATGTGGGTTTGATCCCTGGCCTTGCTCAGTGGGTCAGGGGTCTGGCGTGGCCGTGAGCTATGGTGTAAGTCGCAGACTCAACTTGGATCCCGCATTGTTTTGACTGTAGCATAGGCCAGCTGCTGTAGCTCCAATTCAACCATTAGCCTGGGAACTTGCATATGCTGTGGGTGTGGCTCTTAAAAAAAAAAGAAAAAGTTTAATTGGCAAGATTCTTTTGAAATTAGTAATGCCCATGGATGTCAAACCCGATTTTGGGTAACTTGGTAGTGATAATGTCATATTACGCCAGTGCCTCAGTTGCTCATGTTTCTCTTACTGAAACCTGAAGACTTAAAGCACTAGCATAACATTAAGCCAATTGGATTTTATATGAATATAAAAGGAAATGAAACTAAAATTACAGAAAATTAATAGTAAAGAACACAAGTTACTATGTTAGGAGCTGTTAAGGTGCAAAGCTGAGTGAGGTACAGTTTTTGCTCTCAAAGTGCTTGTGGTGGTAGGTGAAATATGTGCCTAAATAGGTAGATTACATTTTAATAATCCATTTAACTCTCCTACTTCCCTAGTTGATTATTTTAAAATTTCTCCTCTCTTCCCCAAACTTCAGGACTTCTTTTCCTGTCATCCATATATTCGTGACTTTGCTTTTATTTCACCGAGATAACAAGAAACGGTCCATTCCCACCATCACATTTGCCAATGAACGTATATGTGCTTTCCTTCCTGGTGCTTTAAATTAACTTTCTAAATTTATATCTGAGGCTAACTTCTATACTTACACACTGGCTCCTACTTCTTCTTATCTACTTGGGATACATTGCTCTGGCAGATATTCCCTCTTTAGTACAGTAAGTTTTCCCTTCTTCACTGCATCATTTCCATAAGGACAAAAAGATGTAATATTTCCCATCTTTTAAAAAAACACCTCTCCCCTGAACCCAGATTTCCCTCTAGCTGTCATCTCCTTTCTCTGATCTCTTTATGGCAATGAATTTGGAAAGAATTGTTTTTACTCATTGTATCAAATTTCTTTCCTTCATTCGCTCTTGAAACCATTCCAGCTCTATTACTCTATTAAAATTCTTTATTTTCCTTTTGGTGAAGGTAACTGATGATTGCCATATTGTTAGATCAATAGCCAGTTATTAATCCTCATTTTTTTTGTTTGATTTATCATCAGCATTGACATAAATTGATCTCCTTCCTTTTTTTTTTTTTTTTTTTTTTGCTTTTTAGGGTCCTACCTGCGGCATAAGGAGGTTCCCAGGCTAGGGGTCTAATCAGAGCTACAGCTGCCAGCCTATGCCGCAGCCACAGCAACACCAGATTTAAGCTGCGTTTGCGACCTACACCACAGCTCATGGCAGTGCTGGATCTTTAACCCACTGAGAGAGGGCAACCTCATGGTTCCAGTCGGATTCATTTCTACTGTGCCATGACGGGATCTCCTCCCTCCTCTTTGAAACACTTTTTATTAGACATCTGAGATACCAGTCTCTCTTGGTTCTCATTTAGTTCAGTAGCTGCTCTTTCTCAGTCATACTTAAGGTGGAGCTGAAGCTCTTGAATGCCTGCCATTGCAGGTAGATAAATATCAATGCAGGTAGATAAATCTGTCAGCCCCAAGAGCCTGTTATCCATAGGAATTGCAAGAATTAAGTTTTTTGTTTTCTGTCCTCTTTTGTAGAGTCATACCCCTCTCTCCTGAGTTAGCCTTTATTTTCATTCCTTCCCAATAAACTTTTACATGGTAACTCTGTAACTCTTTACTCCCTGTTAGCTGTTGCCACAATACTGCTCTACAGTATGCACGGAAATCTCAGTCATTAATAAGCACTAGCATTTTTCTCATTCGTAAGTTTATAGGTCAGCTGGAGAAGCTTTGCTTCATGCTACAAGTTAGTCTGGGCAGGTCTGCTCCTTGTTTTATTATCTTCCTTCTGGGACTAGCCAGGCATGGCCTAAGCCTAACCAAACAAGTACATTTTGGGCCTCTGCTTCCATCACGTTCACAGTCATCCATTGGCTAAAGCAAGTCACGAATCAAACTCCAGATCAATGGGTAGGGATATATAATTCACCCATATAAGTGGAAAGAGATGCAATGTAATAAATGTAATACGGCAGAGGGCATAAAATAGGAGGGGCCGGTAGTGTAATCGATCACATCCCTATCACATGATTAACTATTCTCACCTTCCTGGTCTCTATACATCAGAGTTTTCCAATTACTCAAACCTCTTTTCTTCACTCTTTGTACTTACTTCCTAGTTTACCTCATCCAGTCTCTTGGCTTCAGATAACATCTTCATCTAACAATAAAAGTTTGCTTATTCATCCTGGACCTTACCGTGAACTCTAAATTAAATGTCTGTGAGGAATTCCTGTTGTGGCACAGTGGAAGTGAATCCAACTAGTATCCATGAGGATGTAGGATCGATCCCTGGCCTCACTCAGTGGGTTGGGCATCCAGTGTTGCCTTGAGCTGTGGTATAGGTCACAGATGTGGCTTAGATCTCCTGTTGCTGTGGCTGTGGTGTAGCCTAGCCTGGGAACCTCCATATGTCCTGGGTGCAGTCCTATAAAAAATAATTAAATGTCTTTTGGACCCATCTTTTGGATGCTAATAGGCATCCAAACTCAGTATTTCAAAAACTGAATATTTAGCCTCCATACCCCCATCTTCCAAAATTTGCCCATCTTCCAGTCTGTCCCATTTCAGTAAAGGGAGTACTCTCCTAGTTTTTTGGCCCCAAATCTTTAGGGTTTCTTTAACACTTTGCATTTAGTTCCTTATAAAATCCTGTTGGCTTTGCACTCAAACTGTATCTAGCATTTCAGAACTTTTATTCCCTTCATTACTACCACCAGGGCCCAAGCTGGTTTCCCTGCTTATTTCTTTGCCTCTGTATTAGTCTGCTTGGGCTACTGTAACAAAATATTATTAACTAGATGGCTTAAACAGCACAAATTAATTTTATGGCTGTTCTGAAGGCTAGAAAGTCCGAGATCAAGGTTCTGGCCGATTTGGTTCTTAAGAATTTGTAGATGGCTGCCTTCTCACTGTGTACTCACAGGGCCTTTCTTTTGTGCACAGATGCTCTCCCCTCCTCTTTTAAGGGCACCAATCCTATCGAATTGGGTTCCCATCTTTATGACCTTATTTAACCTTAATTACTTCTGTAAAGGCCCTATCACCAAATACTGTTATACTGGGGTTTAGGACTTAAACATATGAATTTTGGGGGGATACAAATATTCAGCTCATAACAGATTCCTTCAGTCTATTTTCAATAAAGCAGCTAGAAGTGATCTTATTAAACTAAATCAGGTTATATCATCTTTCTGCTCAAAAACCTTCAGTGGTATTACATCTCTCTCACTCAGAGCAAAAGCCAGCTCCTTACAGTGACTGACAAGGTCTTATCTGACCTGGTCCCACTGTCTCTCTGAAGCTACTTCCTACTACTTTTTTTGCCATTTTCCACTTAGCTTCAGCCACAGCTTCAGGCTGTGTATGCTCCTGCCTCAAGGCCTTTGCCTTATGATCTGCTTCCTCCACTACTTTCTTTAGGTATCTGCTCAAGTATCACCGTAATAGGGAGGCTTCCCTGACCTGTCTCATTCACTACCCCAACAACTCTTTTTCTTTCCCCTTAGCTGAAACCCAGCTTCCCTATTAGGGCACCACATCCCCTCCAGCCTTCTCAGGATGAGCTACCAGTCACATGCCATACCAACAAGAAAATTTGTTCCCTACTCTCGTGTAGTTGAGAGCCTGGTCAGGAAGACAGCAAATAAGCACATAAATAAAATCACAAATTGCTTTAAGTGCTATACAGGAAACAGACTGGTTCTTGTGGTTGAGAATGAAGGGTTGGAGAAGTCTCTCTTAGGATGTGCCACTTAAATGGTGCTGGTTCAGAGAAGTGGGAGATGAAGTCATGGTTTACATGGCTTTACAGAAAAGAGTCTATAGGGAGAGAGAAGCTGAATAAGAATAATTAGGGACGGAGATTGGATTAAGATGGCGGAATAGAAGGACTGGAGCTCAACTTCTCTCCCAAATAACAGCAAAAATACAACCAAATGCCGAGCAACCTTCAACCAAATGGACTGTAAACTTCCAAAAAAGATACTCTGCTCTAGAAGACACAGCAGAGACGACATCAAGAGGTAGGAGGGGCGACTGCGCGATAGAAGCAACCCCATACCTCCCGGGTGGGAAGCCCCACAGACTGGAAAGTAACTGCATCACAGAGACTCAGCTACAGGACTGAGAGTTCTGAGCCTCACGTCAAATACCCACGCCTGGGGATCGGGCACAGGGAGAAAGAGCCCCCAGAGCATCTGGCATTGAAGGCCAGTGGGGCTTGTGTGCAGGAGCTCCACAGGACTGGAGGAAACAGAGACCCCATTCTTGAAAGGCACACACAGACTTTCACGTGCACTGCGTCCCAGGGCAAGGCAGTCTCCATAGGAATCCGGGTGGAACCTGACTGCAATTCCTGGAGGATCTCCTGGGAAAACAGGGGTGACTGTGCCTTGTTGTGGGGGAAAGGCATTGGAGGTGAAGCTCTCGGGGACATTCAGCAGCCTGCATTTCTCTGGAGGTGGCCATTTCTGGGAAAATCTGATCCCTCCCATCAGCGCTGAGAAGCCCCAGGCCAAACAACAATTCAGGTGGGATCTCAGCCCCACCCATCAGTAAACAGGCTGCCTAAAGACTCCTCAGGCACACAGTCAGCCTCTAATCTCATCCAGAGACAAAGCCCCATCCATCAGAGGGAGAGGAATCAACTCCACCTACACTACATAATGATCAAAGGATCAATCCAAGGAGAAGATATAACAATTTTAAATATCTATGCACCCAACATAGGATCACCACAATATATAAGACAACTGCTAACAACCTTCAAAGGAGAAATCAATAATAACGCCATCATAGTGGGGGACTTTAACACCCCACTTACAGCAATGGACAGGTCATCCAGGCAGAAAATCAATAAGGAAACACAGGCCCTGAATGAAGCATTAGATCAGATGGACTTAATAGATATTTATAGGACATTCCATCCGAAAGCAACAGAATACACATTCTTCTCAAGTGCGCACGGAACATTCTCTAAGATTGATCACATCCTGGGTTACAAATCAAGCCTCAGTAACTTTAAGAAAATTGAAATCATTCAAGCATCTTCTCTGACCATAATGCTATACGACTGGAAATCAACAACAAGAAAAAATGACCAAAAATACAAATACATGGAGACTAAAGAACACGCTGCGAAATAACCAGTGGATCACTGAAGAAATCAAAGAGGAAATTAAAAAATACCTAGAAGCAAATGACAATAAAGACACGACACCCCAAAACCTCTGGGATGCAGCAAAAGCAGTTCTAAGAGGAAAGTTTACAGCAAAACAAGCCTACCTCAGGAAACAAGAAAAAGCTCAAATAAACAATCTAACTTTACATCTAAAGCAGCTAGAGAGGGAAGAACTGACAAGGCCCAAAGTTAGTAGAAGAAAAGAAATCATGAAGATCAGAGCAGAAATCAATGAAATAGAAACAAAGAAAACCATAGAAAAGATCAATGAAACTAAAAGCTGGTTCTTTGAAAAGATCAACAAAATTGATAAACCCTTAGCCAGACTTATCAAGAAA
>PVHT021183619.1:10959551-11019081 GCA_004024745.2 Catagonus wagneri | reverse complement strand
CATTTTTCAAAGAACTAGAACAAAATAGTTTAAAGTTTGTCTGGAAACACAAAAAACCCAGAATAGCCAAAGACATCCTGAAAAAGAAAAATGGAGCTGGAGGAATCAGGCTCCCTGACTTCAGACTCTACTACAAAGCTACAGTCATCAAAACCGTATGGTACTGGCACAAAGACAGAAATAGAGATCAGTGGAACAGTACAGAAAGCCCAGAATTAAATCCACGCATCTACAGTCAACTAATCTATGATAAAGGAGGCAAGAATATACATTGGACAAAAGACAGCCTCTTCAATAAGTGGTGCTGGGAAAACTGGACAGCTACATGTAAAAAAATGAAACTAGAACACTTCCTAACACCATGCACAAAAATAAACTCAAAATGGATTAAAGATCTAGATATAAGACCAGAAACTTTAAAACTCTTAGAGGAAAACATAGGCCACACGCTCTCTGACATAAATGATAGCAACATCTTCTCAGATCCATGTGTCAGAGTAAGGACAATAGAAAGAGAAATAAACAAATGGGACTTAATTAAATTTCAAAGTTTCTGCACAGCTAAGGAAACCCTAAACAAAACGAAAAGACAACCCGCAGAATGGGAGAAAATATTTGCAAATGATTCAACTTACAAGGGATTCATCTCCAAAATTTACAAACAGCTCCTACAGTTCAACACCAAAGAAACAAACAACGCCATCCAAAAATGGGCAGAGGATCTAGGCAGACAGTTCTCCAAAGAAGACATGCAGATGGCAAATAAACAAATGAAAAGATGTTCTACATTGCTCCTCATTAGAGAAATGCAAATCAAAACCACTACAAGGTACCACCTTACACCGGTCAGAATGGCCATCATCAAAAAGGTTACAAACAATAAGTGCTGGAGAAGGTGTGGAGAAAAAGGAACCCTATCACACTGTTGGTGGGAATGCAAATTGGTGCAACCACTGTGGAAAACAGTATGGAGATTCCTCAGAAAACTCAAAATGGAATTACCATTTGATCCAGCAATCCCATTCCTGGGCATCTATCCAGAGGAAACCATGACTTGAAAAGAAACATGTACTCCAGTGTTCATTGCAGCACTCTATGCAATAGCCAAGTCATGGAAACAACCTAAATGCCCATCGACAGAGGAGTGGATAGGGAAGATATGGTACATACACACAATGGAATATTACTCAGCCATTAAAAGGAACGAATTACCAGCATTTATGGCAACATGGATGGACCTAGGAATTATCATGCAAAGTGAAACCAGTCAGACAATTAGACAGCAACACCCAATACTTGCTTACATGTGGAAATTAAAAAGACACAATGAACCTTCTTACAGAACAGACAATGACTCACAGACTTTGGAAAACCTTGGTTTTTCAAATAAGACAATCTTGGGGATGGGGGGATGCATTGTGGATTTGGGATACAAAATCTGTAAAATCGACTTGTGATGATTTATGTACACCTATAATTGAAATAAAATCCATTAAGAAAAAAAAAATAATTAGGGAGGAGTTCCAATTGTGGCTCAGCAGTAATGAACCTGACTAGTACCCATGCGGATGCGGGTTTGATTCCTGGCCTTGCTCAGTGGGTTAAGTATCTTGCATTGCTGTGAGCTGTGGTTCAGGTCACAGATGCAGTTCTGATCCTGCATGGCTGTGACTGTGGCTGCCAGTTGTAGCTCTGGTTTGACCCCTAGCCTGGGAACTTTTATATGCTACATGTATGGCCCTAAAAATAGCAAACACAAACAAACAAACAAACAAAAAAAACCCAAAAGAATATTCAGGGAGTTTCTGGAACAGAAGTCCGTAGAGAAGCAATTACAAGAATACCAAGACAGTACGATTATATATAATCAATTCATATGTTGCATGTATTTATGGAGTGTCTGCTCTGTGCTGGGGAATTGCCTCCTATGTGCTATAGGATATAGCTGTAATAAAGTAGACAGTTTTTTTTGCTTGCAAAAGGGAAGGTGATATTTAAGTGTGGAGTAAGGAAGAGTAAGATATGGGATAAAAGCTTGAAAAAGTCATAGCAGGTTCACTGGAAGTTTCTTTGGTTTTTCTTTTTTTAGTAGATACTGAAAAGGTGTATATTTTTATGGAGAGTAGAAGGATCCAGTGAAGAGACTGATATTGAAGATGTAAGAGAAATGATGAGATATTTCATGGGCAAAATTCAAGAAGCAGAAAATGATAGAATAATGAGTGCAGATGGAGGATTAGCTTTAAGGAGGGGAATGGATGTTTCCTCTGAGACAGAAGTGAAGGAAGACAAGAAAGGTGAAGACAAGAAAGGTAAATACAACGGCCAGAAGTCCTTAGTTAAATAGGAGATGAGTTCCCTGCTGGCCTAGTGGTGAAGGATCTAGTGTTGTCACTGCTGTGGCTTGGATTTAGTCCCTTTCCCAGGAACTTTTGCATGCCATGGACACAGCCAATAAATGAGTGAATGAATGAATGACTAGGAGGAGAGGTCTTCTTTTGAATAGGAGAAATGGTATTTCTAATCTTTCTGAAGATATATCCTATTTCTCTTATGCCATCTCCCCACACCCTCATGCCAGCCTAAACCCTCTTATAACTTTCAGCTTCTTCACAGATTGTTTTTCTATATTCTCATTTTAGGACATTCTTCTCTGACATATTCCAGTCTGTCAACGTTCCTGTAAAAGTTTGGTATCCACATTTGAACACAGTATCTAGATAGAGTTTGGCTAATGTAGGATTCAAAGGAACTGTTGGCTCTCAACTTGTTCAGACTCATTTATTTGTTTACAAAGTTTGTTCTTATCTTTTAAGTTATTACCTTTTATCCCAAGAGATGCCCACATGGCTAATGGGTACCAGCCAGGGCATCAGAGTTTGTTACTTCTGAATTAAATGCCATTCTCTTTGACTTTCTTCTTTTTTTCTCTATCAAGATTATCTTTACACACTGGTTGTTATTTCTTACAATGGTAGTGTGTCTTGTTTCTCAGTAGTTTTTATTTCCCCTGCTATCTGTGCTATTTTTTCTATTGATCATCAACACAATCCCACTTTATATCTTGTTATCATTATTATGTTTATTTTCTTCTTTAATAAAGAATCAGTCTTCCTTTACCTGGTCATTCTATTTTGCATGCTTCAGAAGGGCTGTGGGTAGAGTGTTAAATTTGGAAGGGGAACCAGTGCAGGCAAACTGATATCTTCACATCCCTTTTCTTCCTGTTCTTTTGGCACTCTTGGAATACATAATACCAAAAGCCTCTTTGAAACACCTAGAGATTTTGGATAAAATATAACAAAGATCTCTTTAAATGCATAATTGAGTTTTCATGTATCATGGAAATACATAAAGCCAAAACCGAAAAGGAAGCTAAAACCTAGGGCTTAAAATAGGAATATCTTTTTCTCTCTTCTCTCCCCTTTTCCTACCATTTATTTTGCTTTTCTAAGTTTTGATGCTGCTGAGGCTTGACTTTAATAGACATTTCCAATCAAAGAATTTCTTTTGCTTTCATCAGTAATTTAGCATTAAGTTATTTGGGAAACTAAGTTTATTTTAAACGATTAATTCAAAAATGTAGAAATTTGATCCCTTGGAAAAGCAGGCACAAAATTTGGGTTTATCTATTGTGTTATTTCTTTGTATACATTCCTCTTGCTTGTGGAATATTTTGGACTAAATATTATTTCATGAGAAAACAGTTTTTCAAGATTTGGCCATTTATGGATTGTGGATTTGGGGCAGAATTCTGAGATAAACAGAATGGTAGTAATCTGAATAAGAATGAGAATAGAAAATAGTGTCTCAAGGTAGAGGGTGATGAATTATAGAATATTATGGAATTAACCTATATTTTGAAAAGAAAAAATGTTTACATTTGAGGTATTTAAATTTTTTATTATTTGTGATAATACTGGGATAGCAATAAATAGTTTCTGGTTCCAGTGTTTACCTTAAGTTTATGAGAATATTCCATTCCATTTCTATAGTTCTCATGTTCTCTTACCAAAGAAGCTAATTTACACCAACCATGCATTTGGAAAAACTGACTACTTGTTCCAGGCAAAAAGTATGTTTAACATTTCCTGACCTTATGTATATATGTATGTATGTATTTTTAGGGCTGCACCCATGACATATGGAGGTTCCCAGGCTAGGGGTCAAATCAGAGCTGTAGCTGCAGGCCTGCGCCAGAGCCACAGAAACGTGGAATCTGAGCTTTGTCTGTGACCTACACCATAACTCACAGCAACGCCGAATGTCTTTATTTTGTTCTCAGTCTTAGAAGATAATTTAGCTGGATGGAGAATGCTAAGCTGGCATTTAATTTCTGTTGATACACAAGGATGTTATTATGCTTTCTTCTGGCTTTATTGTTTTTGTTGAGAATTCAGCTGTTTAATTATTATCTCTAGATACTTAGGTTTTTTCCTTGGGATGTTTTTAAGATAATCTCTTTAGTTTAGGTGTTCTGTAGTTTCACTGTGGTATATCTAGGATGTATTCTATTCATTTATTTTGCTTGGAAAACTGAGAAATAAGTATTAGTATCTCATCAATTCTGGAAAGTTCTTAGCAGTTGACTATAACTTATCTTTCCCATCTCCTAGAACTTGGATTAGACATATGCCAAATCATCTTATCCTATCCTGCCTTTCAATATCATTTTCAGTGTCTTATTTCTTTGAATTGCATTGTGTACTTAAAAAAATCTACCATGCTGTTCAATACCCGCCCCCCCCCCCCAGCTCTATCTTTAAAGGCTGTATCTGTAATACCTATATGTCTGTCTTTCTCTCTGTTTATCTATAACTAATGTTTTTACTTTTTCTCTTCATGGCCACGCCTGTGGCACACGGAAATTCCCAGATTAGAGGTTGAATCAGAGCTACAGCTGCTGGCCTATGCCACAGTCACAGCAACACCAGATCCAATCCACATCTGTGACCTATGCTCCAGCTTGTGGCAACACTGGATCCTTAACCCACTGAGCAAGGCCAGAGATCAAACCCATATCCTCACAGACACTATGTTGGGTCCTTAACCTGCTGAGCCAGAACAGGAGCTCTTAAAAACCTATCTATTTGAAAAACCGTGTTTTCAGAATTCCATGATGTCGCAGTGGGTTAAGGATTCAGCATTGTAACTGCTGTGGTTTGGGCTGCTTCTGTGGTGTGGGTTTGATCCCTGGCCTGGGAACTTCCAAAAAAAAAAAAAATACTGTTTTTCACTTCTAGAAATGCTGTCTCATTCATTGTCAGAGCTGGTCAGTTTTGATAGGCATCTTGTTCGTTAGTTATATTTGATATCCTTTTTAGATCTTTCATATTATTGATCATATATATTTTATATTCTATAGCTGACCATTCTAATATGTGAAGTTTTTGTAGATCTTATTATTTTCTTTTTTGTTCCTACTATATCTTACTGATAGTAGCTTATTTTCTTTCATGTTCACTGGTTTCTAATTTTGAATTTGTGTTTCTTCTTTTTGTTTTTTGCCTTATCTGAGGCCGCACCCGTGGCATGTGGAGGTTCCCAGGCTAGCAGTCTAACAGGAGCTGTAGCTGCCGACCTTCACCACCGCCACAGCAGCGTGGGAGCTGAGCCATGTCTGCAACCTACACCACAGCTCACGGTAATGCCAGATCCTTAACCCACTGAGCAAGGCCAGGGATCGAACCCGCAACCTCATGGTTCCTAGTCGAATTCGTTAACCACTGAGCCACGACGGGAACTCCGAATTTGTGTTTTCTTAGAGCTTTGACTCTTGTCACTCTTGGAAACCTGAGTTTAAAGTGTACTTTTTTTCAGAAAGGATTTATATCTGTTTCTGCTAAGCATTTATATCTATCTCTGGTACTACAAACCCAGATCACTTTATTTTACATTTTTGGCTCTGAGGGGCACAGAGATTGTGTTAATTTTGGCCTCAAATCTATGTGAGGACAGAATTGTGGTTAAAAATTCTTGGAGCAGTGGAATTTTTTTTTTTTTTTGTCATTCTAATCTATTTGGAGCTAAAACCTGGATAGAAGCCTTACTTTCTCTCTCTGTGCAATAGAATTTTGTAACAAGTTTGTAATTTATTTTTTATTTTTTTTAGCTGAGGCTGTTCTTCAGAGGTTTTAGATTTTTATGGGAATCCTTGGTCTAACCCCTCAACTTGCTTGCGTTTCATACTTGTTTCTTGCTCCCCTCCCACTTTGAGAGGCTAGTTAAAGCCCAGGTACTAATCTATCAGAGACTGGCAGATTCACTAGAATAGATTCTTGTTCCAGTGTTCAGCCTCTGGATTTATACTTTCTGTCCCTCATTCCCTTCCCCAGGCTCTGAGGAATTCCATTTTCCTTTTTATCCCTGTATTTAAAATATCATTTAGTTTTTCAGAATTTTAAGGGATGCTATTCCAGGAAGGGTTTTTTTATAACATTAAGTCTAAACTTTTGTGAAAATTTGAAGGAAATCAAATTAGTAGTAAGAAAGTTGCTTGGAAAACAGAGAATGAGAGCAATTAGAATATTTCAAGGGATATTTTTTAGGGAGTGAAGAAAAAACTGTTTATCTCCCTCATTGAAATACTGTTTAAAGGAGTTGAATAAGTTTCTACAGTTTAATTTTCCTTCTATACAGTGTTGTATATTTCTAAATTATTATTTTTATTTCTATTTTTATTACTGTCTATACATGTCATACCTGGAAAATTATAAATCAAGTGCATTTCAGTTATACCTTTTTGACAATAAATTCTGATCACATTGACAGATCTTCAGTGTTCCTCCAGCCACCTTAACAATGTACAAACCATTTTATACTGGGTTGATTTCCAATAGGATTTTATTAATTAAAAATACTTTTTACATTATTTTATAGTGATATTTCTCTTTTGTGTTGGGATTAAAATCCCACACTAGAGATCATTTTTAGTACAAGGGGACAAAGTTGCCATAATGACATTGTACAGTTTAATGCACACATATATGTACACACACTGAAGACCTGGTAGACATTTGAAAATTCTTGAGAGAAAAAAAATTTGAAAAACCCTAACATCAGTAAAGCTTTAAAAGCTTCCTTTTTGAAATCCTCCTTGATCTTCCTCAAGGCAGAAACCAATCTTTTCCTGGATTACTCATGAATTCTTCTCTTCTTTGCTATTTTCCTCTTTCCTATCATTTGCCTTCAAAATAATTCTTAAATGTGTGCATTTTCAAGGTAATTTTACTAGGCATTGAGGAACCATGATGAAAAAATAAATGTGGTCTACATTTCCACTAAACTTACAGTTTATTAAAGGGAACAGAGAATCATATAACATTATAATATATTACTATAAATGCTCTGATGAGGAAGATGCAGACTGATGTGGAACACACAGGAAGAGGGCTAGACTTCAGGGGCAAGTGATACCTTCTTGAATGAAATTATATTTATACTATAATTGACAGGTAATATAGGTCAGTGGTCTTTAGTTGTATTCCCTAGACCCTTAATACCCAGGAACTTGCTAGAAATGGAAATTCTTGGGACTTCTTCAAGGCTACTAAATCAGAGCCTGTCAGTGTGGAGCCCAGAAATTTGGTCAACAAGCTCTGTAGCTGATTCTGATTCATGCTGAAGATTGAGAGCTGGTGATATAGATGATGGCGAGAATCAGATTTCCTTCCCTCAGAAAACCCCTCAGCTGTTCTTGGTGTAGAGTTGGTATTTAATTAATTCATGCTGAATAAGTGAACTCATTGGACATTAACAAAACCTTGTGAGGTAGGCATTACTAGTCTTGTTTTATACTTGAGAACGGCTGAGGCTAAGAGAGGCGAGCGGCTTATCAACATAAAAAAGTCAGTTTATTACACAGAAGCAGAGGTGTTTCACAGACTCAAGCTTTTGGATTTTGTTTCTAGAATCTCTTTATTCCACACTACCCTCTGTCGCAGTGCTAAGACTACAGAGAATATATATGAATGCATAAAATGACAGAAGTTTTTAAACTGTAGACATTCCTAATGCGACTGTGTTGCTTTTTTTTTTCTTTTTTCTTCCAGACAGAAAAAGGGAGTGCACTCCATGAAGCAGCTTTGTTTGGAAAGGTGGATGTTGTGAGAGTTCTATTAGAAACAGGTAACTATCGTGATTCTCCATGGAGCCTACCTTGCCAAAAACTGTATTTCGTGGGCAAAGGAAAAAGACACGGTTCCCCCCTTGTCCCTCCACACCCTTACTTCTTGCCTTCAACCTAAATTGCAGGTATATATTCATATCATGTAAAACTGAGCCTTGTGTTTAGGGAAAAAACTGGTGTAAAAAAGCACCTTCCTTTTTTTGGCTTAAAACAACAAAAATTTATTATATTACAGTTCTGTATTACAAAGTCCAAAATAAGTCTCACTGGGCTGAAGTCAAAATGTTGGCAAGGCAGCTTTTCTCAATAGATACTTTAATAAAAAAGCTTTTAGAAATTATAATTTTATACATTTAAATCACATTAAAATATATTAGAGAAACTATCAAAAGGAAAAGGAGCTATCTACCTTATACAGGAGAGAGATCCTGATAAAATTATGGCAATTGCTTCATTTATTAAAGAATGTACCACTTTCCTGAGGATTTTGTTGGTTTGTTTTTTGTTTTTTTCTTTTTACAGCTGTACCTGCAGCATATGGAAGTTCCTAGGCCAGGGATCGAATTGGAGCTGCAGCTTCGGCCTATGCCACAGCTATGGCAACACCTGATCCAAGCTGTATCTGTGACCTATGCTGCAGCTTGTGGCAGTGCTGTATCCTTAATCCACTGAGTGAGGACAGGAATCAAACGCACGTCTTCACAGAGACAATGTTGGGTACTTAACCCCATGAGTCACAACGAGAGCTCACTTCCCTGGCTTTTTATGTTGTAAGCTATGGTAAACATAAATTAGAATTCCCTGCTCTTGAGGTAAATTCTCCTTCTAGTTCATCTGCTGAGTAGCTATTGTTTGTAAGCTGGAGTGATTTAAAGGGAACCTTTTAGAGGGAAAGATTTGAAGGAACAACAAAGTAGGCTTTTTGTCTTTTATGTTTATTATGATTGAAGTAAAATTGGAACTGGAGTCAGATTTTTTTTAAGATCAAAAGTCATAGATACAAGTTTGTGCTTGTAAACAATTGATGTGAGTCTTCTGTGATATAGGCTATATTTAGTGTTATTTAGTGTGTATATTTTCCTCAGTAAAAATGTTAAATGAAAAATATTGGCAGACTATAGCACTGTGATTGTGCTTATAGAAAGTTAAAATTTCATGTATATGTAACTTTGATGTGTAACAATGATATAATAAATGAGGCAACCAATTAAATATGTGCTTGTAACACACTTCTATAGAAATTTAAGCAAATACTTTATAATTTTATTGTAATGAATTAACCTTTGAGGTCAAATGCTGAAAACTGGCTTTGTTTGCATTTATGTATTTGGAAAGTTTATAAACTTTTTATTATTTGTTACATTAAACTCTTCAGTACAATAAAGAATTAAAATAATTTTAAAAGAATTACAGTACAGAATTAATTTAAAATTCATTCACTTACATATTTTAAGAAGTTAGTTCACCAGGTATTTGATGAATATTGCTGACACTGAATATAAGTCTTGCGTAGATAAATATGAAGTATTTGACTTTGTATTTGGATAAATAGTATTTGGACAATAGTTCAAAATAATCCTGCTTTTCAACTTTTGTGAATACTAAAATATTCTAAGATTCTTCTTATAATTATTTACATGGTACATTATTATTATTTTTATCATATACAGGGTGTATAAATAATATGACCATTATAATTTGGGAATTCACATTCTAAATCAATAGTATTTTTCAGCTTGATAGCGAACCATTTAGTTAACTAAGTATAATAATTTAGCTAACTAGCCATAACCTAAACTAGCTATAATATGAGAAAACAATGTTAATGATTGAGTCAGTACTCTTTAAGAGTTAATTCATTTTCAAATGAATTAACAGCTATTCCCTGGTAGCTGCAGACTCCCACCTTCTTACTAAAATCGTGTGTGTATGTGTGTGTGTTTAGCGCTTATTTTTTAAAAAATCATCTGCAGTGCTTGGTCTGTACTGAAATTAGAGCAGTTATGTACTGACAGTATTGTCGGATGATACTCCACTTGTGTATGTCTCTTGGGATTTTTCTTTTTTTCTTTCAGGAATTGATGCCAACATAAAAGATAGCTTAGGTAGAACTGTCTTAGACATTCTGAAAGAACATCCATCTCAGAAATCTCTCCAGATTGCAACTCTCTTACAAGGTAAACAGTGTTGAATGATGGATGAATTTGCCTTATAGTTAAGATTAAATTAAAACTGTCATAGTTCTCTCTTGGGTTTTGAGTTAATGTTTACTTTTGAATGAACTTATTATTTTCATTTTTTTCTGGTAGACTTTTAAACTCAATTATAATATCTTTTAATGTTTTATTTGTTTTTCGGCTGCTCGGTATTTTTTAAAAAGCTAAAGTATTTTTTTTACTCACTTGATGTTAAAAATGTTTTTAATTAAACCCATGTAATAAGTATTTAGCTGTGAACTTCAAGGTATTAGGGATGTAAAGTGATGATGCTGGGGTACTATCTTACCTATGAATAATGCTTTAAGGGTTTTCAGGGATTTTCTATTATTTTGTCTGATTTCTGTAATTCTGTGAGGTAGATAAGTCAGATACTGTTATACTTCTTGTGCGTGAGGGTAACTGAAGCTCCAAGAGGCTAAGTGACTTGCTCAAACTCATATATCTTATTCTGAGTGATAGAGCTGGTGTATAAATGCTGGGTTAACAACAACAAAATTGTACTTATTTGAAAGAAGACAGATTCTTTCCTCCCACATCCAGTGGTATAAGATACTTCAGTCTCACCAGCCTTTCGTGTTGATAAAGATCATTTAAGGAGTTCCTGTCATGGCTCAGTGGTAATGAGTCCAACTAGTATCCATGAGGATGCAGGTTCGATCCCTGGCCTCACCCAGTGGGGTAATGATCCAGCGTTGCCATGAGCTGTGGTATGGGCTGCAGAGGCAGCTCGAATCTGGCGTTGCTGTGACTGCAGTATAGGTTGGCAGCCATAGCTCTGATTTGACCCCTAGCCTGGAAACTTCGATATGCTGTGCGTACGGCTCTAAAAAGCCACAAAAAGGAAAAAAAAAGTCATTTAAGTACATTTGAGGTTAGTTGGTAAGTTGCAGTTATTAAGTCTACTGAAGTTTTGACAACCATCTAAGCACTAGTTTTTCATTTTCAGGGTTACATAATTCCCCTTTTGATTTAAAAGTTTTATGAAAAATTTAGATTTAAATGCCTTCGCTTTCTGCTTAGCGATTAGGCCTGGTATGTAGCATGTTCCCTTAAAAGCCCAGTTGTTTGTCCTTTCTTTTCCAGTTAGCTCCTGCACTCTTCAGTGAGGATTATCCCCTACAGTTGTTACAGATAATTGGCTGTGAATGTAATAGAGGGGATGAGATGGGTTTCATTGGACATCAGTTGAGAAGCTGATGAGCAGCTTTGTCTTGCAGGGAGACAGAAGAATTAAAACTAAGTTGTGCAAGAGCTGTATAGAAACAAGAGTCAACAAATGGCAAAGAGGGGGAAAGAAAAGACATGCTACCGGAGGTCATTTGTGTTCTTTTCTCTATTTCCAAAACCTCTCAGGGAAGTTCAAGCCCCTACAGTTTTCTTGTTAATAAAGAAGTTAATTGCAAGTCAACTGCATATATAGAGATAAATCAGATAAGAAATACAAGTATGGCTCTTCATATTAATTCAAATTAAAATAAAGTTGAATGAAAGGTGAAAAATAAAAGAGTGGTGTACAACATTTTAAAAAGTCTTCTCCTTCTAGGCACTTTGTATTTCATATTGGATTTTTGCCTCTAACTGAACTTAAAACAAAACAAAACAAAACTGAGGCTTGTGTGTAATATGTCTTTTGGGAGAAGCAAAATAAATATCGTTCTCTAAAAAGGGGGCATGATATAATTACAGATATTTTTAACATTTTGCATTAGTTCAACTTAGATGAAAGTGTTATTCTATGGGAATAACCCTCTGTGTTCTCTTAAATGGTCCTGATATCCCTAATAAGGGATCACGTCAATTCAAAGCATCATTTAGAGAATTTTAAACCATCAGGTAGAATATATTTAAGAAAACTAGGGATGTTATTGTATCTTCAGCAGGCAAATTTATTTATTTATTTATTTATTTATTTATTTATTTGGGCTGCACCCGCAGCATATGGAAGTTCCCAGGCTATGAGTCGAATTGGAGCTATAGCTGCCGGCCTACCACAGCAATGCCAAATCTAGCCGTGTCTGTGACTTACACCACAGCTCACAGCAACTCTGGATCCTTAACCCATTGAGTGAGGCCTGGGGTCAAACCTGTATCCTCATGGGTGCTAGTCAGATTCATTTCTGCTGAGCCATGACAGGAACTCCCAGGTAAGTTTATTTTTAATTAAAGAATGTAACACAAGTTTAGTTTTCAGAAAAAGCGTTCATAAGTCTCCTCTAAAATGTCTTTCCTATTTTAATTAAAAAGTTTTAAATTTATAGCTTATCATGAAGTTCTTTTAAAACTTAGGGTATGGAGAAATAAATGAAAAAGTAACCATAAAAAAATAAAACAAAGTTAAAGTTTTTAAAATAAATGAATTTATGTCATTTCAAAACTTATATGCACAGAATATTTAGAAGGTGTGGAAAGAGCAACAGTCCTTGAAGAGCACATACAGGAAGAAACAATTCAAGAAACACATATTTCATCTCCTGCTGAATCTCCTTCCCAAAAGACAAAAAGTGAGTAGCTAATTATAAACCCCTTGAAATGATACTAGACTTTTATGTACAAATTTGTCCCATATGTTCAAAAAGGCTCATTATTGTGAAAATTTCAGGTCTAATTTATGCTGTATATGTTATCCTCTTATTCAGTGAACTTCTATTGTGTTCTTGCCATTTGCCAGGCACTGTTGTTGGTCCTGAGATACAGTGTGAGCAAAAGAAATAACAATTCCTGCTCTCATGAAATTTACATGGAGTGGATATTTCAAGTTGACTTTTTTTCCTAAAATGCTTTTCATGCAGAATAAAAATATTTATATCTGGATTGTAAATGCTGGAGTTTTTTTTCCAAATAAATTATGAGAATTTATTTTCTAATCATTTCTGAGAATGATTAAAAAAATGGATATTTGGATGCAACCTACAAATTATTCATGTTTACAGATGTTATATGTGTTCCTTCTAGTATTCACTTATATCATAATTAATTTATTAATGACTTATATAGTTATTTGTTAAAAAGTTCTACTATTTTTTTATTGGACCCAAGAAGTAGGATCCCAACATCATTTCAAATTTGTTAGTGAATTCTGTCAGTGACGTATGATGCTTATGAAAGACTATTAAAAATAATGCTATGATAAATGAAGCTTTAGGAATTATACTTCCATATGCTTTTATGTACTGCATACATGTAAACCTTTAATACTTATTTCCATTTTGAGAAAGAATAAAAATAGACCAAATTGGACTTTGTCTTTTAACATTATTGTACTAATTATGATATATGACCTTGCTTTCAATAAATTAAATTTTCTGATAACTTCCTTGTTTGCTATATTTTGAGTTCTAGTGCCATACTAGTATTATTTATTTATTTGTTTAATTTAAATTTAGAAAGTTTATCCCAGCCACACCTGCAGCATATGGAAATTCATGGACCAGGGATCAAATCCGAGCTGCAGTCAAGCCACAGCTGTGATCATTAATGCACTGTACCAGGCTGGGGATTGAACCCACACTGCTGCAGATACAACACTGGGTCCTTAACCCACTGTGCCACAGCAGAAACTCATATATTTTTATTATTTAACATGAAGTTTTAGCAGTATTCTTTATTGAAACTTCTGAAAAATTTACTCTCTTCTTACAGGTGAAACTGTGACTGGAGAATTATCAAAACTCTTGGATGAAATAAAGCTCTGTCAAGAAAAGGATTATTCTTTTGAAGATTTGTGCCACACGATATCAGACCACTACTTAGATAATCTGAGCAAGATTTCAGAAGAAGAACTTGGGAAAAATGGAAGCCAGAGTGTAGTAAGTAAGGGGGGGAAGAAGATGATGCGTCTGTCTTTGCTAGTCTGTTATGTACCTGACAGGCATGGGATTTGTGTATTATCCTGTTTTCAGATCCAGCCAGTTTCAAACATCAAGCTCCCTGTGGCTCTTTCCCTGATATTCATTAGTGTTTCATTCTCACTGCATGTGTAGGGAAGAAATGCTTTGATAAATCACTTATGGTAGGTGATGATCTTACCAGTGTTAGACCCTCATAACACATGAATTCATAGTTTCTTTGATTATGTTCTTTTAGTTTTACCGGGAGTAGTGATATTGGTTTTCAAAGAAAGAACACCTTCCTTTTGTCTTTCTTCCCTGTTTTCTCTATGATCTGAGTCTAACCCCATGGTGAAGACAAAGCTGAGCCATATGTGTTTACTTCCCCAGCCACTCTGTAAGTCATAGTAGGAGAGGAATATTGTGGAAAGTTTGACTTCCATATTTCTGTAATCTTATGCAAATTCCAGTGAATTTGCATGCAACCCATAAGTTCAGAATCTAAATCATGAGTTAAAGATTCTTGTTCATTTGGATTTTAATATTAATACAGTAGCAAGAAAAACTATAGAGAATCAATCAGTTTAAAATCAAGATTTGTATACCTGTCTTTTGTCTTAGGTAGAGGAAGGATTTATAGGTTGCATTGGTACTAAAGGAAACATGTGATTATGATATGAAACCTTTTTTCATTTTTCGAACTGAATTCGTTATAGAAACATTATACTTTCTTCAAAAGCTAATAATAGAGTTGATTGTGTAAAGTATGTCATTTTATTTATGAAAGCTAAAAAAGGTGCTAAGTATAGTGACTGTTATGAGAACATTTACTTCCTTTAGTTACTTAATGTGAGCAGAGACACTGTTTCCCAAGATAGTACTTGTTAGTCTAGATCCGTCGTTAGTCTTACCTTCTAGGCCTGTTTTTTATTTTTTTTCCTTTGATGCCCTGTCTTTTGTAAAACATCACCTTATTTACTCCAATAAAATCTCTTTATGAATAATTATGATTAACTATATATATACTGAGGTGAATTCTTGTAGATTTGATTAAATTGAACTTTTGTATTGATATTTACTGTTATAACTTTAAGGTTAGGACAAAACTCCCTGTTTAAAAACATCTAAAATAGTTTATGGTAACTCCAAATTACAAACCAGTTAAACTTCAATATTTCCTTGAAAGTTGTTTAGAAATTAAAACATATTTATCCTACATAAGCGATACATGGTGTATAGGTCCATTCCTAAAGATTTGTCAAAAGTGGCTGCTTCTGGCCCTCTACTTCTTAGCTCACAGATTTTCTGAAAGCATTAATTTTTTTAGACCAATTGTTCCTAAACTCTTATTGATGTATGTAGTAAATAAAATTTGAGCTAATATGACAAATGTATTTGTATATAATTATATATACTTATTCTAAGAGTATGTGCTATAAATTAGGAGGCATATACTATAAAAGAAATGTAAGTGAGGATCATAAAGAATAAGTGTAAAATAGAAGATCTAATTCTTTTTCTTTTATTCATTTGGTATCCTTTGTACCCTGGGGTCTGTACACTCTGCTTAGAGACCATAATTCAAGCTTATAGCTTTTGGGCAGTGATGGCAGAGGACTTTGGCATTGAGAGAGTGACATAATTTGGAGAAACAGTGGTCAGCTTTTTTTTTTTTTTGTAAGTTAAAGACTGTTATTATTACAGTAGTAAGAGAGAAATTAATACTCATAAGTTGAATTTAAGTTCGAAATTCAAGCTCATGCTTCCATATAAGCAATCACTCTGTTCATGTGATAAAACTTTATATTGTGTTCTTTGAAAATATTGTCATATAAAATTTTCAAGGTTACGTGAGGCAGAAAAGCAGAAGGTACATGTGAGTAAGAGCAAGCAGTTCTATTTATCTGGAATAATAAAGTTTATGAAGGGGGAAGATGGAGGAAAGATTAGAAGATAGATTGAGGTCAGGCCATAGATGATTTTGAATGTAAAGCTGAGAATTTTGTTATTTATTTTTTAGGAAATGAGAAAATGCTGAAGGATTTTAGATAGATAAAAAACATTATTGAAAGTGGTCCTTCAAAAGATTAATCTGATAGAAACTTGTTATTGATTGTTTAAGAAGTAATGGAGTTTCTTTGACACTTCTCTATAGCCTGCATTTTATTTGAGTTCATTCTTGTTTTGTTGAATATCTGTTTCTACTCATCAAAATGTTTTTTCCAAGTTTTTTTTTAAAATCAATTATACTCTCAAATTATATAAACATTTAATTGAATACTAAGAGATCACTTAGGGCCATCACCATGTTGTGAGCTATAGGATTTTTAATGGCAGTAATGAGACAGTGTCTGACTTCAGGGAGTTCAAAATTTTTTCTCCAAGAAGTCTTCAGTCACATTGTGCAGAGAAGACTAACTTGTAAGCAACAAATATATAAGAACTGGCATTTATTAGGTGTTTGCTATTTGCTGTTCTAAATGCTTTATATGACTTAAGCCACCTAATGCACGTGGTAATCCTAACAATGGAATTATAGATTTGGGAAATGACTCAGCAGGCAAGTTGCAGATCTAGGATTCAGAATCAGATCCAGTGTCACTAATTTACAGCTACATTTCTTATAATAAACTACCTGGTAGCCAAAGAAATTATTTTTAAAGGGACAGATGAGTGATTTATAGGTCTTCATGGAGGTGGGGAGAAATTAAACTGGCATCCAGAGGGAGGAGATATTATTTGCAATTGTATTGAAATGAATGAGTGAATGAATGAATGAATAAATAAATGGGAGAGGATTCCAGCCTGTAGAGACAGTGTGTGCAAAAGCAAAGAGGTGAGGCCTAGCATTTAATGTAAAGAGAATGCTTTACCTCGAGAATTTGTTTTAAAAAGTAGTGAGGAGTAAAGCTGGATAAGGATAAGTAATAATAATATTTAACACTTATGGAACGCTATTTTAACTGATTTAATCCTCACAGTAACCCTCTGAGATAGGTAGTATTATTCCTTCTATTTTACAGATAAGAAAAAATGGGGACAGAGTACTTGCACGGTCAGTGCCTGAGCTGGGATCTGAACACAAGCAGTCTGGCCCTGGACCCATACTCCTTATCACTCAAGTATTTCATTAGAGAGCATAGGCAGATTAATAGATTTGGGAAGCTAGTCAGAGGTTTAATATTGATGCTGAGGGGAATGAACTCTTGATTATGGGAGTTCTTTCATGTAGGTGACATTTTTAGAAGATAAAGTGGTTATTGGAGTTTCCTTGTGGCACAGCTGGGTTAAGGATGGGGTGTTATCACTGCAGTGCCTCAAGTCGCTGCTGTGGTGCAGTTTGATTACTGGCCTGTGAACTTCCACATGCCACAAGTGTGGCCAAAAAACAAAAAGTGGTTGTTTAATGTCAAGTGTTCTGAGGAGATACTCGACAGTAATTCTCAGCAATAGTTATACATTAGACTTATCTGTAAAGGCTTCTAAAAATGCTGACACCCTCAGGTTCCATGGCAGGCCAACTAAATTATAATTCTTTGGGTGACTCCAGGCGTTGATTGTTCTTTTAAAAAGCTTATTCTAACATGCCAATTATTGGTCTAGAGGACCAAAAATCTGCTACAACCTTACTGAGGTAATTCAGGCCTGAGATGATGAGTCTGAACTGAGGTCTGGATAACACCACAAAATTATAGAATTTTAGACTTGGAAAAAAAACACAGATCTTCTGGTGCCCAGTCTAATTCCTCCCCCCCCCAGTGTAAAAGTTTTCTTGAATTAGGAAGGTTTTTAATTTATCGTTAAGGAAAATTCAAACTGTAGTTCAGCCACAGTTCTAAATTATAATTATTTCTATATTATAATGAAATGTTAAATGTGGAAAACATTTTTGCTTATTATTCATATTACAGGCTGAAGGATGGGCATTTGGGTTGAGTTAAAATTTAATTTTAGATAATATGAAATATGGAAATTGCAAAAGTAATTTAGAAGAAATCAAAATGTAATAAAAATACATCTTGTGGCATTTACGCAATTAATAAATAGATTTTAGATATTAATGATTTGGGATGAACTTTGGAGGGTATTTTAAATATTTGTCAGTTTACCTTTTGCTGCCGTTTTTTCTTCCAATAGAGGGCACTCTAACTCAGTAATTTAAAATACAAAAACCAGCTATCTTATGTAAGAATTTTATTTTTGAATTGGAGGTTTTGGTTTTATTAAAATATTAACCTTAAGGTGGTAGCTTGAACAATTTTAATAAAATAAGTGAATTAAAAATTAAATTCTTATTATGATTGAATGTATTTTATAGAAGGTTTTACATTTAATGTGAAAGCCAGCACAAATTAAAATTACATTTTCTCTTGCAGAGATTTCAATTCAAAAGTCAGTTGGTTTTAAATGCTTTTATAATATGCGCATGGAATCATTTTCTAAGTTGAATTAGGACATTATGTAATCTAGAATGTAAATTTTGAAGACATAAATATTTTCTGAAATTCAGGTTTTTGAAAGAATATAAAGTCATCTGAACACATTTTTCTATTTTCTTTGTTTTTCCAAGTGATATATTCAGCTTTTCCTCCAATGTGTAAAGAATATACACAACTCTTAAATGTGAACACTCCATAACTTAGAAAAATTTGCGGATAGAATAAAGACCATTAGAGCGTATTTCAGAATTTAGGTTTCAGGAAAAAACTGTTTTAAGGTATAAAGTTAAAAAGGCTTTATTGCCTCATTACCCTGTGTCTCTAAGAAATAATTAAGAAGCATCAGCGATGATAGGCATTATATAATTTTTCTCCTGAGGGAAAACCTAGACACAAGCAGCATCTGAGGGCTGTTATTTAAAAGGAGTTGTGTTGGCAGCTTTTGTGCAGCTTTACTCTTTTAGTACACCTCTTTTGTGCTATTTCACTTTCTGTCCAATGTAAAATCATTAATTACATGTACGCTTTCTGAAGTGAGTTATTTAGTATTTCGAGATTTCAAGATTTACCTTCTCAGTTTTTATACCAAGCTTTTGTAAATTGCGTGAAAGTGCTTTTGGAGCAGGAGTGAGTGGGTGAGAGGGTTTCTATAGGAAAATATACTCAACTTGGTGCCATATTTTTTCAAGTCTTAAAGTAGACCCAAATTAGGTTGCCTAAAATCTAAATAGTGTTTCTGATACAAAATTTACTTTCAAATATACTTTAACAGAATTCTAGGGCTTAATATCAGGAATGCACAAATTTCAGAATTGTAAGAGACTTTAGTGGCTTTCTCATCCAGTTCCTATCAGAGTACTTTGGGGAATATATTTTTCTGAAACATAAATAGAGGGTTTTTACTGGATTGTTACTGATTCTTTAGCATATATGATTTTTTTTTTTTAAATAGTGGAGCTAAATTTTAAGCAGTGGTTAACTATTATTTTATTGGGAATATACTATTCAGAAAGACATATCTGACTTTAATAACTCATTTCTTATGTAGTTAACACATTTTTTGAAAGTGATGACTCAAGGACACTGTGTGTGTGTGTATGTATGTATGTATTTAATTATTTATTGCTTTTTAGGGCCACACTTGTGTCCTATGGGAGTTACCAGGCTAGGAATTGAATCAGAGCTGCAGCTGCTAGCCTACACCACAGCCATAGCAACGCAGGATCCCAGCTATGTCTGCGAACCACAAATCATGGCAATGCTGGAGTTCACAGACATACTATGAGCGTTTTGTTAAGGTATCCAAAGGTAGGTAGTAAACTTCCTTCTTAATTAAAGTTTTATATGTTTGACTTTTAAAGAAGTTTGTGAAGTAACAGTTTTCTCTACTCTGTAGATACAGTATCAATCAATTTTTGTTTTGATAACTTCCATTCTCTCTGATCTCTCAAGTAAAAAATGTTACTTGAGTTTAATCTTCCTAACAGAAGAACTCCGCTATTATAATTTCCCTGAGAATATACACTTTACACCCAGGAGTTAATTATAATATTTTGTTGAAAATCTGATAATAATTCAACTTTCTTCTAACCTCACTCTCCAGATAAAGATGAAGTTAGTTTTTGACAGCTCTTAGCTACATGTCACCTTTACCTTGTCCATCTGCCAAAATACACATGATTTATAATTCTGTTACATGGTGCATATTTGAAAATTCTTGATTCTGTTTTGGAGTAAAATCCTTGGACAGCCTGCCATTATAAAAAGAATCCCATTTTGCTTCCTAATGCCAAAGGAGATCAGTCTAGAGCCTGAGTTTAAGAGACATGTCAGTGACAGTAATCATTATCTTTGTGTTAGTGAAATGTTTTTCATCTTGAAGAGCAAATTAATTGTAATGGAGTAGTAGACGAGTAACCAAGAAAAAGTTACTGAAATCGCTCATGCTTATAACACATTTTATCATGGGACACTTCAGACATGACTACTGAATGCAGAATCAATTCAGCCTCTAACAACTGAAGAATTAGATTTCTCCATGGTACAATCAAAATCAGTAACAGTAAATGGAAAAGATACTGTGTGGCCTGCTTCAGTCTCAGGCTTAGAAATTTAAAATTGTCTGATATTATTTTCACTTGCTTTTGCCAGAATTTTTATTTCTACCATCTATGCTTTTTAAAGCTCAAATGTTTTGGTTGCTTACCAGCTGGATAGCCAGTTACCAGACTGCATAGTTGCCAGTCTACATTAGCAAATAATTAATAATGAGAAACAAAGTCTTAATTTGGAAAAATAATGAGTTAGTCAAGAAGATAAATTTGTTGGGGATGAAAGGTCCTAAGATGAACAAAGATAATGAACCAGTGAGAAGTGTGTATTAATAAAGTGGAGATAGCTTGCCCCCAAACAAAGATAATGAACCAGTGAGAAGTGTGTATTAATAAAGTGGGAATAGCTTGCCCCCCAAATAAATGAGATAAACATTGACATAATGTTTCCTGTAAACATCCATTCTATTTTGCTGAAATAAATCTATTCACGTTTTGAACAAGATTTTCTTTTTGCTCTTTAATCATGTTTTTGCTTAGTGTGGTGCCATTTTCCTAAACATTTAAAAATATCTTTATTGTCATAGTTATTATTATCAGCTTCACTAACTTACTGAGCTCCCACATTAAGGAATTACACTAATTTCTTCGATAACATGTATTTGTAACTTAGAGTAACATTATAGTGTAGAGAACAGGAGCTTTGATCTCAAACAGACTTGTATTTGAATCCCAGTTCTTCTCCTAAGAACTCCTTACTGTCCTGATCTTTAGATTTCTCATCTGCAGCATAGTGTTTCTAAAAAATCTTTCTTACCTCGATCTACTGAATCAGAACATACGGAGGTGAATTATTTACAATAAATTCCCTATGTGATTCTTATTCTTCATGGTTTGTGCACACTGCACTGGAACATTTTTAAAATACTGGTTTCTTAGTCAACTACTCAGACCCATTTTCTTTTTACTCACATGGATCTGTGGATTCCAGATTTTAATAATCTGACCATTATTAATTTGCCTTTGCCTTTGTTTTCTGCTCATATGAATGCAAATTTGATTGGTTATCTAGGCAAAATGACTTACCTTTTAAGGATTGCTTTTTCTATTTCTGTGGAAAATGCCATTGGAATTTTGATAGAGATAGCATTGAATCTATAGATGGCTTTACATAGTATGGAATTTATAACAATATTTTTGTCTTTTTTTTTTTTTCAAGAGCCGCACCCATGGCATGTGGAGGTCCCCAGGCTAGGGGTCCAATCCGAGCAGTAGCTGCCGGCCTACGGCACAGCCATAGCAACACCAGTGTGACCTACACCACAGCTCACGGCAATGCTGGATCCTTAACCCACTGAGCGAGGCCAAGGATCAAACCTGTAACCTCTTGGTTCCTAGTTGGATTCATTTCTGCTGCGCCATGACGGGAACTCCAACTTTTTACAATATTAATTCTTCTGATTCATGAACACAGAATATCTTCCCATATATTGTGTCTTCAGTTTCTTTCAAGTTTTGTAATTTTAATTGTTTAGAACTTTCACCTCCTTAGTTAAATTTATACCTAAGTATTGAATTGTTTTTGATAACGCTTATGAATAGGGTTATTTTCTTTATTTCTTTTTCAGATATTTTGTTGTTACTATATGGAAATGCAAATTATTTCTGTATGTTGGTTTTGTATTTTGCAACTTGTCTGAATTTGTTGATTAGTTATAACAGTTTTTTTGGTGAATTCCATTGGAATCTGAGATCACAGATGGAGGTGGAGTCTTTAGGATTTTCTATATGTGAGATCATATTATACGCAGACAGGTTTACTCCTTCCTTTTTGATTTGTATGCCTTTTATTTCTTTTTCTTGCTTAATTGCTATTGGATAGGACTTAGAGTATCATATTGAATAGGAGTGGTAAGAGAGTGGGCACCCTTGTCCTGTTCTTGATTTTAAGAGGAAAAGCTTTCAAACTTTCACTATCGAGTATAACGTTAGCTGTGGGACTTGTCAAATATGGCCTTTATTAGGTTGAGATATGTTCTTTCTATACCCAATTTGTTGAATGTTTTTATTATGAAAGGATGTAAAATTTTGTCAGAAGTCTTTCTTCATCAAATGAGATGATCATAGATTTTTACCTTTTTTTTGTTGTTGTTTTTTTAGGGCTACACCCGTGGCATATGGAAGTTCCCAGGCTAGGGAGCGAATCAGAACTATAGCTGCTGGCCTGTTCCACAGCCACAGCAACGCAAGGATCCGAGTCCCGTCTGTGATCTCCCACAGCTCACAGCAACGCCGGATCTTCAACCCACTGAGCGAGGCCAAAGATGGAACCCGCATCCTCATGGATACTAGTGAGGTTCATTACTGCTGAGCCATTGTGGGAACTCCTTTGTCTTTCATTTTATATAACTTATCCTTTAATAATTGAAATTAAATTAAAATGGTGTTAAAATACCCAATAAAGTATAATGTGGTATTGAAAAGAATATATTATCATTTTCATAGTTTTATTTTCAGTTCTTCAAATTCATAGAATACATTCACTGGTGCTCAGTTTTCCTTCAAAGTTCTATCTTCTCTGTTGCAATCCAGCTCTGGCCTGCTTCTTCCTGATACCTTCCTTACTTACACAAAACTCCATAAGAATGAAACTGAACCTGTCTATTTCAAGTGTGTGTTGTCATTCTTAGGACATAGTAAGTGCTCAATAATTTTTTTCTAGATATTCAACTATTCTTTTAAAATTTGATATTAACAATGTCTACCTTTTCATCTTTTTTATTATATATAATCAGAAATCATTTTATCTCCTCATAACTATAATCCCCAAGATTCTGGGGCAACATAAATTAAGATGAGGTCATTTTACTAGCATAATCTTCAGAGACTGTATTGGCTCAAAGCATCCTTCATGGGAATTAAGCAAAGTGCCAGATAAGACCTCAGAAAGAGATGTCCACAGAAACTGAATGGGTTTCATGTTAACAATAATTTATTAATTGTTCTTCTTCTGGTGTCATACTTCTTCCAAAAGAATACCTAACCAGCACACCACATACGATAAAAGTGTGTGTCTGCATATGAAGAGGGGGAGGGAGGAAGGATGGGAGGGTAGAGAGGAGAGTATTATCAGTGGGAACTTGTATCTTTGCACTTTGATAAGAATTCTCTAATTTTATCCTATCCTTTGGAACAAGTGACATTTTACGGTTTTGAGAATTTAACCATAAACACCAAAGAATGTCATCTTTTTTTAGACATAGTAATGTCATAATATAAACTCTGTATTCATAGATCAGATATGAGAAGGCATACTTCATAATCCTTTTCTTATCTGTAACCTATTTTTTTTCTTTTTCTTTTTTTTTAGGGCCACACCTGTGGTATATGGAATTTCCCAGGCTAGGGGTCAAATTGGAGCTATAGCTGCTGGCCTATGCCACAACATAGCAATGCAGGATCTGAGCTGTGTCTATGACATACATCACAACTCATGGCAACACTTGATCCTTAATCTGCTGAGCGAGGCCAGAGATTGAACCTGCATCTTTATGGATACTAGTCAAGCTCATTATCACTGAGCCACCTTGGAAACTCCCTGTAACCTAATTTTAAGAGGCACTTTGGTTATTATTCATAAACCTGGAGGCATATTTACTTAACCAAGATATTCTGACTCATACACAATGATGAGATAGAGTAATTAGGGGGTGGGATGTGTTTTTTAATATAAAGTGGCTAGAGGAGGCCTCTCTGAGGAGTGATGTATAAACCATAATCTGAAGGAAGAGAAGAAACCAGTCATATAAACTACCAAGGAAAGAAAATTTGGAATAAAAGTAAATACTTTTTCTTGAAATGGGGAAGAGCTTAATATGTTTAAATACCAGAAAGAAGGGCAGTGAGGTAAGCCAGAGTATAGTGAACTAGGTGGAGAGTAAAATAGAATGATATTAGAAAGATTAGATAGGGCCTTATAAGTCATTGAAATCAGTCTGATTTTTTAAATAAAAAGTTTTAAGAAGAGAGGTGATATGATCTGATTTATGGGAACAAAGTTGGAAAGTTTCTAATTCCTCTAAATTCACTGATAATTCTTTTATTATCAGATGTCTGTATATTTATATTATAGAATAATACATTTAATGATATTCTCAACAATTATTTGTCTTATATCTTCCATGGGCCAAGTTCTCTTCTAGGCCCTGAGATACATACAACAGTTGACAAGACTGATATAGCTTTTGTTACTACTGAACTTGTGGTTTAGCAGTGAATATAGACATGGGTGTAGGCAATTTGAAACAGTGTAATAAGTGTTATAATGAGGAAATAGAAGTAGGCTTAAACAGGTGGGAAAGATACTGCACCCGGAGATTTGGATGATTATGGGAGACTTCCTGATTTCACCAGTTTTCTCCTTAATTCCTCAGGTATCAACGAGGCAATCACTGTCCTTTATTGTTTGTGTTTTCCTTACCTGGCTCCTCTTTCTTCTCACAGTCCCTTGGCTTTCTGTTCTTTATTGAGCATTCTCTTCATTAGAGAGGGAACTGTTCTTTGAATTCAGACAGCAATTTCATGTTATTTATTTCCAAATCTACAGTTCGATCTTCAACTTCTCACTAATTCGTAGCTCTGTATTACAATTGCCAGCAAGACCTCTTTCTACAAATATCCCACTGTCATTTCAAACTCGAACTGTCAAAATGTAAATTAATTACTTTCCAACTCAGATTTATACCCATTCTCCATCTCTCTTTCAGTAATAGAACAGTTACTTCATTCTTCTAGGACAAAGCTTTGATATTATGTTTGTTCTTTCCCATTTCTTTCATTCTCCTGGTCTCCCCTTTGTTTAGTATCATCTTCTTTGCATGACCCCACATCATCTTCCAGGAACAGCCTTATTTCTATATTTGAAGAATTTTCTCTTGTTGCTATTTCCAGTGTCTCTCCTCCATTTTTTTCTTAAAATCAGTCCTGTCAGGCTTTTTACTTCACCAGGTGCCAGAACTGTGTCACTGATGTGTCTAGTGACTTCTGTTGCTAATTCCAGTAGGCATTTCTTTGTGTGTGTGTGTGTGTGTGTGTGTGTGTGTGTGTGTGTGTTATATGCAGATACACTACTTTTTAACATTTCCTATTTTTACTTTAGAATTCTAAAGAATTAAAAACACTAAAACTCTTGAAACTTGTATCCCCCCCAACTTCAGTCTGATGATTCGTCCTTCTTCCAGGTTAATGTCTTGTTAGTGTCTATCTTCAAGTCTAACCAGTAGACATTTCTTAATCCTTGTCTCATGTGATCTTTGAGGGGCATTTGACAGTGTTGATCATGCTCTCCCCATTACATATGCATGCTTTCTTTACTTGATTTCCTAGATACCACACATTCCTGGTTTTCTTCCTAATTAGCTGGCTATTCCTTTTCAGTCTTTTTTGCTTGTTCCTCCTCATATTCTTGACTAAGTGCCTGGGGCTCAGTCTTTGGAGACTTCTTTTCTTTATCGATACTAGATTTCTTGGCCAAGCATGCTAAATAGTCTCACAGCTTTAAATACCTACTATGGGCCAGCAAATCACACATATTTGCAGCTTCAGTGCTCTTCTGGACTCCAAACTTTTATTATTTTTAATGTATATTTTAAATTTATTTTTAAAATGATTTTTGTTTTTTCAGTTACAGCTGGTTACAGCTGTTCTGTCAGTTTTCTACCGAA
This sequence comes from Catagonus wagneri, assembly GCA_004024745.2. Classification (NCBI taxonomy): domain Eukaryota; kingdom Metazoa; phylum Chordata; class Mammalia; order Artiodactyla; family Tayassuidae; genus Catagonus; species Catagonus wagneri. The sequence goes on along the minus strand of PVHT021183619.1, from coordinate 10,992,694 downwards.
CAGCAAAGTGACCCAGACACATATACATATATACATTCTTTTTCTCACATTATTCTGCATTATGCTCCATCATAAGTGACTAGATATAGTTCCCAGTGCTATACAGCAGGATCTCATTGCTTATCCATTCCAAAGGTGATAGTTTGAATCTATTAATACTAGATTCCTAGTCCATCCCACTCCCTTCCCCTTGGCAACCACAAGTCTGTTCTCCAAGTCCATGATTTTCTTTTCTGTGGAAAGGATTATTTCTGCCATATATTAGATTCCAGATATAAGTGATATTATATGGTATTTATCTTTCTCTTTCTGACTTACTTCACTTGTATGAGAGTCTCTAGTTCCATCCATGTTGCTGCAAATGGCTGAATAGTATTCCATTGTGTATGTATACCACATCTTCTTAATCCAATCATCTGTTGATGGACATTTAGGTTGTTTCCATGTCTTGGCTATTGTGAATAGTGCTGCCATGAACATGCAGGTGCATGTGTCATTTTCAAGGAAAGTTTTTTCCAGATACATCCCCTAGAATGAGATATCTGGGTTGTTCTTTCTTTCTTTCTTTTTTTTTCCCTCTTTCAGGTTGCACCAGTGGCATATGGAAGTTTCCTGGCTACAGGCTGAATTGAAGCTGTAGCTGCGGGCCTATGCCACAGTCACAGCAACACCAGATTCTAAGCTGCATCTGCAACCTACACCACAGCTTGCAGCAATGCCCGATTTTTAACCCACTGAGCAAGACCAGGGATCAAAACCACAACCTCACGGACACTGTGTCAAGTTCTTAGCACTTTGGAGTGCTCCTTTAATCTTTTTTCTCATGCCCCAAAGAAGTTGGTCTTCAAATCCTACTAGTTCTTCCTTCAAAATATGTCTAGTAGTTGTACTTCTTTACAGCATTTCTGCTGCCACTGTAGTCTAAGATACTGTCATCCTTTACCAGGATTATTTGAGGGGCTTCCAAACTTGTGTTCCTGTTACTGCCGTTGGTCCCCATACAGCGTATTCTTATAAGTGTTACCAAAGATATCCTTTTGAATGTAAGTTAAATCATGTCACTTTTGTACTCAAAAAATTGCTGGAGTGCCTGATCTTGTCCTAAGGAAAAAAACAAGTTCTTACACTGATTCAGCCCTGTATGTGTGCTCTTGCCCCATGCTTACCTCCCATACCTCATTTTTCACTACTTTGTTCCTCATTTAGATTGTTTCAGCCACTCTTGGTTCATTGCCGTTCCTATGAAACACCGGGCACCCTCTGCCTCAAGACTCTTGAATTTGCTGTCCTTTCTCTCTGGAATTCTCTTTCCCATATTTTTAAAAAACTAAAACTGTAGGCGATTTACAGTATTGTGTCAATTTCTGCTGTACAGCAAAGTGACTCCATCATATATATAGATACATTTTTAAAAAAATATTATTTTCCATCATGGTCAGTCTCAGAAGACTGTTATAGTTCCCTGTGATATACAGTAGGTTTCATATATATTATATATATATATAACATATATATATATTTTTTTTTGTCTTTTTGCCTTTTCTAGGGCAGCACTCGTGGCATATGGAGGTTCCCATGCCAGGGTTCTAATCGGCACTGTAGCTGCTGGCCTACGCCACAGCCACAGCAACGTGGGATCCGAACCGCGTCTGCAACCTACACCACAGCCCATGGCAATGCCTGAGTGAGGCCAGGGATTGAACCCACAACCTCATGGTTCCTAGTCAGATTCGTTAACCACTGAGCCATGACGGGAACTCCCCCAGATATTTTTATGGTTTACTCTCTCTCCGGTTTTTATCAAGCATCAATTTCTGACTGTGACTTTGCCTGATCTCCCTATTTAAATTTATCCACTCTTGTGGAGAAAAAGGAACCCTCCCACATTGTTGGTAGGAATGTAAATTGGTCCAACCACTGTGGAGAACAGTATGAAGTTTCCTTAAAAAACTAAAAGTAGAGCTATCATATAATAACTGCAATCCCATTCCTGGACATCTATCCAGAGAAAATTGTAATTTGAAAAGTTATATGCACCCCAGCATTCCTTGCAGCACTATTTACAATAGACAAGACATGGAAGCAACCTAAATGTCCATCAACAGAGAAGTGGAAAAGATGTAGTGTGTGTGTATATATATATATATATATATATATATATATATATATATATATGAATATTACTGAGCCATAAAAATCCAAATGAAATAATGCCATTTGCAGCAACATGGATGGACCCAGAGATTACCCTACTAAATGAAATAACCCAGACAGAGAAAGAAAATATATGATAATACTAACATGTGGAATCTAAAAAAAAAGACAGATGAACTTATTTACAAAACACAAACAGACCCAGAAACATAGAAAACAATCCCTTTATGGTTATCGCAGGGGGAGGGTGGAGAAGAGGGATAAATTAGGAGTTTAGGATTGACACATACACAGTATTTAAAAAATACATAACCAACAAGGACCTACTGGATAGCACAGGGAAATATACTCAGTATGTTGTAATAACCTGTAAGGGAAAGAATCTGAAAAAGTATATTTTTGTGCACACACTCACACATAACTGAACTTTAACTAAAACTAACATGACACTGTAAATCAACTATACTTCAATTTAGAAAAAGGAAAAAAATAGAACTACCATATGATACAGCGATTCCCCTCCTGGGTATGTATCTAAAGAAAATGAAATCACTATCTCAGAGAGCTATGTACACCCCCATGTTAATCACAGCATTATTCACAATAGCCAAGACATAGAAACAACCAAAGGGCCCATGAACAAATGAATGGATCAAGAAAATGTAATATATATACAATGGAATCTTATTTAGCTACACAAAGAGGAAAATTCTGCCAAATTTTCATCAAACACGAGTCACATTGCATTCCATTCTGCAAGGGAAGCTAAGAAATACAGTCTAGCTGAGTACACAATAAGTAGAGAAAACAGGTTGATAATTACCTAACCGGAATTGAATGCATAATATCTTTTATAATTTAAACACTTTTTCTTTATATAAAGATAAGTATTGATTTTATAGTTCTCATTCATAGAGACTTTTCCTATAGTTCTAGGTAGCCCCATATTTAAGTATGTATTTATTATTAAAATCTTCCTAGTTAAAATTATGGTAAATCTTTTATATAATAAAAATTAGGCATTTGTGAAAGATAATTTTAAGTATAATTGACCTAAATATGTTAGTTCTAAGTGCCTAACATAGTGATTCAGTATTTCTATAATTACCAAATGATCACAAGTTCATTTGCCATCTGTTAACATAAAAAATTATTGCAGTATTATTGACTATATTCCCTATATTGTACATTTCATCCCTCTGACTCATTTATTTTTTGTCTGGAAGTTTGTACCTTTTAGCGTTCCTCACCTGTATCACCTGTTCTGGCACTCACCTGTTTGTTCTGTGTATCTGTGAGTCTGTTTCTGTTTTGCTATGTTTATTTATTTTTTAAAGATTCTACATGTAAGTGAAATCATACTTACTTCAGTTAACATAATACCCTCCAGGTCAATCCATGTTATTGCAAATGGCAAGATTTCATTCTTTTTTATGGCTGAGTAATATTCCAGTGTGTTTGTGTGTGTATCACATATTCTTTATCTGCGAATGGATACTTGGTTTGCTTCCATGTATTGGCTGTTGTAAATAATGCTGCAGTTAACACAAGGGTTCATATATCTTTTTAAATTACTGTTTTTGTTTTATTTGGAAAAATACCCAGAAGTATAATTGCTAGATCATACAGGAGCTCTATTTTTAGTTTTTAAAGGAACCTCCATACTGTTTTCCATAATGACTACACTAATTTATTTTCCCATCAACAGTGCATGGCAGTTCCTTTTACTTCACATTCTTGCCAACAGTTGCTACCTCTTGTCTTTTAGATGATAGGCATTCGGACAGCCTTCACATCTCATTGGTTTTTATTTGAATTTATGTAATAATTAGTGATGTTTGATATCTTTTCATGTGCCTGTTTGCCATCTCTACGTCTCTTTGGAAAAATGTCTATTCAGGTCCTCTGCCCATTTTAAATTGTTTGAGTTCTTTATATGTTTTGGTTATTAACTCCGTATCAGAAGTATCATTTGAAAATATCTTTTTCCATTCAGTATGCGACTGTTTATTTTGTTGATAGCTTATTTTGAGGTGCAAAAGCTTTTTAATTTGATGTGACCACATTTGTTTATTTTTATTTTTCCCTTACTCAAGGAGGCATATCCAAAAACTAGTCCAATATCAAAGAACATACTGCCTATGTTTTCTTGCAGCAGTTTTATGGTATCAGGTTTTACATTTAAGTTTTTAATCCATTTTGAGTTTATTTTTGTATATGCTGTGAGAAAGTAGTCCAGTTGATTTGTTTGCATGTAGCTGTCCAGATTTTTCAACACGAATTATTGCAGAAGTTGCCTTTTCCTTTTGTATGTTCTTGCCTTGTTGGTTATCTATTAATCGACTATATAATATGGGTTATTTCCGGGCTACATATTCTGTTCCATAGATCTGCATGTGTTTTTTTGTGCTGATACCATACTGTTTTGATTACTTTAGCTTTGTACTATAGTTTGAAATCAGGGAGCTTGATACCTCCATCTTCCTTCTTCTTTCTCAAGATTGTTTTGGCTATTTGGGGTGTTTGTACTTCCATAAAAGTATTAGAATTATTTGTGCTAGTTTTGTGAAAAATGCCATTGGTATTTTGATAGTGATTGTATTGAATTTGTAGATTGCCTTGAAAGTGTGGTCATTTTAATGATATTGTTTCTTCATTCCATAAGCATGGTATATCTTTCCATTTTTTTGTGTGTTGTTTTCAATTTCTTTCATCAATGTCTTTCATCATTTATCTGAGTGATAGTTTCAAGTTTTAATCTATTTCGAAAGAAAATTATAGTTTTTTTTTGCAAGCATTGACTTGATATGTAAATAGTGGTTCCTTTACTTATATTTAGAGTTATTTTTATGAACACTTACATATAATTTTAGACACATTTACTTACATATCAAGTTATAAATAAATACTTCATTTACTAATTCACCCATTTAAATAAAATTAGCAATTTTATTTATTTATTTATTTATTTACCTTTTAGGGCTACACCCTCAGCATGTGGAGTTTCGCAGGCTAGGGGTCTAATTGGAGCTACAGCTGCTGGCCTACACCACAGCCACAGCAATGCCAGATCCAAGCTGCATCTGTGAACCTTCACCTCAGCTCACGGCAACACCGGATCCTTAACCCACTGAGCGATGGATCCAACCTGCAACCTCATGGTTCCTAGTCAGATTTGTTTCTACTGTGCCATGATGGTAACTGCAGAATTAGCAATTTTAATATGCTCTAATGAGAGAATGAAATCTTGTCTTCCAAAAAATCAATGGAAATGACTTGTTTCTTTTTGATATTAGTAAATTCCACCATGAAATAGAAGTTAATGATTTTTGAGAAACAGAAGTTCCCAGGCTAGGGGTCTAATCAGATCTACTGGCTGCCAGCCTACACTACAGCAACGCAGGATCTAAGCTGTGTCTGCAGTCCATACCACAGCTCATGGCAATGGCAGATCCTGAACCCACTGAGCTAGGCCTGGGATCAACTCCATGTCCTCATGAATACTAGTTGGGTTCATTACTGCCTAGCCTCAATGGGAACTCTGAGTAAGTATTTTCAAAAATCATAAGTAAAAGGCGTTCTTGCTGTGGCACAGTAGGTTAAAAAGCCAACCGCAGTGGGGTCGCTGCAGAGGCGTGGGTTTGATCCCCAGCCTAGCTTAGTAGGTTAGAGGATCCAGCATTGCTCAGCTACAGTGTAGGTCGCAGCTGTGGCTCAGATTCCATCCCTGACTCAGAAACTTCTATATGCTGGGGGTACAGCCATAAAATTAAAAAAAAATCGTAGTTAAAAGTTGGATTTTACACCTGTGTATATGATGGTATTCCTGGATATGCTGTTTTAGGTTTCTCTCCTTTACTTTTCTAGTAGTAAACTGTACTTTCACTTCATTTGCTTTAAAATTCCTTATTTTGTATACTAATTCCTCTCCCGCAATAGTATTTTTTCATATAGCTTGCTGTCATGATCTTTAAATCTTGAGAGACTGCTTCTGAAACACTAGCTTTTAAATGGTCAAACTTAAAACCTTGGATCTCATTTTATTTATATTGACAGTTAGACTACATTACTTTGAAATGGCCCCATGATCACGTTTTAGGTGTTATGGTGAAACTTTGTCTACTTCTGTCAAAGAGGTGTGTTGAACAGAATGCTGTTCAGTGGTTCCCATGACAGGGGAGGACTCCAGCTACATGGAGGATAACAGAGATCATCACTATGCCAGCCATCAGGAATAATAGTCAGATGCTTCTGCCCATGGCATCTTGTTATGGGAGTCTCCAATGAAAACACAACTCTGTCAGATCTGTCAAGCACTGGATAGAACAACACATTTGTTTACATAGAAGAAAGACAGGGCAAGATCTACTTCAATAGTATGTAGGTTTCCCACGACCAGCAGGTTCCCCTCCTGGCAGCTAACAGATCAGCTGGCCTGTAGGCACCCATCTTGCTCAGCAGAAAGACCTCAACTCCCTAGTGGAGTCTGAAATACTTGAAAGCTGAGGGCTACTATAACGAGGACCATTAATGTATCACTTAGTAGAACAAAGGAATAGTCTTTGTGCCTGAAATTGGCAAGATATTCCTACACACGGATATAACCTGGAATAGGCATAGAGCATGTGCTCTTTATCTCTCTGTAAGGAAGGGTTCCAGGCCCAAGACCCATTTTTATGTGCTGAATGGGGAGGAAACGACTGTGCATTTAACATTGCCTTTCCCAGCAAGGTGACATCCAGGTCATTGTTAAAACTAGGAAGGGAAGATTTAAGTTCTATTTTCTCTAAATTTCTGCAATATCTGATTTTCCAATTATCTGTGTATCTCTGCAAGTTGACTTAATCAAAAAGAAATGTTTTGGCTCATATAAATGAAAAATCCAGGCTTTTTTATTTAATGGAAGTAACCAAAGATCATAACTGAACAAATACTGTTTATTTGGGCAATTTGGAAACTATCAGTGTCTTTTGAGAGAATAATTTTTGTAATGTTCATAGAAGGTGAAGCCAAATTGTAGTTCATTAAGGAATGAATTAGAGGTAAAAAAATGAAGATAACTGAAATAGACGGCTTTGTCAAGAACTTTAATAGTGAAAGCAAGGTGAGACATGGATTGGTTTGTGGAGGGAATCAAATTTTGTGAGAAGGTCTGTTTGGGAAGTAGGAGAAATGAGTATGTAGTCTTCCCAGTAGAAAGAAGAAACAAAGATGTTAAATGGATACAATAAGGTAGAGAGTAGAAGAGAGAGATTCGAGAATTGGGGTTGGGGAGTTCCCATCGTGGCTCAGCAGTTGGCGAACCCAATTAGTATCCATGAGGACACGGGTTCGATACCTGGCCTCGCTCAGTGGTTTAAGGATCCGGTGTTGCGGTGAGCTGAGGTGTAAGTTGCAGACGCAACTTGGAACCCGCGTTGCTGTGGCTGTGGCATAGGCCGGTGGCTACAGCTCCGATTGGATCCTTAGCCTGGAAACCTCCATATGCCGTGAGTGAGGCCCTAAAGAGACAAAAAAAAAAAAAAAAAGAAAAGAATTTTGGTGTGGGATTAGTTATCTGAGACATGCGAGAAAGGGATAATGAAGATGGATACCAGGCTGAGAGGAAAAAAGTTGATACCTTTAATGTCCCTAAGAATATTATTTCTCTGTGAAATTGGAGGCAAGTCCCTTGAGAGGGATGACACTGGAGTTTGGACTTATGTTAGTGACTAAAGTTAGGAATGGTTATTGTGGGGATGAAAAAAGGAAAGGACATGGATAAGCACAGTATCGACAAGTAGTGTGGAAAGCTTATCAGCATTTTGCATAATAGTACTGTAGTGCAGTCAAGGCATGGCAGTTTTCCCAGCCACTGATACTCCAGGACCCAGGGTGGAGTAAATATATGGTTGCTTAGCTACAGGTATGAATATTAGCAAGGTAGGTAGAGAAGATGAAAGAGTATGTGGGAATTGGATGAATGTCATTACCCATTATTTGTACTGTTATTAACCATAATCTAGAAGGATAGTATTTTTAGGCCCAGCGGGGTCTCAATAATTGGTATTCACTGCAGTCTGATAAGTTATTTTCTTAAATATGGAACAATATCATCTTGAGCAATGTTTTCCTTTAAAATTACTGGTAGCAGTCACTCTGCTGTTATATTTTGGTCATTGATTAAATGCTCCATCCAACTAATGGAGCACAATGAACAGGGAAGTGAGAACTACAGCTATAACATCCTGGGTTTAAATCCTGCTTGGTTACTTACTAGCTTTGAGACTTTGGATATTGCAGTTATCCTCTTTGTGATTCAGTTTCATCATCTGTTTAAAAAAGACAATTACAATATTCTCTCCTGCAGAGTCATTGTGATGGTTAAATGGATAATACATGTGAAGATTTTAGCTCAATGCTTAGAACACTGTGAATTCTCCATAAATGTTAGTTATTTTGTCATTCAGCTATTGCCACAATAATGTTGTGTAACAAATTTCCACCAAACTCATTGTCATACCAAGGCAGGCTTTTAATTTCCTCTTTTATAAGTGGCTTTGCTTTAGGATGTGGTTCATTTTCTGGCTTTGAGGCAGGTTCAGGTTTGTACCTCATGCCTCATTCTGAGGTCCAGTTTAAAAGGGCACCGGGTACTTTGGTTGTGCTCATATGTTGATGTATGAATTTCAGAGCAAGCCAATCTATGCAAGTACCTTAAAACTCTGAAAATATCCTGTGTGCTTATATTGTATTGGCCAAAGCAAGTACATGGCCAAGCGTAAAGGGAATGGGATGAGAAGTATACTCTGTCCCAAGAAGGAGAGGAAGTAAGTGAATATCTGGCAAAGAAAACCCCAGCTTTGTTAGCCATGGCATCTCAACATGTTTGTTTTTTAATTAGTAAGGAAAAAGTAACACCTAGCTGAAATAATATCATTATTTCTAAACCAGAGTTTCACATATCTGGTTTAAAAGAAGTGTTGGTGTTATAACTGAATGAAAATGACTGACAAAAGAAAATTTTCAGTTGGTATCAGCTTACATAATTTCAGAATCTTTTGATTTCAAGTGTATTAGCTTACTCAGCATACATTTATTGAAGAAAATGTCCAGCATACAAGGACCAAGTGCTTCAATCTCTGATCTTTTCCCACTAATTAAACTATTTAATATTTTCCTTTTACTGCTCTTTTTTAAAGATACATATCGTTGAGGTATAAATTATATACAATAAAATTTCCCATTCACCCTTTTAGGTACAGTTAGATGTCAATCTACAGTTAGTAATGTAGCCAGAACAACAATAATGACATAGAATATTTCCATCATCTCCCCAAAGATCCCTTATTTCTCTTTGCAATTAACTCCTACCCAATAGTTGCACCCTTAGGTGGCCACCAGTATCCTTCCTATCATTATAATTGTCTTTCCTAGAATTTAATATAAATAGAATTTTACAATCTTTTGTGCCTGACTTCTTTCACTTATATACTCATTCCTTTTTATTGATAAGTACTATTTGTTTGTATAAATATAACACAATATGTTTATCCATTCATCTATTGATGGACATTTGGGTTGTTCTGTGGCTTTGGCTATAATAATAAAGCTATTTGCATGCAAGTCTTTGTGTTTTTATTTCTCTTCTAGGAGTGGTAAATGTGTTAAAAGTGGGAATTTTGCATCGTATGTTATATGTATGTTTAATTTTTAAACAAATAACCAAACTTCTTTCTAAAATCACTGTACCATAATAGCTTCCTGCTAGTAATATATAAATATTCCAGTTGCTCCACACTTAATCTTTTGATTTTAGCCATTCTAATAAGTGCATGGTGGTACCTAATTTTGGTTTTAATATGCATCTCTCTGAAGACTAATAATTTTGAGCATCATTTCATTTGCTCATTTGCATATCTTATTTGATGTTGTATCTGTTCAAACTTTTCCCCATTTTAAAATTATGTTTTTAATGCTGAATTGAAATAGTTCTTTATATATCTTGGAAGCAAGTCCCTTATCAACTTTATGGTTTGCAGAGTTATTCTCCCAATCTGTGGCTTGCCTTTCCATTTTTCTAAATAGTGTCTCTTGAAGGACAAGCTTTAATAAATTTTGACAAATTCCAATTTAACAATTTTTTGTGTATGATTTATGCTTGTTGTGTCCTACTTAAGAAATCCTTGCCTATTCCAAAGTTACAGTCATGAACAGTTTCGCCTGTTTTATTCTAGTTTTATAGTTCAGTATTCTCGGATATGATTCATTTCAAATATCTCTGTACATGGATGGGGAAGGGTTGAGTTTAATTTTTTTCCATATAAACTATCAAGCATCATTTTTTTTGAAAGACTCTGATTACCGCATTGAATTGCCTTGACATTCTTGTTAATCAGTTGAACAGAGAGACTTCCAGCATGACTATATGAGGACCTCAGCAGACCCATTCCTCAGCAAAACTAAAGAAAACCATAAAAAATAATCATTTAATGTCTCTGGAAATGGTCTTTAGAATAAAGGGAGAAACATTTATTGAAGAAAATGTTTATTTTGGTAAGAACAGTGAGATTCAACGGTATGTAAACTGAGACCTATTCCCTCCCTCCTCTCTTCCAACCCAGCAAGATGTAAACTCCACTCCAGACTGGTGCGACCAGAAACAACAAGCTCCCTATCCCTCCAGCTCCCAGTCAGAGGGCTATCCTCTGGCAGGGACAGGACATGAGCATTTCTCATCCTTCCCCAGCTACCTTTTGCTGAGGCTAAATTTTGAGAGACTATGGCCAGAAGGCAGTACTCCCTTTTTCTGACCATCCCCAACTCATGGAACGAAGTCTCTGTCTTCTTTGTGGTGTTGCTGAGAATGCTGGGGCCCTGATCACTCTTACTGGGCCTATAAGGTAATATTTGCACTCTGAAGAAGTTTGGAAGCTATTGTCCACTCTCTTCTCTTTCCCACCCCCCAGTGAGTACTCAGCTGCTGACATGGAGGTGTCACTCAGAAAGAAGTGTGCCATTGTCTTCCCCAACCCCTCCTCCAGAGCCTAGACTCAAAGATTTTGCCTGGCAGGAAAAGCAAAGAAACAGCGAAAGCAATAGCTTGGAGGAGCCAGTGAAGTCTTAGAACAAATCTCAAACACTGACTTTGGCAATTACTCCTTCACAGGATCCTGAATTTAATTGGATTAATCTGTAGGCATCAGAAAGGCATTGTTGAAAACAGTGTGTGTGGTCAGAGGAAAAGACAGTCAGAGTCCTGCCAAAACCCTTTTCATACCAGAGTGACTGTGAGTAAACATATGCAAAGTTGTACCTCCTTGAGGAGCAACAGCAGATATAACACAGGAGGGTTACTAAATAATATAGCCAATTACTGAACAAGCAAATAAAAATACCAAGCCCCAAGACAAGGGTTGGGGAATACTTAAGAGTTTCTATATTACCCCAAATGTCCAGTTTCCCATAAAAAATTGCAAGACATGCAAAGAAGCAGGAAAATATAGTACATACATTGTAAATAAAAAACTGGGAGGCAAATAGATGTCTTTTTAACAGTAAAGACTTCAAGTAGCCATTGTATATAAGCTCAAAGAACTACAGAAAACTATTATTGAAGAAGTAATATTAAAGAAGTGAAGGAAGTTATGGTGACAATTTCTCATCACATATAGAATGTCAATAAAGAGATAGAAATAACCCAATGAAGATTGAAATGAAAAATTTACCAGAAAAATTCACTAGAGGGGCTTGATGGTAGATTTGAACTATCAGAAGAAAACCAGTGAACTTGAAGGTATATTTATGGAGATTATGGAATCTGAAGAGCAAAAAAGAAAAGAAAATGAAGAAAAGTGAATGGACCTTTAGACAAATATGGGACATCACTAATCACACCAAAATATGTGCAATGGGAATATCAGGAGGGAAGAGAGAAGCAAAATATTTGAAGACTTAATGGCTGAAACTTCCCAAATGTATAGACGAATAATAGTCTATACATCCAGAAAGTTCAATCAACTCCAAATAAGATAAACATAAATCCGGAGTTCCCACTGTGGCTCAGCAGGTTATGAACATGACTAGTATTGATGAGGATGCAGGTTCGATCCCTGAGTTCACTCAATGCGTTATGGATCAGTGTTGCTGTGAGCTGTGGTATAGATTGCAGACGTGGCTCGGATATGGCATTGATGTGGCTGTGGCATAGACCAGCAGCTGCAGCTCCTACTTGACCCCTAGCATGGGATCTTCCATATGCCACAGGTGTGGCCACCCTCCTCCCCAAAAGATAAACATAAATCCACAAACATGTACAACATAGTAAAAGTCCTGAGAGCAAAAGGCATGGAGAAAATCTTTAAAGTAATAAGAGAAAAATGATTTGTCATTTATAAGAGAACCACAATGATACTAATGGTTGATTTCTCATGAAAAATATTCTAGAAGTCAGTGGAATAAACATATTGAAAATGTTCCAGAAAAAAAAGCAAAAACAAAACCTCAATCAAGAATCCTATATCCAGAAAATCTATCGTTAAAAGTTAAGGCAAAATAAAAATAATCCATGATAAACAAAAAGTGAAAAAATTTGTCATCAGCAGACCTGGCTTACAAAAAATATTAAAGGGAATTCTTAAGACTGAAAGGAATTGACCCCCAGACTGTAAATTAAGTCCACACAATACGGAGAAGCAGTAACAATAATTACATTAATTTATATAATTATGAGACATTTTTATCATTTCTTCTCATGACTGATTTAAAAAGGAATTCTATAAAATATGTATAAAATGTATTGTTGAGTATATGACATAAGAATATAAAATATTTGCCAATAACACCGAAGGAGGCGGATGGAAGAAAAGCTGTACTGGTCTAAGTTAATTACTTCAGATACTAACTGAAATACCCCAGAACACATGAAGAGAACCAGAAATATATACTTGTTCTTCTTTCTTCTATAGCTTATTTAAAAGACCCAAAATACATAAAGTAATATTTATAACAACTTATTGACGCATTTGTAATATTTATAGGATTATATATATATACTTATATATATATTATAGTAATACCACATTATATATATATATAGGATTATATATATATAATATATATATATTATAGTAATACCACAAAAATGGGAGAGGAATAGAGTAACATTTTTATGTCATTGAAATTAAGGTAGTATAAGCTTTAAGCTGATTTTGATGAGATGTATATGGTAAGCCTTAGCACGTACTAAGGAAATACTTTTAAAATTTAATTAAAAAATTAAAGAAGTTAAAATGCCACATTAGGAAATATTCATTTAATGTAAAAGAAAGCCATAAAGGTAAAGGAACAAAGAAGGCATGAGTCATATGACAAAAAGTAAAATGGTAGCCATAAATACATGTTCAATGAAATTTGGAAAATGAAATTAAGAAAATAATTTCATTAATGATTTTTTTATATACAGATTGACAAAAATTTATTTTCTTTTTTTTAATAACAATGAATTTTATTTCAGTTGTAGGTGTACAAAGATCATCACAAGTCAATGTGATAGATTTTGTGTCCCAAACCCACAGTGCATCCCCCCATCCCCCAGATTGTCTAATTTCAAAAACCAAGGTTTTCCAAAATCTTTGAGTCATTGTCTGTTCTTCAAAGAAGTTCATTGTGTCTCTTTAGTTTCCACATGTAAGTGGTAGCATTGGGTGTTGCTGTCTAATTGACTAGTTTCACTTCACATGATAATTTCTAGGTCCATCCATGTTGCTGTAAATGTTATTTCGTTCCTTTTAATGGCTGAATAATATTCCATTGTGTGTATGTACCATATCTTCCCTATCCACTCCTCTGTCGATGGGCATTTAGGTTGTTTCCATGACCTGGCTTCTTCCCTTTCTAGCTGCTTTAGATGTAAAGTTAGGTTGTTTATGTGAGCTTTTTCTTGTTTCCTGAGGTAGGCTTGTTTTGCTATATACTTTCCTCTTAGAATTGCTTTTGCTGCATCCCAGAGGTTTTGGGGTGTCGTGTCTTGGTTGTCATTTGCTTCTAGGTATGTTTTAATTTCCTCTGATTTCTTCAGTGATCCATTGGTTGTTTAGTAGCGTGTTGTTTAGTCTCCACGTGTTTGTATTTTTTGCTATTTTCTTCTTGTTGTTGATTTCCAGTCATATAGCATTGTGGTCAGAGAAGATGCTTGAAATGATTTCAATTTTCTTAAAGTTACTGAGGCTTGATTTGTAACCCAGGATGTGATCAATCTTAGAGAATGTTCCATGCACACTTGAGAAGCATGTGTATTCTGTTGCTTTTGGATGGAATGTCCTATAAATATCTATTAAGTCCATCTGGTCTAATGCTTCATTCAGAGCCTGTGTTTCCTTATTGATTTTCTGCCTGGATGACCTGTCCATTGCTGTAAGTGGGGTGTTAAAGTCCCCCACTATGATGGTGTTATTGTTGATTTCTCCTTTTAAGGTTGTTAGGAGTTGCCTTATATATTGTGGTGATCCTATGTTGGGTGCATAGATATTTGAAATGGTTCTATCTTCTCCTTGGATTGATCCTTTGATCATTATGTAGTGCCCTTCCTTGTCTCTTAAAATGTTCTCCATCTTAAAGTCTACTTTGTCTGATATGAGTATTGCTACTCTGGCATTCTTTTGATGCCCGTTTGCATGGAATATTTTCTTCCATCCTCCCACTTTCAGTTTGTGTGTGTCTCTAGAAGTGAAGTGGGTCTCCTGAAGACAGCATATACACGGGTCTTGTTTTTGTATCCATTCAGCTAGTCTATGTCTTTTGGCTGGGGCATTCAGTCCATTAACATTTAAGGTAATTACTGATATATATGTTCTTATTGCCATTGTATTAACTGCTTGGGGTTTTTGTTGCTCTTTTTTTTTTTTACCCTGAAGTTTTGATATAGGGGTCTGTATACAATTGACATTGTTTTAAATTACTTATTTCTTAATTGCACGTGCATCTCCAGAGACCTGCATTTGTGCTCTCTTTTCACAATTCCTGATTTTGGTAGCATAATTGTGCATGGATGATTTAGTATCTTTACTGTATATATGCTTTTCCCGGTGAGCCTTGTCATTTGTGGTGTTTTTGATTCTGGCTGTGGCCTTTTCTTTTCTGACTAGAGAAGTTCCTTTAAGATTTGTTGTAAAGCTGGTTTAGTGTTGCAGAAATCTCTTAGCTTTTCCTTCTCTGTAAAGGTTTTGATTTCTCCTTCAAATCTGAATGAGAGCCTTGCAGGGTAAAGCAATCTTGGTTGGAAGTTTTTCCCTTTCATCACATTAAGTATATCATGCCACTCCCTTCTGGCCTGCAGAGTTTCAGCTGAAAAATCTGCTGATAAGCTTATTGGGGTTCTCTTGTATGTCATTTGTTTCTTTTCCCTAGCTGCCTTCAAAATTTTCTCTTTGTCTTTAATTTTGGTCCTTTTGATTAATATGTGTCTTGGGGTGTTCCTTCTTGGGTTTGTTTTATATGGTACTCGTTGCGCTTCCTGGATTTGAATGAGTGGTTCCTTTTCCATATTAGGGAAGTTTTCGGCTATAATCTCCTCGAATATTTTTTCTGTCCCCTTCTCTCTCTCTTCTCCCTCTGCCACCCCTATAATATGGATGTTGTTGTGTTTAACATTATTGCAGAGTTCTCTGAGACTCAGCTCATTTCCTTTCAATCTTTTATCTCTTTTCTCTTCTGCATTAGTGATTTCCACTAATCTGTCCTCCACCTCACTGATTCATTCTTCTGCCTCCTGTATTCTACTGTTGGCTGCTTCTAATGAATTTTTTATTTCAGTTACTGTGTTTTGCATCTCTTCTTGTTTAATTTTTACAGCTTGTATTTCTCTGCTCAGTGTTTCCTATAAATTATCCATCTTTGCCTCCAGCCTATATCCAATGCCTTGCATCATCTTCAGCATCAACAGTCTAAAGTCTCTTTCTGGGAGGCTGATAATCTCCTCATCACTGAGCTGTTTTTCTGGGCTTTTCTCTTCCTCCGTTATCTGAGTTATAGTTTTCTGTCTTTTCATTTTTATAGGTTTTTGGTGTGGTGACCTTTTTGCCAACAATAGAGTTGTAGCCTCACTTAGTTCAGGTATTTGTCTCCCCTGTGGCTAAAGTTGGTATGGAGGGGGCTTGCTGTAGGCTTCCCGTTGGGAGGGACTGATGCCTGCCCACTGGCAGGTAGGGTTGATTTTTATCCCTCTGATGGGTGGGGCTTTGTCTCTGGATGAGATTAGAGGCTGACTGTGTGCCTGAGGAGTCTTTAGGCAGCCTGTTTAGTGATGGGTGGGGCTGTGATCCCACCTGGATTATTGTTTGGCCTGGGGCTTCTCAGTGCTGATGGGAGAGACCAGATTTTCCCAGAAATGGCCCCCTCCAGAGAAATGCAGGCTGCTGAATGTTCCTGAGAGCTTCGCCTCCAATGCCCTTCCCCCACCACAAGCCACAGTCACCCCTGTTTTCCCAGGAGATCCTCCAAGAATTGAAGTCAGGTTCCACCCGGATTCCTATGGAGACTGCTTTGCCCTGATACCCAGTGCACGTGAAAGTCTGTATGTGCCTTTCAAGAATGGGGTCTCTGTTTGCCCCAGTCCTGTGGAGCTCCTGCACACAAGCCATGCTGGCCTTCAATGCCAGACGCTCTGGGGGTTCTTTCTCCCTGTGCCCGATCCCCAGGTGTGGGGATTTGACTTGATGCTCAGAACTCTCAGTCCTGTAGGTGAGTCTCTGTGATGCAGTTACTTTCCAGTCTGTGGGGCTTCCCAC
Source organism: Catagonus wagneri (assembly GCA_004024745.2). NCBI lineage: Eukaryota > Metazoa > Chordata > Mammalia > Artiodactyla > Tayassuidae > Catagonus > Catagonus wagneri. The sequence continues at coordinate 10,975,775 of PVHT021183619.1, read as the reverse complement.
CTGTGAGGTATGGGGTTGCTTCTATCGCGTAATCGCCCCTCCTACCTCTTGATGTGGTCTCCTCTTTGTCTTCTGGAGTAGAAAATCTTTTTTGGAAGTTTACAGTCCATTTGGTTGAAGACATTTGGTTGTAGTTTTGCTGTTTTTTGGTAGAGAAGTTGAGCTCCAGACCTTCTAGTCCACCATCTTAATCCCGAGAAAAATTTGATAATTAATCTCATTAATGATATTTTTAAAAGAACGAAATACTTGGGGATAAATTTTGATATTTTAATCTATTAATGCAATGATTTATAAACACAGGGCTATTCTTCTTATGCATTTGCTACTTAAGTGAACTTTGGAATTTCATATTTTTAAGGATTTTATACTTTTGTTGAATTTATTGGTATAAAACTGCTTCTTTTATTGCAGGTATCCTATTCAAATCTATATGATGTATATTGATGACCTCTTTTATTTTTGATGTTGCTAATTGTTTTCACCTTTCATCAGTCTGACTTGATATTTTTCAACTTTTTCATCTTTTCAGAGAAATAATTTTGTTTCATTGATTTTCTCTGTGCTTTTTCAACTTTCTCTTTTATTGATTCATGCTCTTTAATTCTTTTCTCTTTAAATTGCTTTAATTTTTTGATCTTCTTTTTCTAGTTAATTACTTTGTAGCTAGAATATTGACGAAGATATATGCTCTTTCTAATATAAGCATTTTATTATGTAAATATCCCTGTAAATACTGCCTTACCTGCAACTCTCAGGTTTTTTATATATTGCATATTAATTTTCATTCATACATAATCACTTCTAACTTCATTTGCAATTTCTTTTCAACCAGTAGGTCATTTAAAACCAGTGTTGTTTAATTTCCATGTGTTTTATAATTTCTTAGATATTTTAATTTTGATTTATTGTGGTCAGGAAGCATACTCTATAGGATTCCAATCGTTTTGAATTTGAGATCTGTTTTATTGAATTCCTGTCTGTCTATATTGGTGAATACTACATGTGCTATTGACAAAATTTGTTTTCTACATTTGTTGTGTAGAGATTTGGATAACTGGTATAACATACATATAATTGATATTGTAGTAGGATGGGGAGCAAGACATAATGGCCAGTTTTTTCCCAAATTTGATAAAATTTATAAACCCACAGATTCAAGATGATCAATAACCCCCCCAAAGAAGAAGCATAAAGAACAACACCCCAAGTTACATAATATTCAGTTTACTGAAAAACTAGTGCTATGGTGAAAAATTTACATGCAGAAATAGAAAAATATTCACTACTTACAGAGAAATGAAGATAGAAATAACAGTAGACTTTTTATTACAAACCATATAAGCCAGAAGACACTGGACAGTATTTTAAGTGCTAAAAAATAGTAATTGATCCAGTATTTTGCATTCAGAAAAAAATTTCAACTATAAAGACAAAATAAAACTTCTTATAATAAAAGAATGGGGAATTCTGTTTTTTGTTTTTTGGGTTTTTTTGTTTTTGTTTTTGTTTTTGTTTTTTGCTTTTTTAGGGCTACACCCACGGCGTATGGAGGTTCCCAAGCTAGAGGTCAAATTGGAGCTGCTGCTGCTGGCCTATGCCAGAGCCACAGCAACATGGGATCCAGGCCACACCTGTGACCTATACTACAGCTCACGGCCACGCTAGATCCTTAACCCACTGAGTAAGGCCAGGGATCAAACCTGTGTCCTCATGGATACTAGTCAGTTTCGTTTCCACTGAGCCACCATGGGAACTTCAATGAGGAATTTCTTTATATCCCACCCCCCACAAAGATGTTTACATGCTAATGACCAGTGAATATGTTATATAGCAAAAGGGATGTCACATATATGATTAAGTTAAGGTTTTTGAAATGGGGAGGTTGTCCAAGATTATCTGGGTGGGTTCAGTGTAATCAAAAGGGTCCTCATGAGAAGGAGGCAGGAGGGGTAGAGTGAGAAAAGATAATGTGATGGCTGAAGAAGAGGGTGAGAAAGAGGTGTAATAAAAGCAGAGATCTGAGTGATGCAGTCATGATCCATAAGCTTCACCCTTTTAAAGCTGGAAAAAGTAAGGAATGGATTTTCTTCTATATCATCCAGAGGGAATGAATATCTTCTGACACTTTGATTATAGCTTGTAAGACTTATGAATGTCATTGTATTTCAGAATTCATTTTGGAAATTAACCTCCAGAAAAGTAGGATAATTCAACATTGTCTTAAGCCAATTTTCTGGTAATTTACTGTTGCAGGAATAGGAAACTAATGTAGAGTTTTGTATCTGGAAGTTAGGTGCTTCTCTAACAAATACCTAAAATGAGTAAGTGATTTTGGAATTGGGAAGTGAGAAGAGGCTGGGAAGTTTTTGAAGAGTATGATAGAAAAAGTCTGTATTTCCTTGAACAAACTGTGAGTGGAAATAAGGATGTTAAAGACTCTGTGCCAGTGAGGGCTCAGAAGGGAGTGAGGAACATGATGGAGGCAACCTATATTGTCTTAGAGATCACTTAAATAATTATAAACAAATCACTGGGAAAAATATAGGTATCCGAGAAACATGAGGACTCAGAAGGAAGCAAGGGGACTCTTTGTTATTAGGTGGCACACAGCTTAGTGGAACTTTATCCAATGGTTAATGTGAAAACAGAACTTTTAAGCCATGAATTTGGATATTTAAATGAGGTTTCCAGGCAAGGTGTTGAAGATATGGCCTGCTTTTCTTTGTTGTTGTGTTCTGCTTATAGCAAAATGTGAAAGAGATAGATTGAGGGAAGAACTGTTAAACAAAAGTGAACAAGGGCTTGATAATGTAGGAAATTCTTAGTCTACCTAGGTTTCATAAGTTGCTAATGTTAGAGGACAATGTCAGGAAAGTGTTCTCTGAAGAGAAAGCCAAGGGTGTCACTAAAGCAATCTTTTGCTAGTGCTTTGGGAAGCCTTTAGATAAAGGTTAGAGGGCTGTTTTGTTTGTTTGGTTTTAACTGTGCATTTATTTGACATTTTTTGATAATTATTCAAATGAATTCCTACATGAAACTTTTTACTATTTTATTTTATTTTTTTTTTTAGGGCTGCACCCACGGCATATGGAGGTTCCCAGGATAGGGGTCGAATCGGAGCTGCAGCTGCTGGGTGTGCCACAGCCACAGCAAAGCGGGATCTGGGCTGCATCTGTGACCTACACCATAGCTCATAGCATTGCAGAATCCTTAATCCACTAGGTGGGGCCAGGAATTGGACCCACATCCTCATGGATACTAGTCGGGTTTGTACCCCTGAGCTCTCTCTGAATTTGATTTGAATTCATTTCTTAAATATGTTTCTTTCAAATGTTTTTTTTTTAATTAGGGTTTATCACAGGATAATGAATGTGGTTCCCTGAGCTATATAAGTAGGACCTTGTTGTTTATCCATTTTATATGTTGCAGTTTGCATCTACTGATCCCCACTTCCCTCTCTATCTCTCTCTCTGCCCCCTCCCCTTTGGCAACCACAGGTCTGTTCTATATATCTGCAAGTCTGTGTTGTAAATAAGTTCATTTGTGTTATATTTTAGATTCTATAAATAAGTGATATCATGTGGTATTTTTTTTTCTTTCTGACATGAAAATCTCTAGGTCTTTTCATGTTGCTGCAAAAGGCATTATTTCATTCTTTTTTTACGGCTAAGTATTATTCTATTGGGTTTATATGCGTGTGTGTGTGTGTGTGTATCACATCTTCTTTATTCATTTGTTTATCAGTGGATATTTAGGTTGTTTCCATGTCTTGGCTATTGCAGATAGTGCTGCTGTGAACATAAGGGTGCATGTATATTTTCGACTTAAGAGTTTTGTCTGGACATGGAGTGGGATTGCTGGATCATATGTCAACTCTGTTTATAGTTTTCTTGAGGAAGCTACATACTGTTCTCTGTGGAAGCTGTACCACCTTACATTCCCACCACCGTAAATACAGAGGGCTGTTTGAGGAGATTAAGCATATAAGTAATGGATCCCTTAACATAAACCAGGAGAAATCAGGAATGAAGATGGGATTATTCAGTCTATATTTGTGTAAGGGCTTCTCGTTTAATGGAGTGAGTCCTATAATATACCCTGGAGACCCATAATCAGAAGAAATATTACCAGTGTGTTCTGAAGGAACAGAGAAAGAACTGAAAAAAGTGCTTTTGGGCTTTCAAAATTCTAGAGGCTAGAGGTACAACTTAGTTGCAAATACATGCCGCCCTTCATGAAAAAAGATGGATGACTCAGAGGTTGGAGCTGAAGGCCCTTAGAACAAAGCCATGGATCCAGAAGGTGGAGCCTTCAGCCACAGATTATTCTTAGCCTTGAAACCTAATGGAGTCTGCCCGGTTAGATTTCTGAATTGCTTGGGAATAGTGACCTCCCTTTTTTCTTCTATTTTCTCCCTTTCTGGATGGAAATATCTATATTGGTTATTCTATACCTGTACTACTATCATACTTTTGGAGAAGATAAGTTGTTTTTTAGTTTCATAGATCCACAGTGGGAGAGTTATTTTGCCTCGGATGACATATCAAGAGACACGTAGATGATTTCAGTGATGAGATTTGGGACCTTTGAGCTGAGGGGACTTAGACAAAATTTTGGACTTGAATTGATGCTATTAGTGGGCTGAGACTATTGGGGCCCTTGCCTTATTCTCATCACCTTCCCTGACTCTGACTTCTTTACCCTCCTGCCTCCCTCCCAATTATGAGGACCCTTGTGATTATGTAACACCGGGCCTACCCAGATAATCTAGAATAATTTCTCAGTCTCAAGCTCTTTAAGTTAATCATATCAGAAAAGGTCCTTTTGCCATGTCAGGTAAAATATCCATAAATTCTGGTGAGTAAATGGGACATTTTCAGAGGGCTGTTATTTGGCCTATTATAGGTCCCAAACTGCAAACAACTCGTGTCCATCAACAGATGAATAAATTAAAAATTGTGATATTCTTCTGAGCAATTAAAAGGATACACATAACATAACACATAATATGGATGAACCTCAAATGTTTTTTTATTTTCAGAATAAGTCAGGAAAAATAAAACACATACTATGTAACTTAAGAAATGGACAACATTCTAGAAATATACAGCCCACCAAAACTAAATCAAGAAGAAATAGATCAATTGAACAGACCAATCACTAGAAATGAAACTGAATATGTAATCTGATAAAACACTCCTACAAACGAAATTCTAGGACCAGATGGCTTCACAGGGAAATTCTATCAGTCATCCAAAGGATAACTTATACCCATCCTTCTTAAACTTTTCCAAAAGTTTGAAGAAAGAATAATCCCAAAGGCATTCTGTGAGACCACCGTCACCCTAATATCAAAACCAAAGATATTAACAAAAGAGGCTATTATAGGCCAATATCTTTGATGAATATAGATGCAAAAATTCTCAACAAAATTTTAGCCAACTGAATCCAACAGCATATAAAACAGATCGTATACCATGACCAAGTGGGATTCATCCCAGGTTCACAAGGATGGTTCAACATATGCAAATTAATCAACATCGTACACCACATTAACAAAAGAAAAGTCAAAAATAACGTGACTATCTCAGTAGATGCAGAAAAAGCATTTGACAAAATCCAACATCCATTCGTGATAAAAACTCTTACCAATGTGTAGAGGGAACATAACCTTAACATAATGACTTAATTTATATAAAATCTAGAAAATGAGAACTAATCTATAGTGACAGCAAATCAGTGATTATCTGTAGACTGGGAGGTGGGAGAGAGGTTGGGAGGGAGAGAGGGAGATATTACAAGAAGTCATGAAGAAGTTTTGAAGAGTGATGTGCTTATTATTTGTAGAGATAGATGATTCGTATGCATATCTGTACAAATGTCACAACTTTCTAAATTGAACGCCTTGCACATGTATAATTTTATGCCACAATAAAACTATTAATAATGAGAAATAAACACAATATGTAAATTTATTTACTAGCTTTAGCCTAGAGAATTTGTCATTCTCTTATCTGTAGAGAGATAATATGTAAAAATATACATGCTATGGCTAAAATTCACATACCATATAAGTACCATATGGCAGATACTGTTTAATCATCCTTTTCTCTAACTTAGTCTTTTATTAAAGAGCTTTTTCTTTTAAAAGTCTTTAGTAACTGCAGATATAATTGAATTCCCATTCATCTGTAACCTTAAAGTTTTGTATTTTATATTGCAGAAATCAGTAAATACTTTTCAAGGAAAAGTAAAAATAGCAAAATTAGCACAGTACATTTCAGTTTGTAGGTATTTCTTTATAAAGATATTAATTCTTTTATCATTTAACCCCCAGTGGCTTTATTATAGATACAGACTCAACCAGATCTGGGAAAGCAAGAGTAATGAAGTTGGATATAGAGTCTAGTGGACTTGTCATTGGTTATGAGACTTGAAAGGCTCTGTGATTATTGATTCCTGGATTTGTCAGCCTGGGTTGTTAGTCAGTGATTATTTCATTCAGAGAATGGAGTTGAGAGGTTGTAAAAATAGCATTTAACACAAAAAAAATTGAACTATAATTGAGGTAGGGGAAAGATGGTGATTAATTAGTGAAGTTCAAATATGTAAGTTTTTATTGATTGTGGTGCACCCTTGGGGGACACAAATATGTGTGGCATTTATCTCAGGTTTCTTTGGGTCTGTATGGATCTGCGGATACATATGCAAATAAATTGAAATAAAAACTGGAGCTTTGGGAAGCAATTTGTACTGGCATTGAACTTTCAGATCTTATTAGATGTTGACAGAAAGGACCAGAGATCCATTCTTTCTTATGACTGCAGAGTATAAAAGGACCTGTCTTTGTGAGGGAGGTGATTTTTGTTATTGAAGCATTATAGAGAAAGAAAAAATTGGCCCTTAGTTTTTCTTTTCATGACATACTTAACACATTCCCTAATGAAACATACATATATGCAGGTACATCAGCTTGAGACCTCAGTCAAGACTGGGCCCAGCTTTGTTATGTAGTCTCTCTCTTTTTGTCCAGTGAAGTTTAGTGAAGTAGAATCAAAATTCAAACAGTCATTTAAAAAAATCATTCCAGGAGGGATGGACCCTAAGGCTATTGTTGCACCAAGGAATCATATGTTTCTTCATGGTTTTACCTTCAGTTTTCTATCGGTTAGTGAGCTGCAAGTATCCCATCATTGACAAAGAATGCTGGTCTAAAGGCCCAAGGCAGTCTGGTAAAATGACAGTCTTTATGTTATAATGTCAATATCAAGAGTAAAACACTTTCCCATTCTGGTAATGGCTCAAATAACTTTTGGATCAAACTGATAGTAGTCATCTCTACAGGAGCCTGAGTTGTAATATTACATTTCAGTTGAATCAGCGTTAGAAAGTAGATATCTTAATAGGGAAAAATGAATGAGTCCCACTGTGGAAAAATCCATGGAGTTAATCTCAGTTCAGTTAAAGGTAAAGGACTATATCTGAGATAAAGTGAGAAATCAGGTTTGGCTCTAGAGCCCGTTTTATGGGGAGAGATAATACCCATCAATTTTCTGTGCTTAGATAAGAGGGAGGGTCAGAACAGTGAGACAAGAAGCCGGAAGTGGGAAACAGTGTTTACTGAGAGTTGTGTGTCGTGATGTCCTCACTACATGGGATCTGATAACATGGTTATGTAGCCACTGTGAACTACTGCTGTTGTTAGCTCGTGGAGTGTGTGGTAATGTTTCTTATTCCTTTTATCCTTTTTTGGGGGGTGGGTGGATGGAGAAGCTCTTCTGAAAGAACCATTGTTATTATCATAACTCTTGACATCTTTTGTATCTCTTATAATATGGTGAAAAGCCCAGTAGCGATGTTTAGACTTCAACAAATGTAGGTTTGAATTTTAACCATACCACTTGCTAGCTGACACACTTGGGAAAGTTACCTAATTCTCTCTGGGTATTATTTTCCTGTTGTTTCAATAACTACCTACGCTAGCTGTTGTTGTGAGCCTTAACTGAATTAACATTGAAATTGGTAAAGCCTGTATCTTTGTGCCTGAGACATAATAGCCATTTAATAAAAGTTAGCTCGTCTCCTCCCCACATCCCACATACCTTTAAAGATAGTTATACCCTCAGGTGTCAGGGCAACTGCGTCAAAATCTGCTCAACGTATTTTGGATTAAAATTATCTGACGTTTACTGATGTATTTTCCAGCACTGATAGTTATTATTATAGTATGAGCCATTCTATGCTTATCACTGGAATCCTTCAAGTATTCACCTCTAATATGCTTTTATCCAATCTCCCTACTTCAGAAGCACGTGCACGCGCGCGCACACACACACACACACTCTGCAGTACTCATGAGATCTCTAAGATAGTATTGGCCTATTAAATTTATTTCTGTCCAGTTTTTTTTTCACATTGTTTTTACCGAGAGGAATAAATCAGAGAATCTTCAGAACAATTATTAAAGAACTAAAGAGCCAAAACATATTGATTTTTAATCTCCCATAGATGTAAATATATTGTATTTTGGATGGCTTTGTGTATGAGTAATGAGCTAGTTTGCTATAGACAAACAGCTTCATTTTAAGGCATTTGTGAGGCAGGATCTGTGATGGGCTAAATAATAGCTCCTAAAGTTATCTATGTCCTAATTCCTGCCAACTGTAAATGTTACCTTATATAGCAAAAGGGTTTTGCAGATGTGATTTAAATGAAGGATATTAAGGTGAGGGGGTTATGCTGAATTATCTGGATGGGCCCTAAATGTAATCACACTGCCCTTATGTGAGAGAGGTAGAGGGAGAGTAGCCTGCAGAACGGAGAAGGCAATGTAATGACAGATGAAGATGCTTCACTGCTGGCTTTGAAGATGGAAGGAACCGTGAGCCACAGACAGCAAGGAATTCCTGTAGCCTCTAGAAGCTGTAGTAGGCAAGGACTGGATTCTCCCCTGGTGACTCTAGGAGAAGCTCCAACACCTTGACTTTAGCCCATTGAGACTAATTTTGGATTTCTGATTTCTAGAGCTGTAAGAGAATAAATTTGCATTGTTTCAAGCTGCAGGTTTGTGGTAATTTCTGACAACAGCAAAGTAATATAGGATCTAAGCAGTAGCTGTTGAGAATAAGGTAAGCCTATGTTAGCCCTCAATACAATGCTAAATAAGAACAATATGTGTTTAGTTATTTGCTTTTCATGCTTTATTAGTGACATGAAGTCGTTAAAGAGAGACTTCCACACTGATGTGTTCTGTCATTTCCAACCCCTTGTCACCATCTTTAATACAAAACCATCTAGATAGCAAACCTGCTGTTGTCAAATTTCAGATTTTTCTTTTTCAATTGAATCTGACTTGTAAGCATTATTTTATGATGGAAACAGCTTGTCCAATTGTGACAGCTGCGAGAAACTGGGTGCTGACAGATTCAGACCCCCATGTTAACCTTCGCATTGCTTACGGAAATTTTGATAAGTGACAGTCTGTCTCAATGATTGCCCATTCAGCTCACTCTTCTTCAGGTGAATGCTTCACAGCTGTGTGTGGATTCTCTTTTGAAAGTTTTCCTACACATACACACAGTTCCTGAATCTGTGTGATAAGGATATCTAAACAGCAAATAACTACAGTTTTTCTTTAACAATGTAGTTATGATAACTCTAAAGCAAGAAAGTCTCTGAGAGCTCGTAGGTGGAGAGTCAAATGGCTAATGCTGCCTACCTAGTTGTCACATCATTTTTTCTGCTTCTATAATTCTAGTTCCCTGCTGCCCTTCCTTCCTGTATAATAATCTATGCTCTGTAAGCTTCACAATTTTGCCACCCACACATCACCTTTTATTCTAGATTAAAAGCAAAAGAAGTTTCTTTTTCATTTAGCCAGAAACCAGAGTTTATTCCATATTTTGCATGTTAGAATTAGAGTGTATACTTTTTGAAGGGTCAAAAACTTAATTATATTTTACTAAATAGAATATTTCCATTAGTGTGTTACCTCTTACGGCTTTTCCTCTAAAATGCTGAAATGAATATTACTTTATCTTTTGGCTGACATTTTAGTTTACTGCTAAAATAGTAATTTGGTTAACTCCTTTAGTATTTTGGAGATAATTTTTTGATTTCCTTATGTTTGGATGATGTAGTCCAGAATGAAGTCAGCTGAGGTTGCAGTGCTGATCTTTGGGTATAATAGTAACAAATTATGCAAAGAGGCCAGCGGCTGGGCCTTCACAATCTGGTTTTATACTTCTGTGATAAGCAGAACTCAGCAATCTTTTTTTTTTTTTTTTTAGTGACACTCAAGAGTTGAGGAGGTGTTAGTTATGGTCTTTTCTGGTTAGGTTTTGTTTTGTTTTTGCTTTTTAGGGCCGTACCTGTGGCATATGGAAGTTGCCAGAGTAGGGGTCGAATCAGAGCTGCAGCTGCTGGCCTTAGCCAGAGCCACAGAAACACGGGATCCAGGTCGTATCTGTGACCTACACCTCAGCTCATGGCAACTCTAGATCCTTAACCCACTGAGTGAGGCCAGGGATCAAACCTACATCCTCATGGATACTAGTTGGGTTCATAACTGCCGAGGCACAATGGGAACTCCTGGTTAGGTTTATATTAATCTGTTGCTGACAGTATTACCACAGACTTACTGGATTAAATGAAAATTTTATTACATTATAGCTTTTGTGTTTTAGCAATCCATGCGTGGTTTGGGTTCTCTGTTTTAGAGTCTCTCACAAGGCTGTAATCGAGGTGTCAGCCAGGGATGGGGGTCTCATCTCTGGCTTGACTGGGGCAGGATCCACTTCCAAAGCACACATGTTTGTTGGCAGGATTTATCTCCTTATGGTTTGTGAGCTGCGAGTCTTCAGTTCTTTGCGGGCTGCCCTCAGTTCCTTGACTAAGAGGCTCAATTTGGAGGTTTCTTCTTTCTAGCCACGTGAGCGTATTCGCATAACAGTTTACTTCATCATAGCTTTAAAGGTAGAACATCAAAAGAAGCTGCTGGCAAAATAGAAGTTAGAATCTTATGTAACATAACCATGAAGGTGACCTCCCATCACCCATGCCATATTCTGTTGGTCAGAAGCAAATCACAGGGCATGCCTCTACTCAAGGGGCTGGACTCACATAGGGCATGGCTACTATGAGGTAGAGGTAATTGAGGGTTCTTTTAGAGTCTGTCTGCCACAGGTCCCCAACACAGAAAATATTGTAAGAATTACTGAATATTCTATTTTGTAGCTTACCCAAGGGTATTCATGACTAAGAACTGACACTATATTTAGACAGGTTATATAACAACATATGAAAAGGAATAATAATGTTAACCATAACTGATATATGGTGGGAACTCAATGAATGATAAGTAAAACTTATGCTATATTTGCAAATCCATTTATATATAGAGATTTTTTCACTGACATTATGTCACTTCTTTCTCACAACAGCTCCGTGAGGGAGATAAGGCAGGCATTCCTATGTTAGAGAAATAGAAAATCATGGCAACAAAACTAGTAACTACTAAAGCTGGGATCCAAATTTAGTTCCCTTTCTGCCATCCCCTGGGTTATTTGAAAATGTGAGGAGGCTGATATGACGTTCCAGTTATGGAACCAGAGCCAGGCTGGATTTCTGAAGCCCGTTTTGCCATAGCAGCTACAGAACACTTTTGTCTTTTAGGATTTTTTTGGTATGTTTTTTGTTTTCTGTTCTTTTTGTCTTTTTAGGGCTGCACCCGCGGCATATGGAGGTTCCCAGGCTAGGGGTCTCATTGGAGCTATAGCTGCCAGCCTACGCCACAGCCACAGCCACGCCAGATCCTTAACCCACTGAGCAAGGCCAGGGATCAAACCTGCAACCTCATGGTTCCTAGTCAGATTCTTTTTCGCTGTGCCACAATGGGAACTTTTTTTTTTTTTTCCTGTTGTTTTCTTTTTTTGGTTGTCTTTTAGTTTTAAATCAAAATGATAGATTAAAGGATATGATTAATAATGTCAAATATGTCTATAAAACTTATCGTTATTAGAAACAGAAGTATCTGCCCATCTTCCTCTCATCCCTCCATCTCTTTCATCTCTTTTATTTGATTATTATAGTATTTTCCCTTTTGTTCTAACCTGTTCTTTTGCTACTTGGCTTTTCAGTCTTAGGTATTATCTATATTGACTTATCACTATGGAATATGAGGGTTTATCTCCCACCCTGCACACCACAGGCACATATATATGTAGGCATGTGTCCATTACTATCTCTCCAGTATATTAATTGCATAATTTAAGATGTCTTCACCATTTACTTTATTATGTATGTTGACAAGCATTATGTTTATTGATGTATGTATTAAACTTCTTGGATTCATTCTTTTTCCAATTTTTTGTTTTCCCTGTAGTAAATAATTATCTTTTTTCATTGTGATTAGTTTTCTATGTATATATAGTTAATACAATTCTAAGCTTCTATAATCTCAAGATATTCAGATCCATTAAGTATTTTATACATCTTATATCTCTAAAGAATGTCACACAAGCCTTTCTATTTGCTCAAATCTGGGCTGGTCACTTTCTACTCCTTTTGCACAGGTATCAACCTCAGAGCTCACCATTGTTTGGGGATTCCTATCATCTATCTCCTATGTTGGATTCCTGCTTTCTATTTCTCATAACTTTTCTTGTTTTGATGGAACATTCCAACAATTTCCTGAAAAGGTCTTTATTCTATCCTCACCCCTATTTATATTTAGACGGGATATATAATTCTAGAGTTGGAAATAAGTTCCTTTGAGAAATTTAAAGTAATTACCACAGTGTCTTCTAGATGCCATTGTGAGTTTAGTTTTAGGTTGATCTAATTGAGATGTTTTGTTGGAGAAACTTTGATGTCAGTATTTCCTCTTGAGCTAGTTGTATATCCTAGAAAGAAAGCCGCTCTTTCAGGCTCCTAATGGAAAGTTCTTTGGGCCAGTTAGGGCTCAGGTGTGTCAGCACACAGTATTTCTGTGCTTTCTCAGTCACGCTTTTGTCACTTACCCTGAACTGTGACTGGTTTAGACAATTATTTTACATTCCCCAACTGGTTTAGACAATTATTTTACATTCCCCAGCGAATAAATGTTCAGTCTTTTGCAAGACTGAGGGAGAGAGAGTTATCAGGCTACAGAGATTAGGGAAGGCATATAGGAATCTGACTTCTGCTTAAATATACTTTCAATTAGTCCTTCAGTTTGCCTTTTTCTTTCACCTCTGCTTCTAGACATATCTGATATGAAATCTGTGAGATTTTTGTGGTATCATAATGTCATTTCTTAGTTTTTCCTATGGCCTGCTTTGAATTGTTTTCTCAAGTTTGCTTAGTCATTTGTCATGTTATCTACTTTACAGCTTTCAGAATTTCGTTACTCTGGTTTCCTCTCTTGTTATGCTTGTCTTTGTGTGTTTGTGCTTTAATAAATATATTTTTGTCATTTGAATGGCATTTTTGGGAGGTAGGGAAAGTGACTATGTGTGTGTGTTCAACCTGCCATTTTTCCTGTCAAGTTCTGGAAAATTTCTCTAATTTGAATCAGAGATGTAGTACCCTTCTAGAGACTTACCTGGGGAACTACCAGACAGCTTCTTATCTCCTGGTTTCTTGGCCTGGCTTGGAAATGCTGATACTAAGGTGGAGAGCCTCATTTCCTGATGAGAGTTGGCAGAATGGGAATATAATTTTTTTCTACTTAGAAGTGGACACAGTTTCTGTTAGAAACTATATATGTCTGTTTACATTTATATATTATATTAGTACCTATTGTATGTCCAGTCACAGGGAAATGAGTCTAGAAATGTTTGTGTCTTCTCTTGGGTAAGTTAGTTCTCCCAGGGAAACTCATTCTGTTTTTAATCTCAGCCAAATACTATGCTTGTTCCACATGAGCATCCCAATCATCCCTCCTTGTTGCCTTCTCAGAAGCTATGCAAGGAAAAAAAGCCTCCATCTGCCCGTGGAGAGAGGAAGCCAAATTATCCCTCCCACATTAGCCCACAGAGGACTTTCCTTACTGTTTTATGCATTCCAGCCTCCAACCCACCTGTCAGAAAGTTGGGCTGATTATGTTCATACTTTCTGTTCTTATTTACACGTCTATTTTGATATTATTTAACTTCTGTTTAGGAACAAGTTATAAACTTTGGGCCTATAGCAAAGTCAAACTTGAACTTCTGAAGGTTCAAATTGTATTAATGATTGATTGATTGATTGATTTAGGCTTTTTGGGGCTGACCTGAGATATATGGAAGTTCCCAGGCTAGGGATCAAATCAGAGGTCTAGCTGTCAGCCTACATCACAGCCACAGCAATTATACATACGAGCTGCACCTGCGACCTAGGCCAGTATTCACGATTTTAGAAATCATATTATTCTTTTTGAATCACTATCCTTCATAACTTAAATGTTAACCTAAATATGCCAAACATAATGGTTGTTATTCAGAGACTGATCATAGAAATAATAGTACATAATACCTTATGCCAAAAACCAGTTTAAAAATATTCCCGTTTTAGATTTCCTATTCAATTTATCAAACTTTTGTGGTATCTTTTCACTATGCCAGGCTTCATTAGTTACTGGAAATGCAAGGATGTGGCCTCATGGACCTTAAGAATAGCTTGGAGAAATAATTGTAAAATAATCTTTATAAGACAGGATTCTGAAATAAATATAGACACACGTCCTGGAAATAAAGTACCAAATGAAATCTCTCAGGGAAGGAGAGCAGAGTTCAGAATGACTTCACAAAGGTGGTGACTGAGCTGAGTTTAAATGACGAGGAGAATAATGACATGTGAACAAAGAAGGGGTAGGTGGAGCCCATGTGAAAACATGCGACATGACACAGGATAATATGTTTTGGGAGTAATGAAGCATAAAGGGAGATACCCCAACACATGGTGGACAGCAATAGAAATACAGAAATATTTTTTTTTCCTTAATGGATTTTATTTCAATTATAGGTGTACAAAAATCATCACAAGTCAATTTTATAGATTTTTGTATCTCAAACCCCCAGTGCATCCCCCCACCCCCCAGATTGTCTTATTTGAAAAACCAAGGTTTTCCAAAGTCTGTGAGTCATTGTCTGTTCTGTAAAAAGGTTCAGTGTGTCTTTTTAGTTTCCACATGTAAGCGGTAGCATTGGGTGTTGCTGTCTAATTGTCTGACTGCATTTCACTTTGCATGATAATTTCTAAGTCCATCCATGTTGCTATAAATGTTGGTAATTCGTTCCTTTTAATGGCTGAGTAACATTCCATTGTGTGTATGTACCATATCTTCCCTATCCACTCTTCTGTTGAGGGGCATTTAGGTTGTTTCCATGACCTGGCTATTGCATGGAGTGCTGCAATGAACACTGGAGTACAGGTGTCTTTTCAAGTCATGGTTTCTGCTGGATAGATGCCCAGGAGTGGGATTGCTGGATCAAGTGGTAATTCTATTTTGCGTTTTCTGAGGAATCTCCATACTGTTTTCCACAGTGGTTGCACCAGTTTGCATTCCCACCAACAGTGTAATAGGGATCCTTTTATTCCACAGGCTCTCCAGCACTTATTGTTTGTAGACTTTCTGATGATGGCCATTCTGGCCAGTGTAAGGTGGTACCTCATAGTGGTTTTGATTTGCATTTCTCTAATGAGGAGCGATGTTGAACATCTTTTCATGTGTTTATTTGCCATCTGCATGTCTTTGGAGAACTGTCTGCCTAGATCCTCTGCCCATTTTTGGATGGGGTTGTTTGTTTCTTTGGTGTTAAGCTGTAGGAGCTGTTTGTAAATTTTGGAGATGAATCCCTTGTCAGTTGAATCATTTGCAAATATTTTCTCCCATTCTGTGGGTTGTCTTTTCGTTTTGTTTAGGGTCTCCTTAGCTGTGCAGAAACTTTGAAGTTTAATGAAGTCCCATTTGTTTATTTCTCTTTTTATTGTCCTTACTCTGACACATGGATCTGAGAAGATGTTGCTATCATTTATGTCAGAGAGTGTTTGGCCTATGTTTTCCTCTAAGAGTTTTATAGTGTCTGCTCTTATATCTAGATCTTTAATCCATTTTGAGTTTATTTTTGTGCATGGTGTTAGGAAGTGTTCTAGTTTCATTTTTTTACATGTAGCTGTCCAGTTTTCCCAGCACCACTTATTGAAGAGGCTGTCTTTTGTCCAATGTATATTCTTGCCTCCTTTATCATAGATTAGTTGACT